>CM034306.1:41206364-41806364 GCA_019925795.1 Dendrobium chrysotoxum | reverse complement strand
TGTATATCAAGGGTTAGAGCACTTTAATTTCAACCCTAAATAACTTAGTGACACCTAAGAACAAAAAATTAAAGATAAGGTCTATGATTTTAGAAAAATTAAAAAACATTAGATATGCATCCAATAAGGATAATACATTGGAACATTAAACCTAGAAACATTACATACCTTATGTTAGGGTTTTATTGACTTTAAAGATCATTAACTCAAAAAATTTAATTAACTCAAGATTAATCCCTTAATTAATCTTAAAATTTTAAAAAATAATAATTAATTCAAATTAAATTCAAAAAATATAAATAATATATCAAACTCTTCAGAATTTAACTCTCTACCTAGGAAAATTAAAAGCCCCATGACTGGACACTTAATTTGAGCTTAATTTAATTCTTAAGAAAAATTAATATTTAATTAAATTAAATATTTAAAATTAATTAAAAAGTCCAAATAAGTCTCAAATACTTAAAAACACTCTCATGGGTCAACCCTAATCTTCAAGAGTAATTTCATGAAGTTTGGAATAATTTTAGAGAAAAACTATTAAAACCTTCTTAATTAATCAATTTAATAATTCAATTAAATACCCAATTTTCAAAAATTCATAATTAATTTCAAAAAATTTAAAATTAAGCAAACTCAAAGGCATTAGACTTCTTTAAGGATCTAGTATTTATTAAAAATGTTAAACCTTAATAAATAAGTCAAAGTCAAAAAGCCAACTTTTTGGTCAGTTATAGTTCAAAAACACTTCAAAAGTTCATAACTTAATCTAGTCCATCAAACTTTCTATCTAGTTACTCACCTTAAGGTCTAGTATTTAGAAAAAATATTAAACTTTCAGAATTCAACTTAAATTAAAAAGAAAATTTTTGATCTCTTAATTTAATGTATTAAATAATTCAATAAAATTTCAAAATTTAATAATTAACTCAAATTCCTAAAAACATCAACTCAATCATTAAAACCAATAATTAATCAATATTATTTAAAATTATCAACCATTAAGTTCAATTAATTAAATCAATTAAATACTACTGGTTACTACTAGGTAACTTGGGTCTAAGATGCTATTAACTTAGCCAAATAGTGGTGAAATAAACTTCACGACCTTGATATAAACAAAGAAAGTAATCACTCAACTCTTAAAATATACTTTAAAACCAAAATCAAGACATTAATATTTAAACTCAAATCAAAATCTCTTAAGCCTACAACAAATATCAAAACACTTGATAAATTCAACATATTACCCAATATAGGATATATCAAAGCCACACAGCCTGATACACACATTTTAAATGATTTTCTAGGACAACCAACTCTATTTTAAGACTAGGCTAATATTTTTTCTGCTATTGTGTGCAAGGTTTTTTATGGTTTTCATTACATGCTAGTTATAATGATTTAATTGATGTGATTCTCTGTGATGTGTTAATTTATTTATGTAATCTATAAATTAATGTGATGGGTGTTAGATTACTCCTAAGTTAGAAAAAATCTGGATGCTCATAGAGCTTTCTATAGGTGGTCATGTTCATGTAGGGCTATAAATCAAGGGGGCTAATTTAAACTTAAACTGATAAATTTTCTACATGTGCTAAAAATGTTAAGTCCACATTGAAATTAAAAGAGTATGGCCAAGTGTGGCTATGAATTTAATTTGAGAAAATATATATAACTGCTTGGGAGAATTTTGATTATAATTATCTAGGATGACCATATAAGTTGTTTTAATGTCTTTTTTAATTTCCTACATGTATTTAAATTCAATTGAGTTTTGAAAGATGATCTTTGAGGTGGGATATTAACTATACTACTTGAAATCCAAATAAGAGGAAACATCCCTTAGGAAAGAGTTCCCATTGATTTGGAGATTCAAGTTAGGATAACTTATAAATTCAAAAAGAAAGAAACACCCCTTTGGGGAGGAGTTCTTTTCATTTGGATATTTGGACCAGACAAATCCAAGGAGCCCGTAGAAGAAAAGAAGATAAAGAAGTGAATACATTGAGAACATCCCACTCTCTAAATCACTTGCATCATTTCTAGGATTAGAATTCAGGTTATTGTTAGTAGTACCCAGCCACTTTTAATTCCTCCAAATCCTGGGTTATAAATTAAGTGGCACTTATCACATGGACTCTATATTTATTTAATGATTATTGATATTAATTTATTTACATTGATTGCACTTTAAAAACTTCCTACATTTCTAGCCTTTTTTCTTGCATATCGCTTTTTGATTTAGACTGGAAATCCTCGGAGGCTCATGAAGAAATGTTAAAATCATTTTCTACTCAAATTAAGTTAAAAATATCATGCTCATATAGAAACTTAATCAATTTTAAAAAGTAAGTCGGGGAACAACCTGAGAGTTCACATGTATTTATTTTAAACCTTCTCTGCCTTGTTAGTCACATCCCCGCTTATGGGTCCTAGCAGACCACCTAGCATATTAGGATGCAGTTCTATCAAGGGGATATTATGTAATCTCTAGGAAAAAATTTATTTTTAAGCCTTTTTTAAAACTGCTTAATATTAGTTTTGCATATAAAGGTCAATCAGCATGTATTATATTAAAAACAAATTAAAGTGTTAAAAATTTTAATTGCATTTCAAGTATTAATCACCCTATAAAGTTAAGGGGCCAATTAGGACCTACTCTACACGTCGACCCCAATTCCTTAAAACTTAAATAACAACCCATAAATTTTTCATAAAAGTTCAGACTCATGATTTTAAAGTGCCTAGATGGTTAGCTGGCTCCGTAATCCAGCTGAGATAAGTCCAGGTTTGCATTACACTAGCTAGGTTTAGGTCACTATTATTTAGTGCCTAACATAGATTTAGGATAATGGGGAAGAAATTAAAAAATAAAGTAAAACGTTTTCCTAGGATTAGATGGGGGCATTTTAAGAATATTAACAAAAATATTTTTGAGAGTAAGATTTTAGATCTTAAGATTTTGTCTGTGCATGAGGATGCTAATGTTATGTGGGAAAAAGTGGCTAGTAATATTAAGAATATTGCAAAAGATGTGCTTGGAGTTTCAAAGGGAAAAGCTCCTAATAGTAAAAAAAGTTGGTGGTGGAATCCAAATGTGCAAGAAAAGATTAAAAATAAGAAGATTTGTTATAAAAATTGGTTTAATTGTAAAAATTCTGATAATTGGAAATTATATAAAGAGGGACGTAAGGATTCTAAGAAAGCAATATGTGATGCAAAGAGTTTAGCTTTTAGTGATTTATATAATAGATTAGATACTAAGGAGGGAGAAAGATATATGTATAAGCTAGCCAAACAAAGAGATAGGAGTAGTAAGGATTTAGTTCAAGTGAAGTGTATTAAGGATGAAGATCAAAAAGTACTTTTTTTAGAAGATGATATTCAACAAAGGTGGATGAGATATTTTGCTAAACTTTTTAATGAAGAATGTGAAAATAAAATTGACTGTAGTGACCTTAGCACTTTAAATGAAAATAAAGATTTCTGTTTTTATCGGCGTATTAGTAAAACCGAAGTTAGAGAGGCTTTAAAGAAAATGAAGGGTGGAAAAGCTGTTGGACCTGATGATATTCCAATAGAGGTGTGGAAATGCTTAGGAGATGAAGGAATTTCTTGGCTTACTAAACTTTTTAATACTGTTTTGAAGACTAAAAAGATGCCAGATGAGTGGAGAATGAGTGTGTTAATCCCTATTTTTAAGAATAAAGGTGATGCACAAGATTGTGCGAATTATAGAGGAATTAAGTTAATGTGTCATACTTTAAAACTATGGGAACGAGTTATGGAGCATAGGTTGCGGCGTGATACTAATGTTTCTCAAAATCAATTTGGATTTATGCCGGGTAGGTCTACTATGGAAGCCATACATTTATTAAGAGGTTTGATGGAGAAATATAGAGAGAATAAGGAGGATTTACATATGATATTTATTGATTTAGAAAAAGCATATGATAAAGTTCCAAGAGAAGTGCTATGGAGAGTTCTTGAAAAGAAAGAAGTTAATAACGCTTATATTCAAATCATTAAAGATATGTATGCAGGAGCTATTACTTGTGTTCAAACACAAGGTGGTTTGACCAAGTATTTTCCTATTTCGGTTGGATTACACCAAGGATCAGCCTTAAGCCCATATCTTTTTGCTTTAGTCATCGATGTTCTCACTAGACATTTGCAAGAGGATGTACCTTGGTGTATGCTTTTTGCTGATGATATTCTTCTTGTTGATAAGACTAGAGAGGGAGTTGAAGGTAAACTAGAATTGTGGAGGTCAACCTTAGAGTCTAAAGGTTTTCGCTTGAGTAGATCTAAAACGGAATATATGGAGTGTAATTTTAGTAATAATAGACCTAGTGAGGGCATTGTGACTTTGGCCGATCAAGTCATTAATAAGAGTACACGTTTTAGATATCTTGGATCTATTGTTCAGAGTGATGGTAATATAGATGGGGATATTATCAGCAGAATCCAAGTTGGATGGTTGAAGTGGAGGAATGCATCGGGCTTATTGTGTGATAGAAAAGTACCCCTCAAACTTAAGGGAAAATTCTATAAGATGGTGGTGAGACCTGCAATGCTTTATGGTGCTGAATGTTGGCCATTAAAAGAGAAGCATAATTCTAAGTTAAATGTTGCAGAGATGAGGATGCTCAGGTGGATGAGTGGCTTTACCCTTAGAGATAGGATACGAAATGAGCATATTCGTGAAAAGGTTGGAGTAGCTCCAGCGGAAGATAAGATTAGAGAGAGTCGCCTTAGATGGTTTGGTCACGTAAAACGGCGGCCTCCCGATGACCCGGTTAGGAAAGTAGAGGTCTTAGATTTGACTTATGTTAAGAAAGGTAGAGGTAGACCTAAAAAGACTTGGTTAGAAAATATTAGAAATGATCTTTCTTTATTAGATTTAAACGAGAATTTGACTTTTAATAGGACACAATGGAGAAAAAGGATTCATGTAGCCGACCCCACGTAGTGGGATAAAGGCTTGATGTTGTTGTTGTTGTATAGATTTAGGATCTGAGGCAGACTCAAAATCATAAGACCCCAACCTCAAGAATATAGTCCAACTTTCTAATAAATTGACAACTCTAATTAAAATTCTCTCAAAACCAAAATTTAAACCAACATATAGGATAGATAGGGGTGTTTCTAAAATATTTCAAAATCTAAAAACACCACTTAACTTTCATCCTTTTGCTTCCAAAATAAGTCCTCAAACTTGATCCAATTCAAGTAGAAATTCAAATATCAATCCTTGAGAATTCTAAATAAAATTTCAACTATTATTTTAATCAAGAGTTTTCATAAAAAACTCAGGTTTTCTATGATGAAATTAACTATGAGGACTAATGCTCATAGAAGATTTAAAGACCCCAGATCAATTTTTTAAAATAAATTAATTATCTTTGGAAAAATCAAAATTAAAGATGACCATTATCGTCATATTCAAAAGATTGGCATGAAATGATATTTTCTTTCCACGAGAAGATATATCAGTTATTATCATGACTTTAAATATGAAATTAATGATACTTCATCTAGATTATCATAACCAAAACTCAATCGAATATTATTGTGACCCTTCGAGGTCATATGTAGTTCTTCCCTAAATTTGATTATGAAAATTAAAATGAACTTATAGTTTTGTTATTTGAACTCATTATGGAATAATATTCTCGCCTCCTGAGGTGATATGTCATTCTTAATGACATGTTTGACTACAAAATTGAAATTTTGAAAATTAAAAATTTTCCTTAAGGAATTTAATCCTAATTTGCTTTGCACCTTTCTAAGGCAAAGTAAAATTTTTTCCAACAAACACATAAGTGTAATAAATTTTGAGGCTTAAGGACTAAAACACTTAACTAAAATTTAGGATCTTAGAAAACTAATAATTAGTCAACTCTAATACTTAAAACTCATCCTAAAATGAACACTAAAACACTAATACTTAAACTCCAATTAAATTCTAAACAAAAAACTAAAATAAAATATTAGAAAACTCTAAAACAACAACCTATTTAGGATACATCCAAATCATATAGCATGACATACACACTTTGATGGTTTGTTAGGACGACCAACTCTTGCTTTAGGCTAGGTCGTTATTCCTTTATACTTTTTTTAGTGTGACATGGATTTTTCATAAATTTTACGTAGATTTCATTGCATGCTGGTTATCATGACTTGATGTATTCTGTGATTCCTTTATGTATGTGATACTTTAGCTATGGTTATTTGTGATATGATGTGATGGGCGCTAGATTTCTCCTAGGTTAGAATGATCTGGATGCTAACAGAATCTTCTACAGGTGGCTAAGCTTATGTATGGCTATAAAAATGGGGCTAATTAAAATTTAACTAATAAAATTTTTTATAGGTACTAAATATGATAAGCCCTCTTAAAATGAAAAGCATGGCCAAGTGAATGTGCTCACTAAAAAATGAGCAATGAAATAAGTGGCACTTGCCATATGACCTTTATATTTATTTGGTTATATATGATTTGATAATGTGTTTAAATTATTTGCATACTAAAAATTTCCTATTTTTTAGGTTTCTTTCTTACATGCATGATTTGTTTTAGCCTAGAAAATGTGTTTAGGATCTTAAGGACAACAAAAAAATTTCTTTTATTTATCAAATAAAATTTTAAGGCTCACATAAAAAGATAAGTGATATTTAAGAAGTAAGCCCAAGAATTCCCAGGACTTCTCATGCATTCATATTCCCTTCTCTCCTTATTAGGCAACTCCCCACCTACTGGTCGTGGAAGACCACCTGACCTATTAGGATGTAGCTTTATTTAGAGGATGTTGTGCATCTCTAGGATAAAAACTTATTTTATATGCCAAAATTTTTTAAAGTTCATCAAATATAATTATTGCATTCAAGGTCAATCAACATGTATTGCATTAAAAATCATTTAGAGTTAATAAAATTTTAATTGCACTGAGCATAATCACCCTACATAAGTAAAGGGGACAATTAAGACTTTCTCTAAATGTTACCCCCAATTTCTTAAAAACTTAAATAACTAGCCTACCCATCTTAATAATGACTTGATATATGATTTTAAAGTGCCTAAGTGGTTTTGTTGGTACTTCAATCCAGGCCAAGGTAAGCCTAGATTTGTATGTCATCAGTTAGGTTGGGGTCACTATCGTTTAGTACCCAACTTAGACAAAGGTTCCCGGGAGGACCCAAAATCCTAAGTCCCCAACATCGATAATCTAATCCCAAATTTCTAATAAAACATCAACTCAAATTAAATTTTTTTCTAAGACAAAAAATAAAGCAAAACACATAGGATATATTGAGGCATTTCTAAATCATTTCAAAATCCTAAAATGCCTCCTACTTCTCATCCTTTGGCCTCCAAAATAATTGATCAAATTTAATCCAATCCTTACTGAAGTCCTAACATCTCACCTTTCATATCACTCCTTGAAAATTCTAAATGAAATTTCTATAATTATTTTAATCGAGAGTATTTATAGGAAACTCAAAACTCCTATAATATAATCAACTGTAAAGGCTTACCGTTGTGGGAGATTCAAGACACCAAAAATAATAAAACTCCACTCCATTTAGCTCCATAGTATAATGGGAAAAAGATATTATTCCCTTTGGGAAAATTAAAATTAAAGACGATCATCATCGTCATATTCAAACCATGGATAATAAGTGAAATTTTCATTCCTTAGAGAGATATCATTTATCAGTATGCCTTTGAATATGAAATTAATTATAATACATTTATATTATCATGGTTAAATATTTGATCGAATATCATTTTGATCCTTTGGGATCATATTTAGCTCCTTCTTGAATTTGATTATGATAGTCATGATGAAATTTATAGTTTTGTAATATGAACCCATTAGGCAAGGATATTTTACCACCCAAGGTGATATATTGTTCATAATAATGAGTTTGGCTTCAAAACTAAAAAAAATTTAAAATAATTATATTCAAATTTTCCAAAAGAAAATATAATTATAATTACTTCGCACTTTTGAACAAAGTCAGCAAACACCAAGTCATCGAAAGGCTGCCATTTTATGTGCCCAAACCATCTAAGGTGACTCTCTCTAATCTTATCTTCCACTGGAGCTACTCTAACCTTTTCACGTATGTGCTCATTTCGTATATCCCCGTCTATACAACTTGAGTTCTACTAATGATATCCCCGTCTATTTTACCATCACTTTAAACAATAGACCTAAGATATCCAAAATGTGTACTCTTATTAATGACTTGATCACTCAAAGTCACAATACCCCAACTAGATCTATTATTACCAAAATTACACTCCATATATGTAGTTTAAGATCAACTTAAATGAAAGCCTTTAGACTCTAAAGATGACCTCCATATTTTAAGTTTACCTTCAACTCCCCCTCTAGTCTTATCAACAAGAAGAATATTATCAGCAAAAAGCATACGCCAGGGTACAACCTCTTGCAAATGTCTAATGAGAACATCCACAACTAAAGCAAAAATTTATGGGCTTAAGACTGATCCTTGATATAATCCAACTGAAATAGGAAAATACTTATTTAAAACACCTTATATATTGAACACACGTAACAGCTCCTACATACATATCCTTAATGACTTAGATATAAGAAATACTAACCCCTTTCTTTTCCCTTTCTTTTCTAGAATTCTCCATAGAACTTCTCTTGGAACTTTATCATATTCTTTCTCTAAGTCAATAAATATCATATATAGATCCTCCTTATTCTCTTTATACTTCTCCATCAAACCTCTCAATAAATGTATAGCTTCCATAATAGAGTTACCCTACATGACTCCAAATTGATTTTGAGAACATTAGTATAACATAACAACCTATGCTCCACAACTCTCTCCCATAGTTTAAAAGTATGAAATATTAACCTAATTCCTCTATAATTTGCACAATCTTGTGCATCACTATTATTCTTAAAAATATGAATCAACATACTCATTCTGCACTCATCTAGCATCTTTTTTGGACTTCAAAATAATTTTAAAAAGTTTAGTGAGCCAAGAAATTATTTCATCTCCTAAGCATTTTCACACCTCTAGTGGAATATCATCAATTCCAATAGCTTTTCCAAACTTTATTTTCTTTAAAGCATCTTTAACTTTGATTTTACTAATACACGAATAAAAAAAATCTTTATTTTCATTTAGGGCGTTAAAGTCACTAAAGTCAATTGAATTCTTATAATCTTCAATGTAAAGTTTAGAAAAATATCACATCCACCTTTGTTGAATATCCTCTTCTAATAAATACACTTTTTGATCTTCATCCTAATACACTTCACTTGAATTAAATCTTTACTACTCTTATCTCTTTGTTTGGCTAACTTATACATATATCTTTCACCTTCCTTAGTATTTAATACATTATATAAATTATTAAAAGCTAAAATCTTTGCATCGTATATTACTTTCTTAGACTCTTTACGGGCCTCTTTACATCTTTTCTAATTATCAAAATTTTTACATCTAGATTAATTTTTATAATAAATCTTCTTATTTTTTATCTTTTTTAGCACATTTTGATTCCACCACCAACTATTTTTACTATTAATAACTTTTTCCTTTGATACTCCAAGCATATCTTTTACAATATTCTTAATATCACTAGTTATTTTTTCTCACATAACATTATCATCCTCATACATAGACAAAATCTTAAGATCTAGTATCTTACTCTAAAAAATTTTTTTGTTAATATTCTTTAAAAGTCCTCATCTAATCCTAGACCGACCTTATCCTGATGGAAACATTACAGTAAGTTTTTTTAATGGTTTTCACACTAAACATTTGCAAGAGGATGCACTTTGGTGTATACTTTTTGCTGATGATATTATTCATGTTGATACGACTAGAGAGGGAGTTGAGGTACTAGACCTAGTGAGGGGATTGTGAATTTGGGTGATCAAGTCGTTAATAAGAGTACATATTTTAGATATCTTGGATGAGTGGCTTTACTCTTAGAGACATTAAAAGAGAAGCATAATATTAAGTTAAGTGTTGCATAGATGAGGATGCTCAGGTGGATGATAACCTTTACTCTTAGAGACAGGATATGAATGAGCATATACGTCAAAAGGTTGTAGTAGCTCCAATGGAAGATAAGATTAGAGAGAGTTTCCTTACATGATTTGGTCATACAAAACAGCAGCCTTCCAATGACTTGGTTAGTAAAGTAGATGTATTAGATTTGGCTTATGTTAAGAAAGGTAGATGTAGACATAAGAAGATTTGGTTAGAAAATATTAGAAATGATGTTTCTTTATTAGATTTAAATGAGAATTTAACTCGTAACAAGACACAATGGAGATAAAGGATTCATGTAGCCGACCCCACGTAGTGGGATAAAGGCTTGATGTTGTTGTTGTTGACTTATTATTTCTAAAATATTTTTAATATTATATTTATTCAATTTTCAATAATAAGAGTACATGTTTTAGATATCTTGGATCTATTGTTCATAGTGTTGCAGAGATGAGGATACTCAGGTGGATGAGTGGCTTTACCCTTAGAGATAGGATCTGAAATGAGCATATATGTGATAAGGTTGGAGAAGCTCCATTGGAAGATAAGATTAGAGAGAGTCATCTTAGATGGTTAGGGCATACAAAATGGCAGCCTTCTAATGACTTAGTTAGTAAAGTAGATGTATTAGATTTGGCTTATGTTAAGAAAAGTAGATGTAGACATAAGAATATTTGAAAATATTAGAAATAATGTTTCTTTATTAGATTTAAATGATAATTTAACTCGTAACAGGACACAATGGATAAAAGGATTCATGTAGCATATACAAGATAAAACGCCGGTAGTCTACCGGAAATCATGATACCACAAATTATGTATCATTTTCTAGCGTATTTATACGACGGCTTTATCGGTGAAAAAAATGCCGATGTACTTCATCATTTTAATTTTCGATGCATATAGCGATGGGTTTTCTGCCAGAATTATCGACGTAAATATACGTCAGTAATTCCGGCGGACTTAACACCGGAATAATTAAAGATGCAACACCATAGCTACCATTTACTTTTCTACAGGTTATACACTGGAAAGTACGCCGAAGATATTTTCGATGTTTTGTATACGTCAGAAATTTTTTACTGACGCGCATATTACCATCGTACAAAAATCTGACGGCAATGTGACGGAAACATCATTTTTCCATTGAAATTTTTACCTTACCAGTGTATTTTGTCCACCGGTAATAGTGGGATTTCCTGTAGTGGATTTCCATGTTGTACATGTTGAAATAGGTACCTTATAGCTAAACCCTAAACCTAATAGCTGCACTGAAAAGTGCATACGTGCTCTTGATTCTACTTCATCTTTAAGTTCCATTTGTTATTTTTGGTCTACACTCAATTTTAGTTGTTTGTTCATTTCCATCTTTTATTGCTGCCATGTTATGTGTTCAATAACAAATATTGTCATCTTGTATACATTGATCTTCTTTCAGACCTATGTCCTGATCATCAATAATATATTCATTATCTTCAAAATTTTAACTTTACCAGTTTTAATTGTAGGGTGAGCTACTATATTTTTCTTTATTGACTCAATTATAGTTGGATATATACTTTTAAATTATACATTTGTTCATTTTTATATGTAGAAGGTGATGCCTGATATAATAGAAAAATACATTCTATTCTTAATATGAGGATTAATATTTTCTTTTAATTCTTATCACATTTCTGTAAGCTTCATCTACAGTTGTAGGAGATCCACTTTTAACCTCTTTAAAATATCAAATTACTTTATAAAATCTTTTATCTTTGTACTCATACTTTACATGAATTATTTATTTTGACTTAAATATATTTATAAGTGTTGTGAATCTGGTTTCAAGGACTATGATTTTGATGATAGCAAATCTTTTTATTTTTGTTCTAATCTTTCAGGTTCACAGGATTAATTACAGTTCAAGCCAACCCAAGATCGAGTCAGTCTGTTTGTGGTTCAGGGACAATGTACTTTTTCATTTTTATTGAGTCAAGTGTAATGTAACAGATCCCCAAGCTCAGTAAACTTGAACACACACACACAGGGGGGGAGTTTTAATGAGTTAGAGTTTTTGTTTCAAATTTTGTTCAAATCATCTTAGATGATATTCATATCGTCCTGAACGATCCAATGAAAATAGAAATCCTAATTAGGGAAACCATGTTAAGTCAGTTAATTAAGCAGATCATCATGGACGATAGACCCATCATGTAGGATGATATGCTCAAATTAAAAATTCTCAACCGCCAGACTGAGTTAGGCAAATTTTTATTTTTAGAATTTTGTTCTGATCGTCCTGGACAATACGTGTATCATCCTAGACGATCCTTTACAATCATACTTAAATTAATCTGGTGATTAAGAAAAGTAATTAATATTTGATTAATATGATCATATCATCTTGGATGATCGCAATATTGTCCTAGATGATACATGTAAAGTCCTGATCGTCCAAAGCACTTCACCTGGATGACCCAAGAAATCTGCTGGACGATATTTTCGATTTTGAACTAATTATATGGGATGATATACAAATCATCCTGGATGATCAGTTCATTTTGAAACTGTCCAGCAAGGTTTGGCTGTACGACCCAAGAAATTTGCTGGATGATCTTCCTAGTTTAAACTAATCGTCCAGGATGATTGCAATATCATCTTCGATGATCTGAATAAATTTTGTCTTCCAATTATCCATAGAAACCAGATCATCTAGGCTAATATATGTGATTTTATACTGATCGTACAGGGTGATCTATAGATCATCCTGGATGATCTTTGACAACTAGTTGAGATTTAGGGCAATTTTTGAGCCCTCCTATTTAAGATCTTTTTCATTTATTCGTTGAAATCTTTTGCCACTTTTCTTGTCAGAGAAAACCTTGAGAGAGAGAGAGAGAGAGGATCTTATGAGGGGGAGTTTATGATGTGTTCACAAAGGTTACTCCAAGCAAGGATCTGAGTCATCTTCTCCGATCATCGTATCTTGTCTTATTGGTGTCTATGTGGTTGGATCGTCTATAAGAAGATCCAGGTTCTCTACCTACTTCAGGAGGAAGCAAAAGGAATTCAGGTTCTCTGCCTGCTTCAGGAGGAAGCAAAAGGAGTTTAGGTTCTCTACCTGCTTCAAGAGGAAGTGAAAGAAGTCCAGGTTCTCTGCCTCACTGGGTTGGTGGAAAGGAGTTTTATGCAGGCTTCTCCGCCTTACTGTGGGAGCATAAGGAGAGTCACTTAGTGTTAGTGTAATACCCGGAGGGGAGGCTCCGAGGAGTGGATGTAGGTCAAGTTGATCGAACCACTATAAAATCTAATATGTTCTTTCTGATTATCTTCCATATTTATATTTTTGTTGATGATCGTGTGATTAAGATTATTATTCTGTTATTATTGAACATCTACTCATCATCACGAATATGTAATTATTTTTTAAAATATTCAAAAATATTTTTCTAAATCATTTTTGCTCACAAATTTTTGAAATAACCAATTGACCCCCCTCTTTGTTAGCCTCGGGACTAGTTCACAAGGGCTTAACATCCCTAACGAACTTTCAAGTGTTATCAAAGAGGGATTCATAAAATCTAGTTTTGAAAAACTTTTGAATTTGATCCATGGCTAACTTTGGTAATAGAAATACTACTGAAGGTTATTCCATTACTCATCCACATTTATTTGATAACATACCTTAATCACTAGGCAATTCAAAAGCTTTCTAAGGAAGAAACATAAGAACTTTCAGAAGTGGAACAAAGGTAAGAGTAGCAGGAATTTTAAAGGTCCTTTTGATACAGTTTGTTTTGAATGCAGGAAGCCTAGATATATAAAGGCTGATTGTCCTACACTTAAGGCTCACCCAAGCAAGGAGAAGGGTGAGGAGAAACCCAAGTTCAGGAAGGATAAGAAGAAGATCCAAAAGGCTTTCTAGGCAGATTTAGCATCGACTCCTCTGAGACTGAAGCTGAAGAGGAGACTACGAACTTGTGTTAGATGGCAGATGATCATCCTGGTCAATCTGACCAAGAAGAGGTGTGTGAGCTAACCTGTGATCAATTACTTGAAGTTTCTAAAAAGATTTATTCATCATATAGGAAACTTAAGAAAATGCATGCTAGCCTGAAATTGGAATTCTTAAACTTAGAAAAAGAGCATGAAATTTTGATTAAGGATCATTTTACACTTGATAGAATCACATGTCATTAATTGATGAATTTGATGAGTTGAATAAAAAGCATTCTAATTTGATTATTGAGTATGATTCATTAAAAGCATCACATGTTGAATTAGAAGCTGCATTTAAGAAATTAGAATCTCATGCATCTTATTTAGATAGTGATGAGCATTATTTGAAAATTGAAATTGTAAGTCTCAAAAAGGAAAAAGAATTTCTAAGTGTAAAAATTAGTGCTTTTGATAAAAATGAAACACCTCCTACTTTTGCACAATTTTATGCACCTCCATCACTTGAAGAATCTAATTCAAAATCATCAAAGCATATTTCATTCAAACCAAGGAAGAGACAATATCACCCATGTAGATTAGTTAACCCTTTTCCTGGCGTTAGATATTTTTCTTGTGGCATGCTAGGACATATCTCTCACACCTGTATTGTTCACCATAATACATATTGGGTGTGGAGGCCCAAATTATATGTTTCACAGCACAGGACACATGCATTGCATTCTTCTTTTCATAAGAAGGAACCCAAACTTATTTGGGTTCCTAAATCTAATGTTTAATGATTTTATAGGTGTGCTCTCACATAAGACCTCATGAGAGCATGTGGTACCTGGACAGCGGATGCTCAAGACATATGACTGGAAATGTAAATTAATTCATTTTGCTGGAGGCCAGGGCTAGAGGCAACGTCACTCTTAGAGATAATACCACCTGGAAAGTGGTAGGTGCAGGTATAATTGAAAACTCCAAGAACCTTTTGATTGAAAATATTTTGCTTGTAGATGGACTGAAACATAACTTGCTCAGCATTAGTCAACTTTATGACAAAGGGTTCGGCATCAAATTGCTGGCAAGCACTTACATTATAAGCTTAAATAATAACATTATTTTACAGGGAAAGAGGATCAACAACATCTATATACTTGATTTAAATAATATTAAATATTCTGCTTCATTTTGCTTAAAAACTGCTATTGATGAGTCTTGGTTGTGGTATAGAAGAATATGTCATGCCAGTATGAAAACCCTTAGAAGAGACACCCAAAATGACTTAGTTAGAGGTGTCCCCAATCTTAAGTTCACTAAGGACCACCTGTGTGATATGCCTGTCAGCTAGGGAAGTAAGTCCAATCCTCTTTTCACACCATTAAGGACATCAGCATCTCTAGACCTTTAGAAGTCCTTCACATGGATCTCTTTGGACCCAGTAGCACTGCCAGCTTAGGGGAAAAAGTCTATGGATTTATGATTGTTGATGATTACTCGAGATTCACTTAGACTAGATTTCTGTCACATAAATCTGAATCATTTGATGAATTTAAATCTTTCTCTACTTGGATTTAGAAGAAGTTAGGCTGTGAGATTTTGACCATCCATAGTGATCATGGGGGGAGTTTAAAAATGAGAAATTTGAAACTTTTTGTGAGGATCAAGGGATTAGCCATAACTTTTTAGCTCCTAGGACCCCTCACCAGAATAGAGTAGCTGAAAAAAAGAACAGGACCCTGGTTGAAGCCACTAGAGCCATATTTTCTGAGTATTCACTTCCAAAATATTTTTGGGCAGAAGCAGTGAACACAGCATATTATGTGCTGAATAGGATGAATGTTAAATCCAACCTAAATAAGACACCCTATGAGATCATTAAGGGTAGAACTCCAAACCTATCCTACCTCCATATTTTTGGCTGTAAGATTTTCATTCTAAATAATGGGAAATCATCTTTAGGAAATTTTGACCCCAAATCTGATGAGGGAGTGTTCTTAGGCTTTTCTAGTGTGGGGAAATCCTTTAGGGTGTTTAATAAGAGGACTTTAGTGGTGGAGGAGACTACTCATGTGGTGTTTGATGAATCTGATCCCAAGGAGACTAGAGTTGAGGAAGAAGAAGATGTAGGAGAGATTACCCAAGAAGTTGAAAATGTAAATCTGGAGGAAAGGGTAGAACCTCAAAACATTTTACCTAGAGATATGAGATATTCTTCGAGTCTTCCTAAAAAATTAATCTTAGGAGACCCTTCTGAAGGTGTTAGAACTAGGCATGGACTTAGGAAGGAAGTAAACCATTCTGCCTTTATCTTAATAACTGAACCCACCAACATCAATCAAGCCCTTTCTGATGAATTTTGGATTTAGCTATGCAAGAAGAATTGAACCAATTTATAAGGAACGATGTTTGGGAGTTAGTAGAAAGACCTAAGAATCAAAGTGTAGTGGGAACCAAATGGGTCTTTAAGAATAAGATGAATGATTCTGGTGTGGTGGTTAGGAATAAGGCAAGATTGGTGGCTAAGGGGTACAACCAAATAGAAGGTATTGATTTTGAGGAGACCTTTGCCCCTGTAGCTAGATTGGAAGCCATTAGAGTGCTACTAGCCTTTACTTGTTATAAGGGATTAAAGCTTTTTCAAATGGATGTCAAGAGTGCCTTTTTGAATGGGGTAATAAAGGAGGATGTCTTTATAGAGAAACCCCCATGTTTTGAAAGTTCCCATTATCCTAATCATGTTTACAAATTAAAAAGGCCTTATATGGATTGAAACAGGCACATAGGCTTGGTATAAGAGGGCACATTCCTATTAGAAAGAGAGTTCGTTAAGGGGAGCGTAGACACCACCCTTTTTCTGAGAAAAGTAGAAGATGATTTACTCATTGTCCAGATCTATATTAATGATATACTTTTTGGATCTTCTGATAAAAATATATGTGATGATTTTTCTAAAATAATGAGTAAGGAGTTTGAGATGAGTATGATGGGAATTGTCCTACTTTTTGGGGTTTAGCATAAGGCAAATGGATGATAAAACCTTTCTAAATCAATCAAAATACACTAAGGACATCTTGAAGAAATATGAAATGGACAATGCTAAGCTAATCAACACTCCCATGAGTTTCACTATTCAGTTAGATAAAGATTCAAATGAAAAATGTGTTGATTAGAAGAAGTTTAAAGGAATAATTGGATCACTACTTTACCTGACTGCTAGCCGACCTGATATTATGTTTAGTATTTATCTTTGTGCTAGATTTCAAGCTGATCCTAAGAAATCTCACTTGACTGCAGTTAAGAGAATCCTTAGATATCTCTTAGGGACCCCAAACCTAGGAATCTGGTATCCTAGGCACAACACTTCTTTTGAGATTATTGGATATTCTAATTCTGATTTTATATGATGTAGGGTGGATAGAAAGAGCACTTCTAGAACTTACCAATTCATAGGACAGTCTTTAGTCTCCTGGTCCAGTAGAAAATAGAACTCAGTTACACTTTCCACTGCTGAAGCTGAGTACATTGCCTTAGGAAGTTGTGTGGCCCAAGTCCTTTGGTTGAAGCAACAAGTTTTGGATTTAGGATTACCTATTGGCACAATTTCAGTTCTATGTGATAACACTAGTGCCATATGCATCTCTAAGAATCCTATCTAACATTAAAGAACCAAACACATTGACATAAAACATCACTTCATTAGGGACCATGTTACAAAAGGGGATATTGAGCTACACCATATAGCAACTGAAAATCAACTGGCTGACATCTTTACAAAACCACTTGCCTTTGACTCATTCAGCATTTGAAGGACCAGATTGAGTGTGATTGACATAAATGCATGAATATGATGATTGCTAATTTTTGAATTTTCTTGTTTTGATTTTTCATTTAGTTTGTGTTTAATTTAATTATCTATTTCCTATTTTCTTTTATTCTCTGCTGATTTTCTTTTTGTTGTTATTATTTTTCTGATTTGAGTATTTATTTTGATGTGATTTCCTACATGTTCTTAATTTACTGTTTTTCTTATCAATCAGATCACTGCTCACTACTGCTGATAAACTGGATTTCTGACTGAGAGTTTTGTCTTGTTTTTGTTAGGAATCTTGTAAGCAGTGATTGACTCCTCTAAATCTGTTAAAGGGAGGAAACATTGATGATTGTTTCTCTTCCTCTAACTCTTTTAATGGTGTATTATTTCTTTTGAATAAAAATCTTCTTCAAAATTAAAAAGTTAGTTTTTAAAATAGAGATCTATTTTATCTTCCTACAGTAATCTACCTCATATGAATAGTATTTTCAAAGTTTTGGATCATTGTGATATTTTTCTTAATCAAGTGATTGCACTTATCATATGATATATGATTTTTATTCTATGAATTACTTCTCCTTATTGTAGAGAGTGAGTTCTGTCCTCTCTTATGTCTAGAAGGTAATTTCATAACTGAGATTCTTTAACGATTATGAAAGGAAGCAAGCTTGTAAAAGATGTGCAAAGAGCGCCAAGATAAAAAAAAGCACAAAATAAGTTCAAAGCTAAAAAACATGTGTAATGTCGCCAAATTGGAAAGAACACAAAGTGTATCAAAAATTAAAAGATGCACAAAGTGCGCCAAACAAATTAAAAAAGAGGCACAAAATGAGCCCACAAAGAAACAAGCTTTCTTCCCTTTCAGATCTTTAAATGTCTTAGAAAAATCCATGCATTACTTAATATTTTTAAAAACTTGAGATGAAAAATCATGATTTTTTATTCCTTACTTTGTAATACTATTCTATTAGATATTTTTCTAGATTGAGGCTTGAAAAGATCTCTTTTCAAATCTAAATTCTTTTCTTCTGATTTAGACTTTCGTTTGAAAGAAATTTGAACCTGTAAGGTGTCCGAGGTAGGAGTTACAAAAGTTAATTTTCTAACTTTTTTTGGATTTCAGTGCGGTCAATTTTCTTCTTATGGGCTTTTGAATTGAAAATTAAGGAAAACTCTGATTTATTGGAGCTGATCGATTCAAAAAGAAAATCTGTTATTTTTACTATTGTTTTCTCATTTCTATTTTTTGTTGATTTGCCTTGATTTTGATTTTTTTTTTATTTTTTGTGTGTTTTTGGGATTCCCTGATCATCCCTCTCCATTCTTTATCTTGGTCAAAAATTTTCTTCACATCGTCCTAGATGATCCACACATCATCCTGGACGATCAGATATGGCCATAGACGATCCATACATTGTCCTAGACGATCCATTCAAATCATCCCCACTATGTTCCAATAGCTAGTATGCACCAATTATTGTTGATCATCCTAGATGATCTACCTCATCATCCCGGATGATCCACGTGGTAGCAGTTGGACGATTTAAATTCGGCCCATCCAATTCATTTATTGCCTATCGTCCTGGATGATCCACCTAATCGTCATGGATGATACCTTTAGTCAAAAGTCATCCAGCCTATCTCCTCGGGATGATCGTCTATGTCTAATCATTTTAGATGATATCTGATCATCCTAGATGATCCGACCGCCTTTTTGATAAATCGTCCTGGACACCATAATTGCTCCTATCTTCCTGGATGATCCTGCAATCGTCCTGGACGAATTCTATTTAAACAGCCATTTTCTTCGCCATTTTTCACCATTCTTCCTTCGATCCTTCATCCACTCATCTTCTAATGGCTGGTGGCAAATGATCTCGGCATCCGAGTGCTAGTTCCTCCAGGGGAAATGTCGATCCCTGATTTCCTGAAGCAGCCGATCAAGCTGCCTTCCAGCGATACCTTGAGGTGGGGATCACCCAATCCAAAATCGTCAATCCCCACATTCTGACTTATCCTATCCTAGATCTTTTTTCCCACACTTCTCTCACATTCATCCTGACTTTAGCCTTTCCCTTCAGTTCTGAGCTTTTACATATTTTCTTTGCAAACCTTTACGTTGAGTCCTCTTTCTCCACCCTCCAATCCTTTGTCAATAGTCGCCCTATCAAGTTAACCACCCAAGACTTCCACGATATTCTTTAACTCTCAATTACTGGCGACAAACTTCATCTCATCTCCTCTAACCCCGATTTTGACTGGAGTGTCGCAAATTGATTTCCTAAGGCACCAACATCCACTATCATGATAATGTATGCTCCTCCTTGCTTAAGGATGCTCAGATAGTCCAGCATGTCCTTCGCTCCTCTATCATTTCAAAAGATGGGGACCACATCCATATCACCCCCTTACTCTCCCTAACTACCTTCTATATACTGGCCTGTCGTGATTTCAATGCTATAGATCTCCTCTTTCGTTACATCAAACACCTCACTAGCATTAGGGATTTGGGGCACAAACGACGCCCAAATATAGCCCTAGGACACATCATTTCTTATGCTCTCGAGACCAAATACAACCTGTAATATCCAGTTCCACCCAATGTCCCTCCTTCCTTCTTCTCCAATAATTCCTTCCATGTTCTGCACAGTACCTGACTTCATCTGAAGCCCAGCACGGATGTTGAGGGAGAAGAGGAAGAAGCTGCTATGGTACCCGCACCTACTCCTCTCCAAATAAAGTCACCTCTGGATCACCTCGTGCACCAGTTTGACCAGTGGGAGGCACATTTAGACTCCTATGTGGTTGCTCAGGAGCAGCAGCATGCTAAGGATGTCAAGCGCTTCAATACCTATGTAGCCCAGTAATAGCACGACCAGGACATGGCATAGTTTGGCGAACAGTTTGCCACTCTCCACAGCCACTTTCAGCCACCACCTCCTCCTGCATCTGATCAAGATTGCCCTTTCTACTAATCTGCTTATGTTTTCTAATGTTTGTGTTCTTTTTGTACTACTTTCTTTTTATATTTGTTTGTTTTTATTTTTGTTGATGTTTGTGTTTTCCCCTTTTTGAGATGTCAAAAGGGGGAGTAGTTTGTGGGTCATTGTAAAGTTTTTTATTATCAATGAAAATGTTTGAACCAAATATTCATCATGTTTAGTTACTGAATTATGAAGTAATAATAAATATTTGTCATCATCAAAAAGGGGAAGATAGTTGCAAATTTGGTTTCAAGGACTATGATTTTGATGATAGCAAACCTTTTTATTTTTATTCTAATTTTTTTAGGTTCACAGGATCAATTGCAGTTCAAGCCAGCCCAAGAACAAGTCAGTCTATTTATGGTTTAGGGATAATGTACTTTTTTATTTTTTATTGAGTCAAGTGTAATGTAACAGATCCCCAAGCTAAGTAACCTTGCACACGCACACTCAGGGGGAGAGTTTTAGTGAGTTAGTTTATTCAAATTATCCTGGATGATCCAGTGAAAATAGAAACCCTAATTAGGGCAACCATGTTAAGTCGGTTTAATTAAGTAGATCGTACAGGACAATATGCTCAAATCAGAAATTCTCAACTGCCAGACTGAGTTAGGCAAGTTTTTACTTTTAGAATTTTGGCCTGATCGTCTCGAACAATATGTGTATCATCCTGGACAATCCTTTACAATCATGCCTAAATTAGTCTGGTGATTAAGAAAAGTAATTAATATTTGATTGATACGATCATATCATCCTGGATGATACATGTAAAATCCTGACCGTCCAGAGCACTTCACCTAGATGACCCGAGAAATCTGTTGGATGATATTCCTGATTTTGAACTAATTGTACGGGATGATATATATATCATCCTAGACGATCAGTTCATTTTGAAATCGTCTAGTATGGTTTGGCTGTACGATCCAAGAAATTTGCTGGACGATCTTCCTAGTTTGAACTAATTATCCAGGATGATCGCAACATCGTCCTAGACAATCTGAATAAATTTTGTCTTTTAATCGTCCAAAGAAACCATATCGTCCAGGCTAATATATGTGATTTTGTACTGATCGTACATGATGATCTATAGATCGTCCTGGATGATCTTTGATAACCAGTTGAGATTTAGGGCAATTTTTGAGCCCTTTTATTTAAGATCTTTTTCGTTCATTCATTGAAATCTTTTGTCACTTTCCTTGCCAGAGAAAACCTTGAGAGAGAGAGAGAGCGCTTGGGAGAGAGAGAGGATCTTGTGAGGGGGAGTTTGTGATGTGTTCACAAAGGTTACTCTAAGCAAGGATCTGAGTTATCTTCTCCGATCGTCGTCTCTTGTCTTGTTGGTGTCTCTGTGGTAGGATCGTCCGTAAGAAGATCCAGGTTCTCTGCCTGCTTCAGGATGAAGCGAAAGGAATCCAGGTTCTCTGCCTACTTCAGGAGGAAGCGAAAGGAGTCCAGGTTCTCTACCTGCTTCAGGAGGAAGCGAAAGGAGTCCAGGTTCTCTGCCTCACCAGGTTAGTGGAAAGGAGTTTTGTACAGGCTTCTCCACCTTGCTGTGGGAGCAGAAGGGGAGTCACTTAGTGTTATTACAATACCAGGAGGCTCCGGGGAGTGGACATAGGTCAAGTTGGCTGAACCACTATAAAATATGGTGTATTCTTTTTTATTATCTTCCGCATTTATCTTTCTGTTGATGATCACGTGATTGAGATTATTATTCTGTTATTGTTGAACATCTACTCATCATCACGAATCTGTAACTATTTTTTAAAACATTCAAAAAGATTTTTTTAAATCATTTTTTCTCATGAATTTTTGAAATAACCAATTCACCCCCCTCTTGGTTAGCCTCGAGACTAGTTCACAAGGGCTTAACATCCCTAATGAACTTTTAATAAGAAGTTTTAAATTTATTTTTTGAAGATTTTTAATTTTATATATTTATTTTGTATTTTGTGTTTGCCTTATGTTTACTAAAATTTACGTTCATATATTTATTTTGTGATATGTTGCTTGAGATAAAATTATAAAAAAAAATTTAAAACCACCTATGTCGGTCCCAAGCCCGGATGAAAAATATTGAGGGTTTATTTTTGTTACAATAAAAAATTTATAATGTTCTTCTAAATGTTTAGAAAGGAGTAAAATAATTTATAAACTTGAAAATATCATCCATCTAGGTGTAGCTGCATAACTCAACACCCTACCAGAGGTTTTCAGAAGGTTTCCAGAGCCAGAGGTGAAAGCAGGTTTGTCTTCAAAGACGGTGTCGAGTTTCATGCTTCTTAAGCCTGAGAGACTTCCTTGTTGTATCTTCAGATGACGATAAAGATCACATATCAGTGATTCAGCTTTTTTTTTTTGCTCCACAAACATCGTTATTAGAAGTTCAGCTTGTATTGAAGAGGTCATCAGTGTACGAGAAATTGAAGGTGCCATTAGTCCATCTGCATTAAAATTTGTTCCCATAAACTTTAAGTTTTCATTTTTGATCCAAGAATTAACTGTTGCTTATGACTTGCTTCAAGTTGATATTTTCTTAATGTGCACCTTATTCTTTTGCTCCTTTCTTGGGGATATTTAGTGGATACAAAAGGTGCAAAGTGAACCAATTGTATGAAAAATAGCTTCTAAATTCTGGTTTACTATAACATTTTGTTTTGCATTTTTTTCATCAGTCACCCTGTATTGTATTTTATAAAAAATTTATCCATGAAATATTTTCTACTTTTATTTTGCATGGATTTTGATTATTTGAAAAAAATAATCAAGTTTGTTATGCGTTAACTTATGTCTTATTAGATATTGCGGTTTCCAATATATTCAATCCATGTCACAAAGTAATCATTTGGCATAGATTTACAGAACTATTTTTTTTTCAAATAAAAAAATTTTAATGCGAAATATTATATTATGTGGCCCATCATGGTGCCATTCTTATCATGAAATTTAGCTCTGATGGAGAGTACTTAGCAAGTGGGGTGAAGATAGATTTGTGAGAGTATGGAAGGTGGACTGTCAAAGGACCAATGTAAATGATATTCATGTTGATGACTTTTCTTGTATTTATTTTGGTATGAACAAAAATTCGAAACTATTACCTCCTATATTGATAAGAAAAGCTTGGTAAATTCTAAGAGTAAGCGAAGAATGGCAAATTCAGCTTGTCTTATCATTCCTCAATATATTTTTCAAATATCTGAGAAATCTTTATATGAATTTCATGGTCATAATGGGCATGGTCTAAGTATATGTTAGCTATACATCCACATCAGCTGTCCTATGTGGCATATTTGTATCACAGTTTGTTATGTTTCTTGCCTTACCATTCTCTATATATACAACCATGTATAGATAGTTTAACATATACAAATACTATTTCTTTTTTTCTCTATTTTCCTATTTTTGTTCTTCTTCCATTTGTTCTTCCAGCCAGTGGTTCTTGCATGGTATCAGAGCCTTTAATGGCGGATCAAGATTCTGTGGCCTACCTCTAACCTCTCCATCTCTCTCTCCGACTTCATCATTCCTGCTCCTCTGAAATTTCTAATTTCCAATCTCAAGAACTTAGTCCCAACTCAACTCTCTTCAGACTCATATGCGATTTGGAATCTTGAACTTCTTCAGCATGTCTCTGCCAATGGGTTTGCTAGACATCTTACCGGTGCTACTCCCTACCCTTCTGACCCATCCCATCCTGACTACTATTTCTGGCCATAGATCGTAATCTAATTTCTTCTTTACTTTCCACAATTTCTCCTTCAATTCTTCCCTATGTCATTTCTTCCTCTATGGCTCAAGAGGTCTGGCAGATTCTTGAATGGCGGCTCCGACCAACTAATCGCTCTCGTGTGATCTAGCTCAAAAATGAGCTTCATCACATTCAAATGAGTAACAACTCAATGCAACAATATCTTGCTCAAATCAAAACTATTGTGGACAACATTGCCTCATCCGACTCCAAGATTGAGACAAAAGATATTATTTTATATATCTTGAATGGCCTTCCTCCATCCTATAATTCTTTTAAAGCCACAATTCGTACTTCCCTACATCCTATAGATCTAGATGTTCTTTATTCTTTACTCTGTAGTGAAGAAGTCAATCTTCAAATTGAGCACCAAAACGATATGTCTTCCACTTCGAATAATACCGCTCTTGACACTAATCATTCAAATTCCACTTGAGGCAAAAATTCCTCTCGTTATGCCAGAGGCCAAAATTCTTCTGCTCGTCCATCTTCCAACCAAGTATCACAATCTTCATCTTTTTCCCAATCTGCAGATCACCCAACATGTCAGATTTGTGGCAAGAATGGTCATTCTGCTCTCAATTGTTGGCACAAGTACAATTTCAAATATACACCCACTACATCATGGACTCCTAGAGCGCTGTTAAATAAGCAACCTTCTACATGTTCCAATGACTGGGTGCTTGACTCTGGAGCTTCCACCCACTTAACACCTGACATCTCCAATCTTCAGCAATCTACTTCATATAATGGACCAGACACGATCTCGATTGCTAATGGCATGTCTCTTCCGATTTACAACTCCGGCCAGGGTCTGCTTCCTCTACTTAATTTGGCTCGTAAGCTACATTTACATAATCTTCTACATGTTTCCTCGTTATCACATAATCTTCTTTCTATATCTAAATTAACATCCGATAATCAAGTTTCTATCTGCTTTGATGCTAATGGGTTTGTTATTAAGGATATGTAGGACAACCATCCTCTTCTACATGGTCATCTACATGGTGGTCTTTATCAAATTCAGATATAACCAAAGCAACCAACTGCTGCCTTTCAAGCTGCAACCTCTTCCACTCAGCTTTGGCATGCGCATATCGGACATCTTCATCATTGTCTTCTTTCTACTTTAGCCCAGTATATTCCTGACCATTGTAATCTATGCTCTTCGTTTGTTTGCATTTCCTGTAATAAGGCCAAGAGCCACAAGCAATCCTTTAATAAGAGTACTTCTATTTCATCTCACCCATTTTATCTTATTTACTCTAATGTTTGGGGTCTGACCCCACAACAATCTCTCAATGGCTATAAATACTATGTAATCTTTGTTGACGATTGTACTAGATTCTCATGGCTCGATCTTATACATTCTAAGAGTGAAACATTTAACAAATTCAAGAATTTTTGTTCTCTAATTCAAAACAATTTTCATGTTCATCCTCAAATTTTTCATTCCGATGGTGGAGGTGAATTTACAAGCCATGCATTCAAAGAATTCCTTCTAGAATACAAGATCATTAATCAAATAAGGCTATCCTCATACTCCTGAGCAAAATAGACTTGCTGAGCACAAGTATAGGCATCTGTTGGATCTCACCCAAACTCTCATACATGAATCCCATTTAGCCAATATTTTTTGGGCTGAAGCTTTAACGATGACCAATTACTTAACCAGCTTCCTCGAAAGCCATTTCCCTTCTAACTCCATATTAAAAGCTTCATGGCAATGTTCCAAATTACAATCATCTTCGTACCTTTGGCTGCCTATGTTTTCTTTGGTTAAAACCTTATACTTCAAACAAACTTTCCCCTGTTCCTAAGATTGTATATTTATTGGATACTTGTCCCTTCACAAAGGCTATCGCTATTTCAATCTTCACTCCAACAAACTTCATTTTTCTAGGCATGTTGTCTTCTACGAACACATATTTCCTTACAAAGCACTTGTCACCTCTTCCCCTGAATCTTTTTTCCTCTCAGTATCTTTCTCCTCTTCTCCTTACTCCAGCCTCTATTTCAATAATTCCTGCTAATTCCTCTAGAATTTCTACTCTTCTAACTTCTACCATGCCATCTACTTCTTCACACCCACCTATATTTATCTCCTCCACACCAATCAGCATAGCTTCTTTAGATCCCCCTCCATATCTCCTTCCCCTCTTCCGATTCATCTAATGCAAACCAGGCTAAAATCTGGCATTTCTTGACCCAAGAAAATCTTTGATCTTGTTATCACCATTTCACCACAATCTACTCCCACTACATACATTCAGGCTGCCAAATTTGAACACTGGCGAAAGGCCATGTCCACTGTATTTCTTGCTCTTCAACAACAAGGAACTTGGTCGCTTGTGTCCCCTCCCATCAACAAGTCGATTCTTGGTTGCAAATGGATCTTCAGGACTAAACTCCTACCAAATGGTCAAGTTGACCGTTACAAAGCTCATCTAGTTGCGCAAGGTTTTGCTCAACAACACAGAGTCAACTACAATGAAACATTTAGCCTTGTCGCTAAGATGCCAACCATCCGCATCCTCCTCACTTTAGCTCTTCATTGTAACTAGTCTATTATGTAATTGGATGTATCTAATGCCTTTCTACACGGTGATCTTTATGAAGATGTATACATAAGATAACCTCTTGGGTTTGTTAACACGCAAAATCCATATTTAGTTTACAAATTACACAAGTCCATCGTGTTGCAAATCTGGTTTTGATGATGACAAACATGTTTCCAGTGTGTTTTTCTTGGCTAATCTGTTTCAGGCACAAAAGACCGCGAGCCACTCAAGCCAACTCAAGATCGGGTCCAAGTGTGTCAAATGTATGATTTTTCTTTTATTGAGTCAATTGTAATGTAACTGATTCCCTAGCTAAGTAACCTTGCACACACACACTCAGGGAGAGAGATTGAGTGAATTAGAGTTTCTGTTAAAATTTTGTTCAGATCGTCCTGGACGATAGTATCATCGTCCTGGACGATCCAGTTAAAACAGAAACCCTAATTAGGGCGACTAAGTTAAGAGGGTCTGATTGAGCCGATCGTCCTGGACGATCTACGGATCGTACGGGACGATATGCCCAAATCAGAAATTCTCAGCCGCCAGATTAAGTTAGGCAAGTTTTATTTTAAGTATTTTGGTCTGATCGTCCCGGACGATACGTGTATCGTCCTGGACGATTTACTACAATCATGCCTAAATTAGTCTGGTAATTAAGGAAAGCAATTAATGTTTAATTGATACGATCACATCGTCCTGGACGATCGCAGGATCGTCCCGGACGATCGTGATCGTCTTGTGCATTTCAGCTGTACGTCCAGAACTATGTACAGGACGATTTGGGGCCTTTTTGAACTAATCGTACCGGACGATTACCCTATCGTCCGGGACGATCAAGTCATTTTTTGGTCGTCCAGCACAGATTTCTCTGGACGACCCGAACTGTCTTCTGGACGATTTCCTTCAATTTGAACTAATCGTCCCGGACGATCGCAGGATCGTACGGGACGATATGAACAACTTTTTCTACTGATCGTCCAGAAGAGCCAGATCGTCCAGGCTGAAACAGCTGAATTTGAACTGATCGTACAGGACGATCTACCGATCGTCCTGGACGATCTTGGCCGACAAGTTGAGATTTAGGGCAAGTTTTAAGCCCTCCTTTAAAAGAACTTTTTCCTAGATTTGGAAAAATCTTTTGCTGCCTTCCTTCCCTGAGAAATCCTAGAGAGAGAGAGAGTTGGGAGAGAGAGAAGAGATCTTGTGAGGGGGAGTTAGTGAGGGATTCACTAAGGTTGCTCCAAGCACGGATCAGAGTCGTCTTCTCCGCTCGTCGTCTGTCGTCTAGTCGGTGTTCTTCGTGGGAGGATCGTTCGCAAGAAGATCCGGGTTCTCTGCCCGCTTCAGGAGGAAGCGAAAGGAGTTCGTGGGTTCTCTGCCCGCTTCAGGAGGAAGCGAAAGGAGTTCGTGGGTTCTCTGCCCGCTTCAGGAGGAAGCGAAAGGAGGTCGGGTTCTCTGCCTCACCGTGTGGTGAAAAGGAGGTGTTTTGTACAGGCTTCTCCGCCTTGCTGTGGGAGCAAAAGGAGAGTCACTTTCGTTTAGTGCAATACCCGGAGGGGAGGCTCCGGGGAGTGGACGTAGGTCAAGTTGACCGAACCACTATAAAATCTGGTTTGCTTTTCTGATTCAGTTTTGCATTTTACTTTTCAATATAAACTGCTTGGGTGAATATCGTTGGTTGATCTTTTCGTTATTGTTTACTTGTTTCCGCTGCTAAGTATCGAAAAGATTTTTGTAGTTATCGTGAAATTTTTAAATAACCAATTCACCCCCCCTCTTGGTTAGCCTCGGGACTAGTTCACTAGGGCTTAACATCCCTTTCGAACTTTCAAGTGGTATCAGAGCGGGATTCAAAATTTCTGTTTAAAAACTTTTGAATTTGATCCAATGGCTAACTGTAACAATCGTAATACTGCTGAAGGTTATTCTATAACTAGACCACCGTTGTTTGATAACATTCCATTTGATTTTTGGAAAACACGCATGTCTACTTTTCTTCAGTCTATCGATTATCGCATGTGGATGTTAGTTAAGGACGGATACGAACCACCTTTTCGAATGGTTAACAATGTGAAAACTGAATTGCCGTTTGCTGATTGGACGTTTGATGATCGTGATTTAGCACAGTTAAATGCCAAATGTTTGAACTGTTTCTTTTGTGCTTTAAAATCTGAGGACTATATGCGTGTTTCTACTTGTACAACGGGAAAAGAGATTTGGGATAGATTATGTATAACATATGAAGGTACAACTGAAGTCAAACAGTCTAGGTTAAACATCTTGTTACATGATTACGAACTTTTTCGCATGAAACCTAGTGAGACTATTTCAGAAATGTACACAAGGTTCACTCAGATTGTTACCTCTTTGCATGCTTTAGGTAGAGAACTTACCAACTACGAAAGAGTGAACAAGATTCTTAGATGTTTGCCTGCTTCTTATGATGCTAAGATTACTGCTATTACTGAATCCAAAGATTTAAACACTTACTCTATTGACAGCTTACTTGGATCACTCATTGCTTACGAGCAAGGGGTGAACCAAAGGCAACTTGATGCAGGTGAACGCAAGAAAGAGAAGACAGTGGCACTAAAGGCCAAAGATTCAGATGCTAGCACTTCCGGGTCTGATAGCGATGATGTTGCCTTAATCACAAGGCAATTCAAAAGCTTTCTAAGGAAGAAACATAAGAACCATCAGAAGTGGAACAAGGGTAAGTTCAATAAAAACTTTAAGGGTTCATCTGAATCGGTTTGTTTTGAATGCAGGAAGCCTGGACACATAAAGGCTGATTGTCCAACACTTAAAGCTCACTCAAGCAAGGAGAAGGGTGAGGAGAAACCAAAGTACAGAAAGGACAAGAAGCAGATTCAGAAGGCGTTCTGGGCAGACTCTGCATCCGACTCTTCTGAGACTGAAGCTGAAGAGGAGGAAACAAACTTGTGTCTGATGGCGGATGATCACCCTGGTCAGTCCGACCAGGAAGAGGTATGTGAGCTTACTTACGATCAGTTATTTGAAGTTTCTGAAAAGATTCATACATCGTATAGGAAGCTTAAGAAAACCCATGCTAGTTTGAAACTAGATTATCTGACTTTGCAAAAAGAGCATGAAGTGTTGATTAAGGATCATTCCACCATTGATAGCAATCACATGTCTTTACTAGATGAGTTTGATGAACTGAATAAAAAGCATTCTGATTTAATTGTTGAGCATAACTTGTTAAAAACAGCGCATGTTGAATTAGAACTTGCTTTTAAGAAAGTGAATGATTTGGCATCTGAGTTAGAAAGTACTGAAAGTGCAAAAACGTTTGAAATTGGAAGTTTAAACAAACACATTGAGTTTTTGAAAGTAAAAATCAGTTCTTTTGAAAATAATAAAACACCGCCTACTTTTGAACAATTTTATGCACCGCCACCTTTTAAAAATTCTGTTGCAAGTTCTTCAAAGCATGTTTCATACACTACTAGGAAGAGGCACTATCACTCACGACGTTTAGTTAATCCTTTTCCTGGTGTTAGATGTTTTTCATGTGGCATGTTAGGACACATATCACACACTTGTACTGTTCACCGTAGTACACATTGGGTGTGGAGACCCAAACTGCCTGTTGCACAGCACAGCACACATGCATCGCATTCTTCTTTTCATAAGAAGGAACCCAAACCTGTTTGGGTTCCTAAGACTGACATTTGATGATTTTGTAGGTGTGCTCTCACACAAGACCTCGTGAGAGCATGTGGTACCTGGACAGCGGATGTTCAAGACATATGACTGGAGATGCAAATCAGTTCATTTTGCTGGAGGCCAGAGCTGGAGGCAAGGTTACACTTGGAGATAACACCACTAGGAAGGTGGTAGGCACAGGTATGATTGGTGATTCAAAGAATTTTGTGATTGATAATGTTTTGCTTGTAGATGGACTGAAACACAACCTGCTGAGCATCAGTCAACTCTGCGACAAGGGATACAGCATCAAATTCCTGCCCACTGGCTGCATTTTAAGCTTAAATGATGAAGTTGTTTTGCAGGGGCAAAGGATCAACAACGTCTACAAGCTGGATGTAAGTAGCATCAAATCTGATAATTCAATTTGCTTAAAAACTGCTGCTGATGAGTCTTGGTTATGGCATAGGAGATTGTGTCATGCCAGTATGAAAACCCTTAGGAGAGTCACCCAAAAGGACTTAGTTAGAGGTGTGCCCAAGCTTAAGTTCACTAAGGATCACCTGTGTGATGCCTGTCAGTTGGGGAAGCAAGTCCAGTCCTCTTTTCACTCTGTTAAGGACATTAGCACCTCTAGACCTTTAGAAGTTCTTCACATGGACCTCTTTGGACCCATTAGCACTGCCAGCTTAGGGGGGAGAGTCTATGGTTTTGTGATTGTTGATGATTATTCAAGGTTCACTTGGGTTAAGTTTTTGTCACATAAATCTGAGTCATTTGATGAGTTTAGATCTTTCTCTACTTGGATTCAGAAGAAGTTAGGATGTGAGATTATTACCATCCATAGTGATCACGGAGGGGAGTTTGAAAATGAAAGATTTGGAAGTTTTTGTGAGAATCATGGGATTAGTCACAATTTTTCAGCTCCTAGGACCCCTCAGCAGAACGGGGTAGCTGAAAGGAAGAACAGGACCTTAGTGGAAGCCGCTAGAGCCATGCTTGCCGAGTATTCACTTCCTAAATACTTTTGGGCTGAAGCGGTGAACACTGCCTGTTATGTGCTGAATAGGGTAAATGTGAGAGTCAAGCTGAACAAGACACCTTATGAGATCATTAAGGGTAGAACTCCAAATCTGTCCCACCTCCATGTCTTTGGCTGTAAGGTTTTCATTCTAAACAACGGGAAGTCACCCTTAGGAAAATTTGACCCCAAATCTGATGAAGGAGTGTTCTTAGGATATTCAAGTGTGGGGAAATCCTTTAGGGTGTTCAATAGGAGGACTTTGGTGGTGGAAGAAACAACCCATGTAGTGTTTGATGAATCTGATCCTAAGGAGTCTAGATCTGAAGTAGAAGATGAAGAGATTGTTGAGGTTACCCAAGGAGTTGGAAATACAAATTTGGAGGAAAGGGTAGAACCTCAAACCCCATTGCCTAGAGATTGGAGATATTCTTCGAGTCATCCTAAAGAACTGATCTTAGGAGACCCTCCTGAAGGTGTTAGGACTAGGCATGGACTTAGGAAGGAAGTAAACCATTCTGCCTTTATCTCAATGACTGAACCCACCAACATCAATCAAGCCTTGTCGGATGAGTTTTGGATTTTAGCTATGCAGGAAGAATTGAATCAATTTGTAAGGAATGATGTTTGGGAGTTAGTAGAAAGACCTAGAAACCAAAGTATTGTGGGAACCAAGTGGGTCTTTAAGAATAAGATGAATGATTCTGGTGTGGTGGTGAGAAATAAGGCAAGATTGGTGGCTAAGGGGTATAATCAGATAGAAGGGATAGATTTTGAGGAAACTTTTGCCCCTGTAGCTAGATTGGAAGCCATTAGAGTGCTACTAGCCTTTGCCTGTTATAAGGGATTTAAGCTGTTTCAAATGGATGTCAAGAGTGCCTTTTTAAATGGGGTAATTAAAGAAGATGTTTTTGTAGAACAACCCCCAGGTTTTGAGAGTTCCCAATATCCAAGTCATGTCTATAAATTAAAAAAGGCCTTATATGGATTGAAACAGGCACCAAGAGCTTGGTATGAGAGGCTTAGCACATTCCTGTTAGAAAGAGAGTTTGTTAAGGGGAGCGTAGACACTACCCTTTTTCTGAGGAGATTAGGAGATGACTTACTCATTGTCCAGATCTATGTTGATGATATAATTTTTGGATCTTCTGATAAATACTTATGTGAAGAGTTTTCTAAAACAATGAGTAAAGAGTTTGAGATGAGTATGATGGGAGAATTGTCCTACTTTTTGGGGTTTAGCATAAGGCAAATGGAAGATGGAACTTTTCTCAATCAATCAAAATATACTAAGGACATTTTGAAGAAATATGAAATGGACAAAGCCAAGCCAATCAATACTCCCATGCCCTCCTCAGTTCAGTTAGATAAGGATTCAAATGGAAAATCTGTTGATCAGAAGAAGTATAGAGGGATAATAGGTTCACTGCTTTACCTGACTGCTAGCCGACCCGATATCATGTTTAGTGTCTGTCTTTGTGCTAGGTTTCAGGCTGATCCTAAAGAGTCCCACCTGACTGCTGTTAAGAGAATTCTTAGATATCTTTTAGGGACCCCAAACCTAGGAATTTGGTACCCTAGGCACAGCACCTCTTTTGAGATCATTGGATATTCTGACTCTGACTTTGCGGGGTGTAGGGTGGATAGGAAGAGTACCTCTGGGACTTGTCAATTCATAGGACAGTCGTTAGTCTCCTGGTCCAGTAGAAAACAGAACTCAGTTGCACTTTCCACTGCTGAAGCTGAGTACATTGCCTTAGGAAGTTGTGTGGCCCAAGTTCTTTGGTTGAAACAACAAGTCTTGGATTTAGGAGTACCCGTTGGCACAATTTCTGTTCTGTGTGATAATACCAGTGCCATCTGTATCTCTAAGAATCCAATCCAACATTCTAGGACCAAACACATTGACATTAGGCATCACTTCATTAGGGACCATGTTACAAAAGGGGACATTGAGCTACATCATGTAGCAACTGAAAATCAGCTGGCTGACATATTCACTAAACCACTGGCCTTTGACTCATTCAGCATTTTGAGAACCAGATTAGGAGTGATTGATATAAATGCTTGATTCTGATGACTGCTGATTTATGATTGTTATGATTGGTATTCTGATTTCTGCTAGTTAGTTTTTTGTATTCTGTTTTCTGATTTCTGTTTGTTAGTTTTTGTAGTGTAATTTCTGATTTCTGTTAGTTAGTTTTTGCCTTGATTATTTTATTTTCAGTTGATTTTATTTCTTCTGCTGATTTCTGTTTTAGCCTTATTGTTAGTTTGATTTGAGTATTTACTTTGCTATGATTTTCTACCTGTTTTTTATGTTTTTCAAAATCTGATCACCGCTCACTACTTCTGATAATCTGAATTTCTGACTGGGAGTTTTTACCTTGTTTTGATTTGGAAGCTGGTAAGCAGTGATTGATTCCACTGAACCTGTTAAAGGGAAGAAACATTGATGATTGTTTCTCTTCCTCTAAACTCCTTTACTGGTGTATGGTTTCTTTTGGATAAAAATCTTCTTCAAAATTAAAATGTTAGCTTTTTGAAATAGAGATTATTTTATCTTCCTACAGTAATCTGCCTCATATCAATAGTGTTTTTCAAAGTCTTGAGTCATTAGTTTGATTTTCTAAAACCAAGTGATTGCATTTATCATATGATGTGTGGTTTTTTGTTTTGTGAATCATTCTTCCCTACCGTGGAGAGTCATCTCCTATGTCTGGAAGATAGATTCACAGCTGAGACTCTTTAATGATTATGAAAAGGAGAAAGCTTACAAAAGATGCGCAGTGCGCCAACCAAATTGAAAAAGAGGCATAAAATGAGCCCAAAACTGAAAAGATGCGAAAATGCCAAATACACAAAGTGTATCAAAAAATCAAAAGATGCGCAGTGCGCCAAATAAGTTGAAAAAAAAAAAAAAAAAAAGGCACAAAATGAGCCCAACCTAAGCTTTCTTCTCTTTCAGATCTTTAAATGTCTTAGAAAAAAACTCGTGTGTCACTTAATACGTTCAAAAAGCTTGAGTTTGAAAATCTTGATTTCTGATTTCTTACTTTGTAACACTATTATATCAGATATTTTTCTGGAACGAGGCTTGAAAGGATTTCTTTTCAAATCTAATGTCTTTTATTCTGAATCGGATTTTTGTTTTGAAAGAGGTTTGCATCGATAAGGTGCCCGGGGTCAGAGTTACGAAAGTTGATTGTTTCCAACCTTTTTGGATTTCAGCGCTGTCAATCGTCCTCTCATTGGTTTTTGAATCTAAAATCAAGGAAAAATTCTGATTTTCCTGTTTTGTTGTTGTTCTGTGTATGTTTTATTTTATATTTTATTTCCGTGTTATGTTTTTCCCTCCTCCTTTTTGTGATGTCAAAAGGGGGAGTCAGTTGTAGTCGTGTCTGTTTCTATTTTCTGAGTCATGTTTTCTGTATTGTTGAAAATTTAAAAAATGTGTGTTTTGTTTGATTTCTTAGTTTCATTTTATTTTCATCTTAGTTTCATTTTGTTTTCAGACTACTTTACAAATGTTTGTCATCATCAAAAAGGGGGAGATTGTTGCAAATCTGGTTTTGATGATGACAAACATGTTTCCAGTGTGTTTTTCTTGGCTAATCTGTTTCAGGCACAAAAGACCGCGAGCCACTCAAGCCAACTCAAGATCGGGTCCAAGTGTGTCAAATGTATGATTTTTCTTTTATTGAGTCAATTGTAATGTAACTGATTCCCTAGCTAAGTAACCTTGCACACACACACTCAGGGAGAGAGATTGAGTGAATTAGAGTTTCTGTTAAAATTTTGTTCAGATCGTCCTGGACGATAGTATCATCGTCCTGGACGATCCAGTTAAAACAGAAACCCTAATTAGGGCGACTAAGTTAAGAGGGTCTGATTGAGCCGATTGTCCTGGACGATCTACGGATCGTACGGGACGATATGCCCAAATCAGAAATTCTCAGCCGCCAGATTAAGTTAGGCAAGTTTTATTTTAAGTATTTTGGTCTGATCGTCCCGGACGATACGTGTATCGTCCTAGACGATTTACTACAATCATGCCTAAATTAGTCTGGTAATTAAGGAAAGCAATTAATGTTTAATTGATACGATCACATCGTCCTGGACGATCGCAGGATCGTCCCGGACGATCGTGATCGTCTTGTGCATTTCAGCTGTACGTCCAGAACTATGTACAGGACGATTTGGGGCCTTTTTGAACTAATCGTACCGGACGATTACCCTATCGTCCGGGACGATCAAGTCATTTTTTGGTCGTCCAGCACAGATTTCTCTGGACGACCCGAACTGTCTTCTGGACGATTTCCTTCAATTTGAACTAATCGTCCCGGACGATCGCAGGATCGTACGGGACGATATGAACAACTTTTTCTACTGATCGTCCAGAAGAGCCAGATCGTCCAGGCTGAAACAGCTGAATTTGAACTGATCGTACAGGACGATCTACCAATCGTCCTGGACGATCTTGGCCGACAAGTTGAGATTTAGGGCAAGTTTTAAGCCCTCCTTTAAAAGAACTTTTTCCTAGATTTGGAAAAATCTTTTGCTGCCTTCCTTCCCTGAGAAATCCTAGAGAGAGAGAGAGTTGGGAGAGAGAGAAGAGATCTTGTGAGGGGGAGTTAGTGAGGGATTCACTAAGGTTGCTCCAAGCACGGATCAGAGTCGTCTTCTCCGCTCGTCGTCTGTCGTCTAGTCGGTGTTCTTCGTGGGAGGATCGTTCGCAAGAAGATCCGGGTTCTCTGCCCGCTTCAGGAGGAAGCGAAAGGAGTTCGTGGGTTCTCTGCCCGCTTCAGGAGGAAGCGAAAGGAGTTCGTGGGTTCTCTGCCCGCTTCAGGAGGAAGCGAAAGGAGGTCGGGTTCTCTGCCTCACCGTGTGGTGAAAAGGAGGTGTTTTGTACAGGCTTCTCCGCCTTGCTGTGGGAGCAAAAGGAGAGTCACTTTCGTTTAGTGCAATACCCGGAGGGGAGGCTCCGGGGAGTGGACGTAGGTCAAGTTGACCGAACCACTATAAAATCTGGTTTGCTTTTCTGATTCAGTTTTGCATTTTACTTTTCAATATAAACTGCTTGGGTGAATATCGTTGGTTGATCTTTTCGTTATTGTTTACTTGTTTCCGCTGCTAAGTATCGAAAAGATTTTTGTAGTTATCGTGAAATTTTTAAATAACCAATTCACCCCCCCTCTTGGTTAGCCTCGGGACTAGTTCACTAGGGCTTAACATCCCTTTCGAACTTTCACATCGATGGACTTAAGCAAGCACCTCAACAGTGGTTTTAGAAACTCACCACTTTTCTTCAAAAATTTAGATTCGAGTTTAGTCATTTTGATCCCTCACTTCTTTTATACCATCATAAACATATTCCGTTATATATACTAATTTATATCGATGACATTTTACTCATAGGTAACGATCAGGACACTATTCAATTGCTTCTAACTCAATTGCACTCGCACTTCAAGATCAAACAACTTAGCCAAATTTCTCTATGTTTAGACATCCAAGTCCTCAAAATGCCTTCTGGTTACTTCCTCACTCAGCAGCACTATGCCACCAATCTACTTTAATCAGCTGGCTTTGCCGATTACAAATTAACTTTGACTCCTATTGTTCCAAATTTACCTCACGGCCTTCCTCCGACCAGCTGCATCCTGAACCCCAGCTCTACGACAAACTGGCTGGATCACTACAATATCTGTCTATCACCCGACCAAATATTGCCTTTTCCACCAATTCTATTTGTCAACATATGCATGCACCTACAATAAGTGACTTCCAAGCTCTCAAACGACTGCTCCGATATATTAAAGGCACATTGCATTTTGGTCTTCCACTCACCATCAGAGATCTTCAACTTAGGACCTATGCATACGCAGATTGGGCCGTTGACTCCACTGATAGAAAATCGATCTTCGGCTTTTGCACCTTCTTAGGAAATAATCTCAACTCATGGTTCATTAAAAAGCAGGTTACAGTGGCCAAATCATCGAATGAATCTGAATATCGCTCACTTTCCTCAGCCACCTCGGATGTTCTCTGGCTCCGTCATTTAGTTGTTGAGATTCAGATCATGCAGAACTCTCCCATAGTCATTTACTGTGATAACACGTTGGTCATTGCTCTTGCAAATAACCCTATCTTCCACACACGAACGAAGCATATTGAAATCGATTTTCATTTTATCCACGAACACCTCAACTCTGGTGCCATTACTCTCTCTCTCTCATATCAACTCAATGGATCAAATCGCTGATGTTCTCACCAAATCAATTTCAGCATCTCATTTCAATGATCTCCGTAATAAATCAATCATTCATCCAATGAATGATTAATTTGAGGGGACCTGTTAGCTATACATCCACGTACTACATGGCATATTATGTCTCAATTGCACTCGCACTTCAAGATTAAATAGCTTAGCCAAATTTCTCTGTGTTTAGTCATCCAAGTCCTCAAAATGCCTTCTGGTTACTTCCTCACTCAGCAGCACTATGCCAACAATCTACTTCAATCAGCTGGCTTCGTCGATTACAAATTAACTTCGACTCCTATTGTTCCCAAATCTACCTCACGGCCTTCCTCCGACTAGCTACATCTGAACCCCAGTTCTACTGCAAATTGGCTGGATCACTACAATATCTGTCTATCACTCGACCAAATATTGCCTTTTCCACCAATTCTATTTGTCAACATATGCATGCACCTACAATAAGTGACTTCCAAGCTCTCAAACGACTGCTCTGATACATTAAAGGCACATTACATTTCGGTCTTCCACTCACCATCAGAGATCTTCAACTTAGGACCTATGTATACGCAGATTGGGCCGTTGACTCCACAGATAGAAAATCGATCTCCAGCTTTTGCACCTTCTTAGGAAACAATCTCATCTCATGGTTCGTTAAAAAGCAGGTTACAGTGGCCAAATCATCGAATGAAGCTGAATATTGCTCACTTTCCTCAGCCACCTCAGATGTTCTCTAGCTCCATCATTTAGTTGCTGAGCTTCAGATCACGCAGAACTCTCCTATAGTCATTTACTGTGATAACACGTCGGTCATTGCTCTCGTAAATAACCCTATCTTCCACACATGAATGAAGCATATTGAAATCAATTTTCATTTTATCCACGAACACCTCAACTCTGGTGCCATTACTCTCTCTCATATCAACTCAATGGATCAAATCGCTGATATTCTCACCAAATCATTTTCAGCATCTCGTTTTAATGATCTCCGCAATAATTTAATCATTCATCTAATGAATGATTAATTTGAGGGGACCTATTAGCTATACATCCACGTCAACTATCCTACATGGCATATTATGTCTCAATTGCACTCGCACTTCAAGTTCAAATAGCATAGCCAAATTTCTCTGTGTTTAGGCATCCAAGTCCTCAAAATGCCTTCTGGTTACTTCCTCACTCAGCAGCACTATGCCACCAATCTACTTCAATCAGCTGGCTTCGTCGATTGCAAATTAACTTCGACTCCTATTGTTCCCAAATCTACCTCACGGTCTTCCTCCGACCAGTTGCATCCTGAACCCCAGCTCTACTACAAACTGGCTGGATCACTACAATATCTGTCTATCACTAGACCAGAATTGCCTTTTCCACCAATTCTATTTGTCAACATATGCATGCACCTACAATAAGTGATTTCTAAGCTCTCAAACGACTGCTCCGATACATTAAAGGCACATTGCATTTCAGTCTTCCACTCACCATCAGCGATCTTCAACTTAGGACCTATGCATACGCAGATTGGGCCGTTGACTCCACAGATAGAAAATCGATCTCCGGCTTTTGCACCTTCTTAGGAAATAATCTCATCTCATGGTTCGTTAAAAAGCAGGTTACAGTTGCCAAATCATCGAATGAAGCTGAATATCGCTCACTTTCCTCAGCCACCTCGGATGTTCTCTGGCTCCGTCATTTAGTTGCTGAGCTTCAGATCACACAGAACTCTCCCATAGTCATTTACTGCGATAACATGTTGGTCATTGCTCTCGCAAATAACCCTATCTTCCACACACGAACGAAGCATATTGAAATCGATTTTCATTTTATCTGCAAACACCTCAACTCTGGTGCCATTACTCTCTCTCATATTAACTTAATGGATCAAATCGCTGATGTTCTCACCAAATCATTTTCAGCATCTCGTTTCATTGATCTCCGTAATAAATTAATCATTCATCCATTGAATGATTAATTTGAGGGGACCTGTTAGCTATACATCCACGTCAACTATCCTACATGGCATATTTGTATCACAGTTTATTATGTTTCTTTCCTTACCATTCTCTATTTATACAACCTTGTACAGATAGTTTAACATATACAGATACTATTTCTTTTGTTTTTTCTATTTTCTTATTTCTGTTCTTCTTCCATTTGTTCTTCTAGCCAGTGGTTCTTGCAGTATAAACTTGAAAACATTCTCTAAACTTAATGCATTCTTAGCAGTAAATATTTATGTCAAGTAATTTATATCTAATAACTTCCATTTTATATTTCTGATTATTAATAATTGTTTTTTGCAGGATTTACTATCATCTTATGTTGATAAACTATTCAAATGTGGAAATTGGGGTGTGATAGATGTGTTAGATTATTTTCTCATAATAACTATAGTTTATGCATCTGTGTATTGTTAGCTAACTAATTTCTTACCTCTTTTTTAATCATATATAATAGAGATATAATTATTTGTTTTGATGACATTATGCAGTGACCTCAATTCAGTTTAATTCGATGGACGAGAGATAGTTCATTAGCGGCTCTATGGAAGGGAAAGCTCGCATCTCAGAAAATTTTGCATATTGCAGGTTGTAGTTGTTGGCACCATGATGTGTGATTGACGCTTTTATGATGCATAAGGCGCATTAGAATTGTTCTTACTTTTTGAAGTGCTTCTTTTTCCATCTTCTTGATAAAAAATTTAAAGATTTTATGCTATTATATATTTAAAAATACATATATTATCATTAGACTGTTGTCTGTTTGTTAATTGTGATTGAACTATTATAGTAGAGTTTATTGTTTATGAAAAAATTTTATTGTTCTTTATCTATGAAAGGATGGGAGCAAGACTTTTTGAGTGTCTACTGCTCTAAGCCTTTTACATTTGAGAATATTCATAATTGATCTATCCATCATCCAATATTTTTTTCATAATTTTGGATTTAATAGTCATTGAGAATGGTGGCTTTTATTATATTGAAATGAAATGCTTTATCAGTGTATGCTCATAAACTTTGCAATATTTTTATTATTGATGTCAAATATGGTATTTGATCACCTCATATTCCTAGAAATTCAATGTACATTTGTAAATGAGTAGCAGTTTTACTATGTTTTATAGGAACTGAAGCAATCAATATATTTAGTAAAGGTATGAATGCAATTATTTTTGGTGTCATTTGTTGTAATCATGGTTTATCTATAGGATGTATACCTGATATCAAAGTATACCAAAAATTTGATGTTCATTCATTAGGTACGCCCCTACTTTTCTTTAAAAAGTAGGTTAATTATTAATAAATCATTTTTATTTAATGGATGCTAAAAATAATTATTTTTTAATTATATTGATCCATTATTTGGATTATATCACATGTTTTGGATTTGTGTCTACCTACTATAGATGCTTTACATTTTTTGTAATTGTTCCTACAGCCACTTCTTCCTATTGATGTAGCAAGTGTTTAACTGTATGTTAAATTATGTTAAACAAACTCAATAAATTCATTATTTGAGTTTCAGATAGACACAACTCTCCATCATACCATAAAAAATTACGTACATTAGCATTATCCAAACTTTTTTTTTCAATCTTTTTTTTTTTGTGATCTTTGTTGAGTTTAATATGATGAAAATAATTTTGGATTAAACGCTGATATTGAACCATTTAGTTCTCTCTTCAATCCAGTGGAAGCAAGCAAAGTCAATGGATTTAGATAATTAATCAATAATAAGACTTTTTACATGTTAATTTGGAAAGTAACGAGTTCTTTATGATACAAGATTGTGAGTCATGATAGGAACTTGACAGTTGCCTTCTTCTACAACTTTGTCTAAGTCTATTTCACATGCTTCAAAGAAGTTTTTTGAAAGAGTCACTAAAGAAGTTTCTTTGTCTTCTTTTGATTTCATATGCTTGTAGTGAAGAAGAGATTTAGAGAATTATTTATGGTCTAATCTTTCAACAATTTCTCTTCTACTTGTAGTTATACATGAATTTGCATTAATTATTATTTGTATTTTTTGTATTTAATTTTTTTGTATTTAATTTTCCCACTTAAATATGCCAATATATGTTTTATTTTTTATTTCATCTTCTTTATATTTTTACTCGGTCTTTTCCTTCTTAAGCTTCTAATTTATTGAAGTCAAGGCATAATACCATGATTTAATATTACTCCGATTCTCTAATGAATATATTTACTTCAAAAATTGATCATTTTTAATCATTCTACATTGCTATATTATGATTCGTTTATCTCCATTCGGAAATGCAATTTATATACTTGATTATTTTATTTTATTTTATTGTTATATTTATTTTGTTTCAATATTATATTTTATATTGATATTGTAATTTTAATTTTATTTAAGTTGTTTTCTCAATGTCTTTCCTATTGAAAAATATTTTCTCCTATGCAAGTAAACATTAATGATTATAACTACTTATAGTGATAATCTTAACAATTTTTTTCATCTCAACAAAGATGCTATAATGAAAATATTTATAATATGAATTTTTATTTATAAATTTTTATTCATGTGCATTTAATGTATGTGTAATAAAATTAGTATTAAAAGTATCGTAATGTTTAGATATTTAAGTCAATATTCATTTCTTCAATTTGAAGTTGAATAAATTTCAAACTTAAAATTTATGCTATAAAAAACTTCTATTAAAATTAAAGAAAAAGTCAAATTATAAAAGGCTATTTAGTTGTTAGCTTAAGATTTCGTTTGGGACAGTTATTTTTTAATACAAAAAATTTTATTTCAAAAAATTTTATTCTTAAAATTATTTTAAAAATAATAAAAAATTATTCCAAATGAATCCTAATAACGTATGAAAGTAAATATATATATATATATATAATTTTGAGTTTTAGGTATTTAATTTAAAATAAGTAAAATATAATATAAAACTTTGAAATAATAGTAACGCCTCAAATGAATATTTAAGAGTGTGTTAATCACTGGGCCCGAATCGACCCAATTCCAGCGCTTCTCTCGCTCGTGCTTCGCAAAACTCCCAGTCCGCGCCTCTTCGAGTCCTCCTGAACCCTCAACTTCGCAGAGCAGGCGCTGGACGCCCTAGCCGGAGCAACGCCTACGAGCAGCCCCCTTACTACAGTTTCACGTCAGCCACATCAACTTTGCCGCATCTACCTTTGTCGTTGTTCACCTCCTTCATATTACAATCGCCGCTGCCCTATTTATCCTTCAAGATCACCAAACCTCGTCAAAACGACGCCAGCAATCCTCCCCTTCCAGTCATGTGAAACGAAGGTATGAGTTTTTTTTAAAATATATATTATTTTGCTATTTTTCTTGTTTAATTTGCTTGTTCACAATTCTAGCCACCTCACAAATTTTATTTATGTGGAAATCTATAATACTTTAGCTCTATATGCCATTAAAAACAAATATTATTGGGTGAGCTTTGTTGTGCCGCTTCATCCGTGTTAGTATACCTCCCAATCTTGATTTTTAAGGATCTAGATTAAAGGAATACCATGAAGTTTATATAAGGCCAAGATATTGGATTCATATTTATAAGTGGGTAACATCAGAACTTTATTAAAAACTCCAACATGGCGTACAGAAGAAAAAAAAAAAGAAGAAGAAAGATAAAAAGATAACATTCTGTTTGGTAGCATCCAGGATTTTATTTAAGTAGAATTTTGTAAATCTTCTAAATCCGGATTTACGAAATCCTAGGGGGCTTAAATTCTAAAAACTATTTGGTAACATTTATGATAAATCCTGTTAAATCCTGTGTAACTGTTTGGCTATTCAATTCAGGATTTAAAGTGGTTAAGAGATTTGACATGTATTTCTTGGATAATTAAAGTACAACAAAAGAAGTTCAAATAAAATACAATAAAGTTTCGATAAAAATACAACAATAACATAGATTTAATAAATATTAATAGTTTTTAGAATTATCTAAATTTATAAGAAAATAATTAAGAAATAGTTGTAAAACATTAAGTCCCCAAAAGACTATTTAAGTCATACAGAATCTATCAACAAATAGATTATTTATTAATTAATAGTTTACTAAGTTAATTAACTCATCATTTCTATTTAGATAAATTAAATAAAAATAGTATCAATCATTTAAATTATTATTATTTATTATGATTTATTTTATTTTATAACTAATGTATATATATTTAGCTTTTTTAATTAAACTTTTATAATTATAGCTAATTAAATTTTTTATCAAATTAAAATAAAATTATAATTAGCATAATCTAATATCTTTATTAATTATTACTTATTAATCAGTTAATTAATTAAATATAATAATTTTCATTAAAATAAGTTATAAATAATATTAATTTACATGAATTAATATCTAATTAATTAATGAATATTAATTATTAAGATAATTTACTCATTTTAAATAATTCTTTTACAATTTGCTATTTTCTTTACATAGCCTACGCCTACAGTTTGCTTTTCCCTTTATTTTTTCGTTGCTGTCTTCTTCGGCTCCTTCTTCGCTGTTCGACTTCGCTCCTCGAAGACGTGCCCTTCCTGTTGGATCGGAAGTTACGACATTTTGATAGGAAGCAACGATGGGAGCTCGCTCATTGTGAAGGTAGCTTTCTCCCTTTCACGCGCTTCTTCGGCCAAATCCCGTAAATCCACTGAATCAGAGGATTTCAGAAATCCGGGATTTACCATGAAAAGGGGTATTTTTCGTCTACGGCGGCTTTAATTTACCGTGAGATTTAGTTTTGCATTTTAGGCCGTTTGGCTGGATTTCGCTTAAATCCGCCTCAAATCCGGCATAAATCCTGCTACCAAACAGCCCCTTAGAGAGAAAACCTATAAGATTTTTATTAGATTGCCAAAAGTATAAGACTCGAGTATAAATAACTTGATTTTTTAGGCTTGTTTCCCTTTATATGTTCTGGTTAGGATTTAGCACATTTAAGCTGTACAAATAAATACATGGCAAGGGTTTAACATTTTCTTGTTGTAAAAATATGCAAGGCGTAGAACCAAAATACATAAAAGATGCAAGTTGCTAATTGATTGAAGCTACTACTAGATGAAGTTGCCAATTGGCTGGATCAAGTCATCGACTTGTTTGATAGAATGAATGTGACAAGCTTCTAAGTCTAGGCGAGTAGGCCTGGTTGATGTGTTGAACATTGGACCGATTAAGCTCTGAGTTGAGTTAAATGTATTTTGGGCTATTTTTTACTATCTTTAGCAAATTCATATGGGCGGCAAATTCATATCGAGCATGGTGAGTTTAACTAGGTGAGTTGGTAATAAACTTGACATGCTACCTTAAACTTGGAAAATTGACAATTAATCAGACAAGTGCATCATAATATTGGCGGGTTCATTATGAAATTTTTTGAGTTCTCTATATCTTTCCTTTTTACGTAGCCAAGTTGCCTTGAATTGTAGCGGTAATTTGACTCTTAATATGATACAATAGAGAAAAAAGAATTCATTTAGCCAATTTAGCCAACCCCACGTAGTTTGATAAAAAAATTTTATTGTTATTGTTGCAAGTTGCCTGAAATCGGTTGACTTGGATTGAACCAGGTTCTTGAGATATTTGAATATAACAAGAAATTTATTGTTTGTATTTAAACTTCATTTAACTTCAATCTTGAATTAACATAGGACTGGTTTGAATGTCATTGTGTTATCAGGTATCATAAGGAATATACATTGATATTAATAGGCCGCGAGGAATATACATTACAGATTCATGTATTCTTTTTAAAGCTTGTGTTCTTATTATAGATTTTAAATAACGTAAGACTAATAACTTTTGTTTGCTGCGTTGCTTTTTTTTTACAAAATATAAAGTTTTTTTTTAATATTCTAATAAAAAATTATAACAAATTAGATAAGATTTATGGTGAAGGATGTGCTACAATCTCGATGTCAATCTTGATCATATCTACGTGGTATGTCAAATATATTTGATAGGGAATACTATACTCTCCCCCAAAAAATTACACAATCAAGCCACATAAACACTTGATGAAAACTCCCATGAAGTAAAAATGGGTCAGATTTTCTCAAATTTGATGGATCAATCTATAAAACTTTGACGTAATAACTTATTTCATAGAAACAGTTGAGGTAGATAAATAAAAACTTTTCTGATAGTTGGCTTCAAAAATCAAGATGACATTACACGTCTGATCATAGGGTGTCATCCCAATCTAATCAAACAATTGAAATTTTTAGTTTGATTAGCAATAATTAGGGTTTAATTTTGTTTAGAAATTGTATATTTTGAAAAAAATTGAAACTAGTTAGGTGCTTCCTCCTCTCTCATGCTCTGCCACTTTTCCACCTATCTCTTCCATTTTTTCGCCCTGTATCCCACTAGTTGATTTTATCTGATGTAGGTTGTTTTCTATAGAGAGTCGTAGGTTGGTTCATAATTTTTGGTAATTAATACACTTGCGATCTTGAAAGTTGTCAAAAATTGCGCTGCCAGTCTTTTGATTTATTTCCCTGCTTGTTAGATCGAATGATTGAAGTATCTAAAGAGCTTTTTTTAATTAAATGGGAGAAAGGGTTGATCATTTGATGTGTAAAATAAGCTGTGTTGGGATAATTATGAGGGAGATCAACACGAGAGGCATTTTAGTTTTGTGATTGATAAGATTTTGAGATAGATAAACATTTATGCTATGAAAAAGAGTTCTCAACTTTAATTATAAGATTTCTAAGGCGGCACTTCAAAATGATGTTTATTATGTATTTAATATACCATATATGTTGTTTGAATTATTGAATGTGAAAGTATGGGAGTCCATGAAGGTAGCATTTATAGTTTTTAAACAATTAACTATATTCCTATTGTTCATTCTTTTGATGTTAGGAAACCTTTAGATCTTTTCGCGCTCATTTGTTTCGGAAACTCCAATTTTGTTGATGGGGTTTCATAGCGGAGGAGAAGCTCTATTTTTTTGATATCACAACTTGGTAGTTGCTAGTCAACCAAGAAGTCACAATCAAAATAGATGTTGAAAGGTTGTTAAAAGTATGATTCATCCAAGAAGTCTGATACCTTGATTGGCTCTTATATGTGTTGATGTGAAGAAAGCAAGTGGAAGTTGGCAGTTGTGTGCTGACTTCACTAGGCTCAACAACAACTGTTACAAACATACTTATTCTCTCCCTAAAATTTGTGCTATTTTAAATTATGTGATGGGCTTTATAGTGCTTAGTTGTAAATTTTCTTTAGGTGGTTAGCCATCTTTACATGCAAAGCCACCACATCTCCTCAAAATCAACATCTTCTTTCCTAAGGCCAACCTACCGTTGTTGCACTCCACTTCCTCTTCCGCCTTCCTATTTGACTTGACAACAACAACCTCCGTTGCATACTTAATGCCCATAAAAAATTAACCTTAAATAGATGCAACTCTATTTCCTTCTCGCTGATTATATTTTTTTTTTCAAATTTTGGTTGAAGGGTTTTCGGCGGGTTTCCTACTCGCCAATAACGTTCGCCGGACTTCCTCGTTGGGAGGTCCTATGGACGAGCTTAGTCCATCTACTGGTAGGTCGGCTAATTCAGGAGGTGTCGTTCGTCATATTGCAGGTCCGAATCTGGGCAGTCTTGAGGCGCAGAAGAAAATGTCAAATGGGACACTGATTATTAAGGATAATGTTGTCTTTGAGCCAGAAAAGATTTCTTATGTTGAAGGTAAGGGTAAGGGCATTTCTCTAGTTGCTGACTGCAAGACACCACGGAATTTGAGCTCTCGTGATCTTTCTCCATTCAATAACGACATAGAGGCTTTGTCGTCAGGCATGAACATTTTTGTTAATAGATTTGGCAATTCAAATGCAATCCCTGTCATTAACGATAGTGTGATAAATACGAATTCCCTGTTATCAATTAACAAGAATGTTTGTGTTAATGATGATAAGCGCTTGAGTGGGAGTTTCAAAGATAATGCTCAAACTCCTATTGGCATTCCGACAATCATTTCTTCGAATAAGGAAGTCAATAATCCATGGAGTAAAAAGCCCAATATTAAGGTCAGTCTATCAAATGGGGTAAATTTTCTTTCAGATGATGGTTTGGCTATCAAGTTGAATGAATCTAATGTCAAAGCAAACTTTGACAAATTACAATTTTTGGTTGTGGTTAAAGTCTTTGGAAAAGATGTGCCTTTTTGCATTGTATCTACTGAATTACGTCAACAATGGTATCAATTCAGAAAGTTCCATATAACATCCCTTGGTCTTGGATGGGTACTTTGTTTTTTCTTTCCTGTGGATGCAGTAGAAAGGGTGTTAGAAGGTGGTCCGTGGTTTGTAAATGGCCATATGGTGGGAATCGATAAGTGGAGTCCTCTTTTTTCCCCTACCTCAATGAAAGGGTTAACCTCTCCTATATGGGTAAGGATGCCTCACTTACCTTCTTTGCTTTGTTGGGATGAAGATAATGTTGCTAGAATTGCTTCAATGATTGGCACTCCTTTGTGGATTGACGGTAATATGTTCCAGTGGAGTAAGAGGGAATATGCGAGAGTTTGTGTTTGTATGCCTCTTGATAAAAAAATTCCCCTTAGGAGTTTGGGTGGAAGGTATTCATGGCCGTTTCTTCCAAAGGGTAGAATATGAAAAAATTTCTACCTTATGTTTCAATTGTGGACAGATTGGTCATCTTGCAGATGATTGTCATTTGAATGAAAAATCTGTCCAGTAACCACCCATTCAAAATCTGATGAGGGAAGGAGTATGGGAAATACTTCATCACTTAAAGATGAGAATATTGAACCTTCATACGGTCCTTGGATTCTTGTTGACAATAAGCGAAGGAAGAGATTCTTTAACAATGAAAGTAGAGTAAATCATAATGGCAATTCTAAGAGATCGGTTGCAGCTCCAACTTTTGTAAAAAAATATCAACCAGTTATTAAAGACTCTCTAGTTAAAGATGGGGCTGTTCCTGCTACAATTATGGAAGACGTTCAGAAACCTGTTGCTGCTGAAGTTGATGTGGTTCAAGGGAATTCTGAGTCTAGAGGTGATGATGTACATCTTTGCTCTAAAAGCCTGCCTTCTTCGATTAAGTCTGTGCAGAATTCTAAGGTAATTTCCCCGGTTACTCTAGACTTTCCTGTGAATACTAATAAATTTGAAATTCTGGAATCTGCTGGAGTTGCTAATGAGGATATTGATCCTTTGGCAAAAGAATTGTCTGTTAATAATGTGGAAGAATGTGAAATTTGTTCTGCTGCTGATGTTAAAATCTCTGTTTTGGAGGATAAGTCAAAGGATGGGGGATCGGCTATGTTAAAATTCAAACTTCAAAAGGAACTCAAGTTTTTGGGTAAAGATAATATTCTTCAAATGAAGAGAAAGGAGGAGGTGATGAAAAGAGTTAGGAAAGGGAGCAATCCCATTTCTAATCCAAAATGACTTCAATAACCTTTTGAAATTGTAGAGAGGCACGGAAAAAGGAGGCCTCTCATTATTTAAAGGAAATTGTTAAAGACTTTGACTTTTTTTGTTGGTTTGGTTGAAACAAAGATTACTTCTATTAATAGAATAGAGGTTAATAAGTTGATTGGAACTAATTGGGATTTCTATATTCTTCTTGCGGATGGGTTATCTGGAGGAATTTTGATTTGTTGGAAGTCAGATGTAGCTTCTTTTTCGGTGTTGGAAGCATCTCCTCAAGTTGTAATAGGAGAATTATCTATTGTGAGTAAAGGTGTGTGGTTGGTTGCTATGGTGTATGGAAGCAGGGACATTTACAAGAGGAGATTATTGTGGAATAGCCTGCACAAGTTTCGGATAGAAATCTTCCTTTTCTGATTGGGGGAGATTTTAATTGTCTTTTGTCACAAAATGATAAGAGGGGAGGCAAAATGTTTGTTCTTAATCAGGGTTCTCAGGATTTGAACTTGCTCATGAACAAAGGTGATTTCCATGATATTGTGGTGATTGGCCCCAAGTATACTTGGTGTAACAATAAAAAAGGTGGTGCTCATATCCTTGAAAGATTGGATCGTTGTCTTTTAAATTCTATTGCTTTGGAAGCTATCAAAGTTACAGCTGTTCGTCATCTAGCTAGAATTGCATCCGATCACTGTCCTATAATGATTAAGATCTTTTCTTCCTCTTTGAAGATGAATAAAATGTTGAGATTTGAAGAAGTTTGGGCTTCCTATCCAGCTTCATCCAAAATTGTGGCTAAATCTTGGAGCAAATATGTTCGAGGAGATGCATTTCAAGTTCTTAATTTGAAGTTTAAAGAGTTATAAAGGCCTTGTTCTTTTGGAGCAAAGCTAAGCACAAGGAGTTCATTGTTTTGAAAGAACAACTTAAAGAAGAAATTCTGGATCTGCAGCTGGAAGAGGCGGAGTCTGGTGGGCTCTCACAGATTAAACTTGAATTGCTTAAAGCTAAGGTGTTAGAGCTTAATTCAACCCTTGGACGCTTAAATACTTGGTGGAATCAAAGAGCTAAAATTAAATGGATAAATGAAGGTGATTCAAACTCCAATTTCTTTCATGCTTATGCTTCAACTAGACGAAATGGAAATTGGATTCATCAAATCAAAAATAATGAAGGTTTGTTGATTGAAGATCAAAGGATGAGTGAAGACTCTTTTTTTGAGTTTTTTAAAGAAAAATGGAAAGTCATAAGGTGTAAGTTGAATGATTGGCCGGTTCCTTCTCAAGTGCTTGGGGATGCTAATAAAAGCTTGCTATTGGCTGAATTCTCCAAAGAAGAATTAGAACAAGTTGTTAAACAGTTGGAAGCAAATATATCTCTTGGTTTGGACGGTATATCTTATACCTTTATTAGAGCTTATTGGTCTTTTATTAAAGAAGATGTTTGGAATGCAATCAATTATTTCTTTACTTCTGGTGTTATGTGTGATGAATGGAAAGAAACTTTAGTGATCCTTATCCCAAAAGTTAAGAATTCGGTTTATCTTTCTAATTTTAGACCAATTAGCCTTTGCCTATCAATCTATAAGATCGTGGCTAAGATATTGTTGAATAGAATGATTAATATCTTTCCCAAGATTATTTCTAAAGAACAGTCTGCCTTTATTAGAGGTCGTTCCATTTCTGATCATATTTTACTTGCTCAAGAGATTTTTAATAAGTTCAGATATTCTAAATCAAAGAAAGGTATGATGGCTATTAACATCGACATGGAACAAGCATACGACAGTATGGGCTGGCCAACTTTGCAGCAGATTCTAAGGAACTTTAGATTTCCGGAGAGATTTTCCAATCTTTTATTGCAATGTGTTCTTAATCTGAAATTTTCTATCATGATCAATGGGTGCATTTCTAATTGGATAGAAGCCAAGAGCAGGTTTAGACAAGGATGTCCTTTGTCTTCTTACCTCTTCATCTTGTGCTCACAATTACTTTCTGATGCATTTGCTCAAAGAGGTAAGAATATTGGAGTTAGGATATCTTCAAATGCTGAAAAAGTTTCACATTTATAATATGCTGATGATATCATTATCTTCTCTGAGGCTAATCTTAGAAGTGTGAAGAAGGTAAATAAAATTTTGAAGGATTATAGCAAATGGTCGGGACAAAAGATCAATTTCTAGAAGTCTTCAATCCTTTTTGGCAAATCGGTGAAGAGGAGGAGGAAGCAATCCATTTCCAGATTTTTGGGTTTTAAAGTTGTCAAAGAAATGATCTACCTAGGAGTTAAAATTGCTTTAAGAAGATTGGTATTCTCAGATTTTTAAAGTTTGTTGGAGAAGGCTTATAGTAGACTTAATGTGTGGGGAAATCTGTTTATATCACTTGCTGGAAAATTACTTCTTTTAAAATCAGTTTTTCTGTCTCTTCCTACTTTTTTATCTACTCATTCTCTAGTCCCTTTGGGAGTGTTGAATGATGTAGATAGATTGAGTAGGGACTTTTTATGGCAAAAACAAGGTGGCAGCTTTAGTCTTCATTATGCCTCTTGGGATCTTTTATGTAGACCCAAAAAATTTGGAGGTCTTGGACTTATTTCAGCAGCTCATAGAGTTGGTCTTCTAAGGGCCAAATTTGCTTGGAATTTTGTAACTAAGCCTTCTTCACTCCTAAATAGATCATTAATTGCAAAATACGGTAAGGACATATGGAATTATGAGAAAAAGAGCCCTGTTTCTTCGACTTGGAAGATTTTGTTACAGGGAGCCAGTTTCTTGAAACATGTTATCAGATGGAAGGTCTCAAATGGCTCTAGCATCAAAACAGCTGAAGACGTTTGGATATTAGACAAAAGCATAGATAGATGGCCGACCTTTATTGCAAACCTGGAGCATGATACTGAACTTCTTAGTGGCTTTTTTCATGAAAGTGATTGGAATATATCAAAGCTGAAAGAGTTCTTTGGTCAACCGTTGGTAGATTTAATTCTCACTGTCCCTATTATTCCTGACTTGAAAGGAGACCAAATGGAGATGCAATTCAAATGTTTAGGTAAAACTATTTCTGCTCTAATTATGGAAAAAGATTGTGCCTTTGTGGAAGATGATAGTAATTAGAAATGGATGAAAAAACTTAATCTAAGACCTCGGGTGGAACTGTTCTGGTGGAGACTGAATGTTAATGCAATTCCAACAAACGACTTTCTTTGTTATAGAAGGTTGCTGGATTTCAATGGGTGTCCGAGAGGATGCAATACATCAGAAAATATAGCTCATATTGCATCTCAATGTGCTTTTCTTTTGAAAGTTTTAAATCTACTAATCAGTTGGGGATTTAATGTTTCGATTAGCAGCACTATGGAGGATTGTTACCAGAATTTGTATAGTCTTTCTAATTCCATTATGCTCTTGGGGAATTTGTATTGCTCGACAGTTTTCTTTACTTGGAAAAGCAGGAATAATTTCATTCATGGTGGAAAGGAAGATAGTACTACAATGGTGGCAGCCAATTCGGTTTGTTTTGCAATGTCTTCTTTTAAGCTTAATCTATATTCGGATCACTGGGGTACTAATCAGCTGCCTAAGCTGTCTAATTTTTGGTATCCTCCTCCTCCCGATTGGATAAAGCTTAATGTTGATGCTTCTTTATTAACTTCATATAAAGCAGGTGTTGGAGGTGTCATTAGAGATCATAGAGGGAGATTTTTATGTGCCTTTGGTTCTACCTGTTTGCATTGGGATAATTCACAATTGGAATTGCTTTCTATTTTATCATTGAAGAATTTTCTTCATGAATGGATGTATGAGGCTAAAGGCATTATCATAGAAGGAGATAATTTTAATGTGATCAAATATGTTCAAGATTTGGTGAATAAAGAGCAAGCCCACGAAGAGTTCTTGAAAGAAGAAGATTTATCTTTTCTTAAAGATTTTAATCAGGTTTTATTTCATTTGGTTAGTAGAGATTGTAAAAAGTTAGCTGATTGTTGTGCTAATCATGCTCTTTCTTTTCATTTTTTTTTGGATGATATTACTTGTAATAATATTCCTCTTAACTTTATTTCTTTGTTAAAGGAGGATAGTGATAGAGTAGCTATCACTTAGTTGGATGTAGTCTGCTTTTTATTAATAAAATTGCTCTTAGCATCTTCTCAAAAAAAAAAAAAAAAAAAAAAACTCTATTTCCTTCTCCTCACCAAGGTTTGAGATATTGAGACTCATAACAAGTAAAATTTTTAAGCGGTGCACCTGAGAGAGACTCCCAAGAAGACTTCCTGAGGAAGGCTCTTTAGGGTGCTCCTTGGCACTCATTAATTGGTATAATTCCATGATACTATCACACCTCAACCCTTGGTCTTATCTTATTATTAGTGAGAAATCATGTGCTCGAGAAGGATCACGTCAAATCTTTGATTAATCTTTTGGATTTACCCAATCCTCTCATTTCGAGGTGCTACAAGAGTAGTACATTGGGCCTCAAAATGCATTTCATGCTTCTGACCCTAGTATTTTGTTGAATTACTCTTTTCTGTTTGTTGCAAACAATCTTGAATAGGACAACTCAGGCAATAGAATCATGAGATTTGATTGGATTTGTCATTGTTAGCCACCATCCGCTTTGAGCTTATATCAATGTGTTGTTTTTTCAAATTGAAATTGGTGCTACTAAAGTAAATCATCATGTAGCCTATAGAATAACTTTTTTTGAACTTCATCTATCTCGATCTAGAGTGGCATATAACCATACATGGGCTTGCTACGTTATGAAATTCTCAAATTAGATCATAAAATCCTCACAGGAGGATGGAATCTTTAGGCAGTATTTTAATTAATATCAATTTGCTATCGAAAACTAACTCCCTTATTTATATCAACACAGACATGTGAAGAAAAAAAAAAAAAAAAAACAGACGTGTGAAGATTTTGGAAGTTTATAGATTTCTAGCAACTTTATTTTAAAGGTTTTTTTCTATCTCTAATTAATTGTTATGGTTCTTAAAGTTGAGAATTCTCAGAGTGAGTATATTTCATTATTGTTGTGTGTTCAATCCATTATAGGATTTATAAATGTTGGGCCAATATTTTGAACAACCATCAATTATAAAGAAGCATATAATTTATAAAATCTATATTGCAAATTATGGTTGTTTGTTCTCCAACAATGTATCAATGTATAGAATGGCATGAACAATTATTGAAACTCGATGCCATTATATATTTTTAGATGCCAAAGAATATAAAGGATAACAAGATCATTTACAATGTATCAAGTTGGATCACAGACATTATAGGGAATGTAAACTTCATAAAGCACTTCATGAATCACTCAATGAGACTTTCAATTTTAAATGTATTTGTGAAGCTAAAGATGTTTGCTATAATAAAGACTCATTTTGCCGCCATAATCATCTTGCTTAGGAGATTCAAAACTATAAAACAATGATTACTAAGCATGATAATTTGTGATAAGTGGAGCATTATCTATGAAGGTTAAGATATTAGATATTTTTGGTAGCACAAAATAAATTATGTTATTTCTATTACAATGACGGTATATGAGATGTTAAGTGTAATTGATACATACAAGCTTTGTCTCCACCTTATATATGATATGCGGGATTTTATGATTGGAAAGGTGAAGACAATATGAATCATGAAGGAAATGCAAAATGGGGACTCCACTTTTGTATGTCATTTTTATGCGAAGATGGAAAAAAAGCAACACTACATTGCTTAACCCCCTCCCTTAATCCAAGATAACCTTTAATTAATCTTATGTTATTAATAGTTAGCTATTAATAATCAAAGTTTTAATTATTATATGCATTCGATTCTTTGGTACTGCAGCCATGCTTGGCTAATGAAACTCCAAATCTTGTTGCTTTACATAAAGACATGAAGATATCAATTGACATAAACAAATGCTTGAAATGCTTTTTCAAAATATTAAAGATAAAGCGATGTAGAATTTGGAGTTTGCTAACTATGTTGGACTTATTGGCACTTTTTCCAATCATAGACCAATTGCTTAGAGAGGCATCATGAATGTAAATGCTTGCTAGATGATTTATGGTGCTAGTTCCCCATGACTATGATGTTTGATTCTTAAATTTTTAACTCAATCATGTTCTTCATCTTGTTGCAAAAGAAATTAAAGTATATATTATTTAATCAATTCAATTGAGAGAAACAAGACCACTCTTTAAAGAGATGAAGATTCAATATTTGTAAATATTCACAGTCTATCTAAGAGGAGCCCAAAATATACTCAAAGAGAGACAAGTTATTAGATATTAGTGAAGATGTATGGATTGGAATGTTTGATGTTGCTAATCTCTCTTTTGATGAGTCAACTTTGGACATCTTTTTTTCTTGATGAAAGTGAAAGTACTATTGAAGAGGGCACATGTGGTACTGGTGATGATGATCATGATACTGGCTGTGTTAGCTTCAATTAATGACATATCATCAATATATATTTTGTTTGATTATTTTGAAGCGAACATCGATGCAACTTTTGTATGGATTTTTGACATTTTGTCAACAATATTGATATTGACAAAATATGCATGATGATTAATGGTTGTTAATGTTGGTCTATTGTTACAAATTATAACTAGTGTACTTGATAAAGTTTTGAAATTTTATTGTGATTAGCAATATTTATTTTTCATTTGTTATTGTTAAGTTTTTTATGAAAGTTATTTGATACTATACTTTATTATGGTATGTTTTTTATAGAAAGTACTTGTATTGAGTGTTTTAGTAAAAATTGTTATATTAATAGCAAATAAAATTGAATTTTGTGTTCATGACGTGTTGTATCATACTTTTCATAATTACATCATGCAGTCATGTCTGTCTCATGTTGGCGTTTATGCTTCAGAGGGAACTAGCCATTATAGCCCACACAAGATTTGCTTCAACTAAAGAATTCAAATTTAACTCTTTTAAAAGCCTATTTTGAAAGTCCAACAATTCCATTTTTCAAATTCTATCACCTATTTTAGGATAATTATTTTTCTTGATTGTTTTAGTATATGTTGTGTGGTTAATCTTTCTCTTGGAATCACCTTACAACCTTTGCAAAAATATTTTTTATTCATTCATTTCAAACAAAAATAAGTTTTTGATTTTGTGACTCCACTTTCTAAGCAATTGAATATTTCTCTTATTTGTTGATGTATTTGCTATTGTAAGATTATAGGTTACTTTAAAATCAAGCATAGCTTCTCCATTGCATTTCTATCTTTTTATTTATGCTCATCCTAGTAGAATCTATTTGTATGTTTAATCTTTCTCTCAGAGCTCAACCTACTAGAATCTATTTGTATATTTAAGTTGTCTCCAATAAATATCATTTATTCTAAGTATACATTGCAAGAATTTATTCATCTCTTAGCAATATCGATTTTTATGCTATATTCAAACAAAGTTGAGGGGCTTAAGCATTACATATCCTTAAACTGTTTATCCATTAATATCTCAACTCCATTCTTATTGTTAATTTTTCTAACATACAATAACTTATTATAACCTTCCACAACGCCATTGAATTGCCCCCTTTTTCATTTAGTTTCTTTTAAAGAAGGAATATTTTTTCTACTAATCATTATGTTACCAATTCTCTCCTTTTCACTTCAATTCCTAAAATTTCATGTAATAAATATAATCTTAGTTATTTTCTTAGTCTTAGAATTAGAACCTTAGGGGTATTAGATTTGCTAAACTTTGCTTGCTTTTCAGCACAATATGGTCATGTTATGGCATGTCACTTACGGATGGCATCCTAAAAACCTTTTCCCACTTGTCACTATGATTGGGTGAACTCGTGGTGTATCACTTTTGCGAAGCACTTTAGGCATTATAAAATTCAAAATTAAATTCATTTGTTAGTGTTGACTTAAATTTTATGATTGTTTGTTGGCTTAATTCTTAAATTTTCTCATTAAAACTTGGAATCAAGAAGGATGTTTTTTTCTTCTTCATTATGTTAGATTATATGATGCTTCATAATTTTAGTTGCCATTTTTGCTTATATCTATACCATTCACATAGGAATTTGTATCCACTTTTTTCTATTACATGTAGTTTTTACCATGTTTTTTATCATACATTAATGTGGCTAACCTAATTATAGGCGTGCGCATCGTACTTTTATTCTACTCCTGTATCAAAGATGGATCACCATTTTGGCGGAGGGAGTTGGATGATGGTTCCAACACAAAACACAATTCCTAATGATCATAGCTCTCTCCAACCTCAATATTACCAACAACAACAACAACAACATCTTTTGCCGCAACAATTTCAACAGCAGCAACAACAACATCATGACCACCATCATCATCAGTCACTGGCTTCTCATTTCCATCTTCTTCATGTATGCTTTCTTTTCTGAGCAATATAGATGTCAAACTTTTTGCAGATTATAAGATATGCTTCATCTAATTTCTTGTTGTTGGTTGTCCTTGAAACTGATTTAAATTTTAGGTTATTTATGGATTTGTTTTATAGGTTGGAGTAGCTCCAGTGGAAGATAAGATTAGAGAGTCGCCTTAGATGGTTTGATCACATAAAATGGCAGCCTTCCGATGACGTGGTTAGAAAAGTAGAGATATTAGATTTGACTTATGTTAAGAAAAGTAGAGGTAGATCTAAAAAGACTTGGTTAAAAAATATTAGAAATGATCTTCTAGATTTAAATGAGAATTTGACTTTTAACAGGACAATTGAGAAAAATGATTCATGTAGCCGACCCCACGTAGTGGGATAAAGGCTTGATGTTATTATTGTTGTTGTTATGGATTTGTTTTATATTTAAATATTAAGAAACTCTTAATTAAATCAACTTAATTCTTAATAGACTAATTAATAGTTCATTAATTATTCTAACTAATAATTAATTTATTTATTATTATAGGCCAATTTATTATGATTGAACAATAATAAAGATCAATTATCTTAATTAATGCTTTAATAAATCTCTAATTATCCTTGATCAATAGCTAATAAGATTTTTAATTAATTATTAAATTAATTATTAAACCTCAATTATCGGTAGGAATGCTTTTTTTTCTTTGCACGAAAGAAGTTTTGTAAATCTAGTAATGCTAGGAATCCTGTAGAGGTTATACTGACCTATTATAGAGGCTGATAATATTTGTGCTGTTAGAATTCAGATGTTGTTAGATATTATAAGCTTTATACTCTATTATCTGCACCCATTTTGAGAATAGAAGTATAAAAGATTGACATCAAATTCGTACATCTAATTTGCTGTTACTTTCTTAAAAGAAATTCATTATATATAAAGTGATATCTATATTTAATATGTTTTATATATTTAGCATCAATATGGAATCCATATATTCTTTATTTGTTTTGAAGTGCAAAGGATATTTAAAATCAGATGCCAATATGAATGCTTTTCACAATTGACATATGTGACTTTTCATAAAATAAGTGAAAAAATAGTGGCTTAGAGCAATAGATAAAATGTTTAAATAAGATGAACTGCTAAGGATTTGTAGTCAAAGATTGAGCACATGATATATAATTTGTCAATTTAGTGGATGCAGTTTTAACAATTATTATTCGATATTGTTGGAAGATAAATTGATACTTAGGTGTGGTAGGTTGAGTATCTTAGATCTGTTATACATAATAGTGTAGGTATGGATAAGGTTTTAACTTCTATAGCTAAGGTTCGGTGGCTAAAATGGAGAGATTCCTCATAAGTGGAGTTTTTTGTGATAAACATGCTAGCCAAGTTAGTGTGGCGGTAAGGAAATTATTAAGATGAATTTGTGGTAAAATTAGGAAGAATTAAATTAAAAATGAATAAGAAATAATGTTAATATACATGATGGGAGCACACGTTGACTCTGGGTGATTTGGGCATGAACATGGAGAATCAAAGAAGTGCCACTAAGATTAGCATGTATAATTAATTTGGAAGCGAATGGGAGGATTATGAAGATAAATGAGTGGTCGCAGGGTAACATTGCTGCAAGTGCCGATGAAATTACAAAATAGCGTTTAGATAAGGCTAACATCAATTAGTTAAGATCAGACTAATGAATAGTTCTTATAGTCGATTTTGGTAATGACTTATATAAATGATCCTGCAGTGTTCTTTTGTAACGGTCTTGTTGTTTATTTTTTAGTATTTTGTACATGTTTGATGAGTAGAGTTATGCTCCTAGGAGCAAATACTTTGGGGTATTGGAAAATTATTGTGCATATGCGTTCATATTGAAAATCTAAAATTGATCACAATTAAAAGTTGTTTTTTATGTCTATTAAGTTCTTGGAAAATCAAAATCGTAATTAGTTTTTAACGTTCACATGATTTACGATTAAATGTTCTTTGAATAGGTATTATCTGTGCATGTAATGATTTTATGGGCATTAGCATTTTCATTGAAACGTTTTCGTTACAGATCTCAAAGATAAAGCAGTTTTTCTTTAAATTTTACATTTTTACTATACGAGCAACTCATGTAGTTAAAGTGTTTTATTCTGTGATGGAGCTGATCTTTTATTTTACAGTTAAATTTACTAGGTTCGTGAGATTTTCTTTGATTTGTTTTCTTTGTTTATACATCTAAAGCTTCATTTGGGATAATTTTTGGCCACTATATTTTTACTATTTAAAAAAAAAAAGTTATTATAAGTTACTTTAGAAAATAGTAATGAAATGATCTCAAACGAAACCTAAATTTATCAAGCGCATATTATTCTAAGTAGTTATGGTCTGATTTTAGACTTCTTTTACCATCCTAGTGGGAGTTACATTTTATTTTTGTTCTTGTAGTGTTAAAGCTATTGAAACAACTTCTAATTGTGAAAGGTTTTTTTTACATCAACTTGATGGTTGAATTACACACCAAAGAATTGAATAAATGGCATATATTAGGCCATTTTATTGTTGTTTGGTTAATATTACGGCATAACCATTTCACATCCAATTGAAATCAGGCTTTCTATAACCTTTGATATTGTTTTGTTTTGATCTTCTTTTTTTTTTTTAAATTTTCAAAGAAAGCAGAAACATATTGGATATGCCTTCTCAAGATAGAAATCAGTCCATTTTTTTGAGAGGACAAGCAAATAAATTTATTTGTATGATAGACATATTAGGAAATTGATACAATCTAACATGCATTATTAAATAATATTAGTAAAGTTAGGTTATTGCTCATTTAATATTATTATAATCGTGTTTAAACATTTGTATATAAGCAATGTTAATAAAAATGGTTATATTCTATTTCTTAAACTATATAATGAAACAATTATATGTTTTATTAAATAATAGAATGATATTAATAAATTTATTTGGCAACTGATGGCCATAGTTTCATAATTTGTAAGTCTATCAACTAATCCAAAATATAAATTTTAATTTCATATATCATGATAATTTAACACTGTCGTTGTCAGGTCCCAAGTTTTGGATAAGAAAAGTGGAGGGTTGCATTAGGAAGTCGACAACCAATGTAAAATTTGTCAAATAATCATGACATGAATCCTTTAATACATTGTGTTAATGTTAGGACGTTCCCTAGAAGAGACGCGCTGTATGACTTGAATACAACGACAAGTGTGTGAGGGCTGCTACACCAGCGCCCGGGTGCAGTGTTAAATAGGCATGGGTTTCCACACCATGGACTGCTGTGGGCGAAGAAGCTAGTACATGAAACTAAAATTAAGATAAGAACTTGGAATATAATTTTCCTTATAGACAAATTAATATAATTAATAGATATTATGATTTATAGGAAGATAAATATTCTATGCATTTAGAAAACTAAATGGGTTGGAGAGAAAGCTAAGGAGAGTGATAGTTTAGGATTTAAACTATGATTCTGATAGGAGTCATATTAGAAATGGTATAGATGTGATTTTAGATAAAAGTTCAAAGGATAATATTGTAAAAATTAATAGAATTGGAGATAAAATTATAGTTTTAAAGATTATTGTTGATGCTAAAATTATTAATATTATAAGTGCTTATATTTCTCAAGTAGATTTTGATATGTCTTCAAAATTAACTTTTTGAAATAACTTAAAAAAATTAATATAAAAAATATCTCTTGAAGAGAGTTTTTATTGGAAAAGATTTAAATAGACATGTTAGTAGAGAGATTGATGATTTTAGAAGCATTCATGATGGCTATGAGTTTGGAGCGACTAATGAAGGTGGTAAGACCATATTAGATTTTTTTATAGCTTATTATTATGTAATTGCTAATACCTTATTTATGAAAAGAAATGAGCATCTCATCACTTAGAATGGATATAGTAAAACGTAAATTGATTATTTTCTTATAAGAAAAATAGATCGTTTAGATTGTAAAGTTATTTTGAGTGAGAGTTTATGTACTCAACATCGCTAATTAGTTTTAGACTTTAAGATAAAAGGACAGAAAATAAAAAATAATGTAAAACATTATTTTAGGATTAGATGTGAATATTTAAAGAATATTAACAAAAATATTTTTGAGAGTAAGATTCTAGATCTTAAGATTTTGTCTTGTGCATGAGAAAGCTAATGTTATGTGAAAAAACATAGCTAGTGATATTAAGATTGTTGCAAAAGATGTGCTTGCAGTATCAAAGAGAGACTCATAATAGTAAAAATAGTTCGTGGTGGAATCAAAATATGCAAGAAAAAATAAAAAATCAGAAGATTTGTTATAAAAATTAGGGTTAATATAAAAATTTTGATAATTGGGATATATATAAAGAGGTCCGTAAGGAGTCTAAGAAAGCAATATGCGATGCAAAGATTTTAGTTTTTAATGATTTATATAATAGATTATATACTAAGGAGGGTGAAATATATATAATAAGTTAGTCAAACAAAGAGATGGTAGTACAGATTTAGTTAAGTGAAATGCATTAAGGATGTAGATAAAAAGTTTTTTTATTAGAAGAGGATATTCGACAAAGGTGGATGAGATATTTTGCTAAACTTTTCAATGAAGATTGTGAGAATATGATTGACTTTAATAACCTTAGCACCCTAAATGAAAATAAAGATTGTTATTTTGATCGGCGTATTAGTAAACCCCAATTTAGAGTGGCTTTAAAGAAAAATGAAGTGTTAAAAAGCTATTGGACCTGATGATATTCTAATAGAGGTGTGGAAATGCTTAGGAGATAAATGAATTTCTTGGCTTACTAAATTTTTAAATATTATTTTGAAGATTAAAATGTTGGCAGATGAGTGCAGAATGAGTGTGTTGATTTCAATTTTTAAGAATAAAGGTGACGCGCAAGATTGTACGAATTATAGAGGAATTGAGTTAATGTGTCATACTCTAAAACTATGGGAGAGAGTTATGGAGCGTAGGTTACGGCATGATATTAATGTTTCTCAAAATCAATTTGGATTCATGTCGGGTAGGTTTACGATGGAAGTTATACATTTATTGAGAGGTTTGATGGAGAAGTATAGAGAGAATAAGGAGGATCTTCATATGATATTTATTAATTTGGAGAAAGCATATGATAAAGTTCTAAGTGTTATGGAGAGTTCTGGAAAAGAAAGGGGTTAATACTGCTTATATTCATGTCATTAAGGATATGTATGTAGGAGTTGTTACTTATGTTTAAACAGAAGGTGGTTTGACTAAGTATTTTCCTTTTTCAGTTGGATTATATCAAGGATCAGCCTTAAGCCCATATGTTTTTGCTTTAGTCATGGATGTTCTCACTAGACATTTGCAAGAGGTTGTAGCCTGGTGTATGCTTTTTGAGGATGATATTCTTTTTGTTGATAAGACTAAGATAGGGAGTTGAAGGTAAACTTGAATTATGGAGGTCAACCTTAGAGTCTTAAGGTTTTTGTTTGAGTAGATCTAAAATTGAATATATGGAGTTTAATTTTAATAGTAATAGACCTAGTGGGGGGATTGCGACTTTGGGCAATCATGTCATTAATAAGAGTGCACATTTTAGATATCTTGGGTCTATTGTTCAGAGTGATGGTGAAATAGATGGGGATATTATTTGCAGAATTCAAGTTGGATGGTTGAGTGGAGAAATGCATCGGGCTTGTTGTGTGATAGAAATGTCCCCCTCAAACTTAAGCGAAAATTCTATAAGATGGTAGTGAGACCTGCAATGCTTTATAGTGCAGAATGTTGGCCATTCAAAACGAAGCATAATATTAAGTGTTACGTAGATGAGGATGCTCAGGTGGATGAGTGACTTTACTCTTAGAGACAAGATACAAAATGAGCATATACGTGAAAAGGTTGGAGTGGCTCCAGTGGAAGATAAGATTAGAGAGAGTCAACTTAGATGGTTTGGACACATAAAGTGACGGCCTTCCAATGACCCGGTTAGGAAAATTGATATATTAGATTTGGCTTATGTTAAGAAAGGTAGAGGTAGACCCAAAAAGTCTTGGTTAGAAAATATTAGAAATGACCTTTCTTTATTAGATCTAAATGAGAATCTGACTCTTAACATGACACAATGGAGAAAAAAGATTCATGTAGCCGACCCCATGTAGTGGGATAAGGGCTTGTTGTTGTTGTTGTATATATCATGATAATTTATTTTTTACTCTCTCGTGTTTAAGTAAGTTATTATTTAGATGTTCCATCTTTAATTTCTTCTATAATTCAAAATATTTGTAGTAATCTAATATAATCTATTTTAAGCCTAAACATTTCATATCCAACTAAATAGATCAGCTCTTGTTGGAGGGGAATTATTAATTTTCTTCTTTTTATCCAATTGTATTGAGCATTTCTGTGGCATTGGTTTTGGTGGATATTTAATTTGCTTGAGGTGGAGTGTGAAGTAACAGCTAGAAGTATCAATCATCCACATATTGTTCACGCCTAATGATCTCACAATTTTGTCCTAAATGCTTATATGGCATCGGTTGTGGTTGATCTTTAATCTGCTTGAGGTGTGTGCATTATAACTGCCCAAATTCTCAATCATGAAGATGTTGTCTATTAGACCTAATAACCTCGTTGTTTGTCTCCCTGGTATAATATTAATGGGATTTCTGATGAAATTCCAACCATTACGCTGGAAGTCTCTTCAGCATTTAAGAGTCCAACTTCATTTTAGTTTAAGGAGATTCACATGGATGGCAGAGATGAACGTGCATAATTTGCATTGTTTTTGATTTTACTGCTACTGAACATGATTATATTTTGGTTAAATTGCTCACTTTGGCGTATTTCCAATTTTTTGTGTTAACTTCCATTCAATATAATTTTTTGGGTGAGGGATTCATACTCTACTACTTACCATATAGTAGATGAAAAGAAATAGGTAGGTCTAGTGCTTCAGGCTTCTAGCTCGTCTCTTGTGGCTTAGTTTTGTCACTTGGATTTGTCCATCTTTCAACTTTACAAATAAATAGAGGTGCTTATAATTGCCTTTTTGTCATGTAATTTGGCTTCTGTGAATGGTACTAAAATTTTCGATCATTATCACAGTCATCCTTCCAATTTCTTAACTGATGTTGCAGTGGGCTACTGAGTCTATAGCTTGAACTTTGGTCATTAGTGTTGCCTAAATACTTCGTTCAAATATATAAGATACTCAGAATATCAATATGATAAGATCGATATAGAATTGCTTGAGCACTTTTAATATTATGCTTTTAAGATGGCTCAAATCTCTTCACCGTTTGGCATGAGATTTTGTGTAATGTTTCTACCATTTCATTGTCAGCACATTTTAAAAATGAATTGCATTTTATGAATTTATTGTAGTGGTATTTATGGAATATATGAAAGGCCTGTATAGGCATGAAATTGAAAGGTCGTAAATTTACTAAATAATGGAGTTACATCTTTGGTATATACTTTTCTAGATTTATGCTCGTCAATGCTGCATGCGTTAATTGTTTTAGCCTTCTAGTTATGATACATCCTTTTATATTACCTTTGAACAGACACAGTTGACTGCTTAATTTTCATCTTTATACTTTTATTCAAGATTTCCTGATGAGGTTACATGCATTTGCTTTCAGTTGGCCGAAAGCTTAGCTGAAGCAGTTGAAAGTGGAACCAGAGATCAGCAGTCTGAGGCATTGGTACTCTCTCTCTCTCTCTCTCTCTCTCTCTCTTTCTCGCTCGTTCGCTCACATATGTATTTGTAGCACATGTGCGCAGGGAAAAAGTTATTATAATGCTAATCCAAGTAGTAAAACTTGTGGAAACCTTTTTACTTATGCATTCCAGCAACCTTTTGCTAGATAATCATTAAACTCTTGCTTGGTTTTTTTCTTTTTGTTTGTTGTTTGTCTAGTTGGTTTGCATGTCTATTTATTCATCCTTTGTGCCTTTATGAGTTGAAAACTTTCTATTTCCATTCTTACTTTTGGATTATGATTTTTCCAAGCCTGCTCCTTATGTGGTTGCATTTAATTGTTTTCACAAGATGAATGAATTGACAAACCATTTTGACAAGTGTCAACAGCTGCTGAACTCCATCTCAGGATCTATTACCACAAAAGCTATGGTAATTACAAAAGGTTTTGTTTCACTCTTAGACTGGTAAAAAAAAAAAAGAAAAAAAAGAAAGAAACTTCACTAACACGCTGGAGAACTTTCTTGTGTCCAGACAGTTGAAGGACAAAAACGTAAGCAAGAAGAGACTAAGCAGCTCCTCAATCAAAGAAAGTATGTATCTGTACCAAACAGGTCACAGGATTAGATGTCTCTGTTGTTGGTACAGGTTTGATATTGTTGGCATCTTTTATGGATATTGTTACCTTCTGCAGGGAGTTGATTGCCAAGTATAGAAGTTCTGTCGAAGAGCTACTAAATGCAGATCTCAGCAGGTAGTCCAGCAGGCTGTTTTATATGATGGAATTGTTTCACATCCAGAAATTTTCAGCTAGAAACTGAAGATTACCTTACATTTTGATAGTGATTTTTATGATCAATTTTAATTTATCTCATCTCTATACCTCCGTTGCTGTTCCCAAAAGAAGAGCTTAAGAAAATAGGGTCCTAATTTGTTAGTTCATATTTGATGGTTCATGTGCTGCGAGGATAGCTATCTGGAGCTTATCGTCCTTGAACTTCGAAAGCGTTTATTTTACTGTTATTAAATGTATTTTTACTTGAATGACTCATTTTATAACTTATCTTCTAAGTTAAAGCACGGACCTTTTGGACCTTGTCACTGCTACCGTACTTGTGGAGATAGGATGTGAATGATTCATCTAATTGATAGCCATCTCTTGCGTCTAATTGATTATTTGATGGCTGTGAGATGTCGGACGGTGAGCACACCTAGTATTTTGCTTTTCTAGAATCAACAAAGTGAACAACGTTAATTCTTATAAGAGATACCCTCGAAGAACACCCTAGACTATTGATTTTTGATATGCGTCAGAATCCTGAGAATCCTTGTAAGTTATGCAATATTGTATATGAGGATTTTTTTCCGCCACCTTGGGAACCCTAGCCACTTTAGAATGAACTGTGAGTGGGAAACTAATGATCTTTTTGCTCAGTAATTGGAGGAAGAGGTTAAGGGCTTCTTCTGGAACAAGATCATTATTCTCTCTCTTTTCTCTCTTTTCTCTCTTTCAAGCTTTCCTCATGATATATGTAACGTTCAAAACATCTTTTCCTCATGTAGAAAAATAGCACAGGGATTTCGGTTCTTTCAATGTCTAGCATTTGATGATGTTGTTGAGATATGGTGGTAGGTTGGAAAATATTGAGTGTTGACCGTAGAAAGACATCAAATGATATGCCTACTTGGAGGTGGTAATAGAAACGGGGACCTATAGTTTATTTTGTAATGATGTTGGTAGACGTTGCCAACTTAACTGAGCTATTCCTAGTCAAGTAGTCAGTAAGTTGCTATCAACTTCTAAGGTGCAGGGTGTATATCCAAATATCTTGAAGTTCCGGTTCGAGTCAAGCTCACCTGATTCCATTTACTAAGGAAGTTGGTCTGGTAATAAGAATGAACTATATTGAACTAGTTGTATGCAAATTGAACTCATCAGAGACTCAAAGTAACCAGATATATCATAATGAACTCACATTACTCTTAGTGTATAACAACAACCGCAATATCAAGCTTTTATCTAACTACTTGAGGTCAATTATATGAATATTTTTTTCTCAATTGTATCGTATTAAGAGCTGAATTCTCATTTAAATTTAATAAAAAAAGTCATTCTAATACTTTCTAATCAAATCCTTTTACGGTTGTCTGTACATTGCTTGACATATGTTGGATCTAATACATCTACTGTCCTAATCGGGTCATTGGAAAGTCGATGTTTTATGTGACCAAATCATCTAAGGTGATTCTCTTTAAACTTATCTATCATTGGAGCTACTCCTACCTTTTCGTGTATACACTCGTTTGTCTCAAAGTGTAAAACTATTGATCCACCTAAGCATCATCATCTTTGCAACACTTAATTTATGCTTCTCTTTTAATAATTCTCATTTTACACCATAAAGCATTGCAGGTCTCACCAATCTTATAAACTTTTTCTTTTGAGGGATATATTTCTGGCACACAACATAACCGATGCATTCCTCGACTTTAATAATCTTGAATTATACTAATAATATCTCTATCTATTTCACCATCACCTTTATACTAGACCCAATATGTCTAAAATGTGCATTCCTTTTTATTGTCCTGATTACCCAATGTCATAATTTCATCACTAGGTCTATTACTATTAAAATTATACTTCATGTATTTAGTTTTAGATCCACTCAAATAAAAATCTTTAGACTCCAAAGTTGACCTCCATATTTTAATGTTTTTCTTCAACTCTCTCTAGTCTTATCAACTAGAAGAATATCATAAACAAAAAGCATAAATCAGGGTAAATCCTCTTAAAACTCTAGTAAGAATATCCATGAATAAAGCAAAAAAGATATGGGCTTAAAGCTGATCCTTAATGTAATTAAATTGAAATAGAAAAGTACACCGTCAAACCACCTTGTGTTTGAAAAAAAGTAACAATTCATGTATATATATCCTTAATGACTTGAATATAAGTATTATTAACTTATTTCTTTTTAAAAACTCTCCAGAGCACTTCTCTTAAAACTTTATCATATACTTTCTCTAAATCAATAAATATCATATATAAATCCTCTTTACTCTTTATTTTTCCATCAAACCTCTAAACAAATGTTTACCTGACATGAACCCAAATTAATTTTGATTATCTAAGCATGTGCTTTGCAACATTCTTAATTGTACTAATTGATTTTTCTCATATAACATTAATTTTCCATGAACAATACAAATATTAAGATTTTGAATCTTACTCTTAGAAATATTTTTATTAATGTTCATTAAATTCTCTCATATAATCATATGACAATATTTTACTTAATTTTTTATGTTCTATATTTTCATCTTTAAATCCAAATCTAATAAATGATGTTGGGTTCATAAATTTTTGCTCTGAATGATTTTATAATATTTGTAATTTAAATGATCTATTTTTCTTATAAGAAAATATCAATCTAAATTTTATTATGTTCATTCTTATAAGTGATGAGACGCTCTTTTTTTTCTTAAATAAAGTACTAATAATTACAAAATCATTAGTCATAACTAAATTTAATATGATCCTATCACTTTCATTAGTCTCTCTAAATTCATTCTCTATGAATATTTTTAAAATCTTCTATCACTCAATCATTATATCTATTTAAATATCTTTCAATATGTTTTTTTTTCTTCAAGAAATATCATTTGTATTGATTGTTCTAAATCATTTGAAAATTTTAATTTTGAATATATATTCAAATATATTTTAGGAGCATAAACACTTATAATAATAATAATCTTAGTATCAACAATAGTCTTTAAAGTTATATTTCTATCTCCAATTATATTAATTATTATCCACTATTGTTCAAAGTCTTATTTATAATCATACTCGCTCCATTTCTAATATGACTTATATATGAATATCATAGTTTAGTTCCTAAATTATCAATCTCTTTAATCTTTTTTTCTATCCATTTAATTTCTTGAATACATAAAATATTTATCTTCCTATAAATTGTAATATCTATTAATTCTATTGATTTGCCTATAAAACAATCTATATTTTACTCTTTTATCCTAATTTTAATATCATTGATAAGTTTCTTTGCTCACATTCATCCATGATGTGAAAACCCTTCATTATTTAACAGTGCATCCGGGCATCGGTGCAATGACACTTACACATTTTTGTTGTATTTAAATCATAAAGTACGTCACTTCCGGGAACACCTTAACATTGATATATGCATTAAAAGATGTCATGATTGTTTTACAAATTATATGCCTATTGTCAATTACCTAATATAACTCTACACTTTTCTTATTCAAAGCTTGGGAACTGCAAAGGCAATGTTATATCACTCACATCACTTATAGTGTAGTCATCATAAAAGATTGGATGAATAAAGCTAATTACTCAAGATTGCTTATTTTTTTAGGACAACTCTTCCAAGTTCCAATGCTACTTGCCAGTACTCACTGAAATAAGTTGTTGACATCAACTAGTAATGACTTTAGTCAACATGCATTCAACGGTCTCATATATTTTCACATCAAGCAATTGTCAAAGCTTTTATATATATATATATATATATATATTTGTGCATAGTTAAAATATTTGTATTTAATGACTTAAAAAAAATTAATATAAGAAATACTTCTTAAAGAAGCATTTTTTATTGGAGATTTAAATGGACATGTTGGTAGATATGTAGCTGATTTTAAAAGTATTTATGATGATTATGGGATTATAGCAACTAATGAATGTGGTAAAATCATATTAGATTTTGTTATAGCTTATAATTTTATAATCGCTAATATCTTATATAAGAAAATTGATGAGCATCTTATCACTTATAAAAAAATATATAGTAAAACTCTAATTAATTATTTTCTTATAAGAAAATAGACCATTTAGATTGTCAGGATTATAAAGTTATTCCGAGTAAAAATTTATATACCCAACATCACTTATTGGACTTTAAGATAAAGCTAGTGATATTAAGAATATTACAGAGGATGTATCTCGAGTATCAAAGGGAAAAACTCATAATAGTAAAAATAATTGGTGATGGATCAAAATATGCAAGAAAAAAATTAAAAATAAGAAGCTTTATTATAGTAATTGATTTAGCTGTAAAAATTTTGATAATTGGGAAAGATATAAAGAGGCCCGTAAGGAGTCTAAAAATGTAATATGTGATGTAAATATTTTAGCTTTTAATGATTTATTAATAGATTAGATACTAATTAAGGATGGTGAAAGATATATGTCTAAGTTAGCCAAACAAAAGGATAGGAGTAGTAAGAATTTAATTCAAGTGAAGTGCATTAAGAATGAAGATTAAAAAGTGCTTATATTAGAAGAATATATTCAACAAAGGTGTATGAGATATATTTTTAAAACTTTTTAATGAAGATTGTGAAAATACGATTGACTTTAGTGATCTTAGCATCCTAATTGAAAATAAAGATTTTTATTTTTATTGGCGTATTAGTAAAATTGAGTTAGAGAGGCTTTAAAGAAAATGAAGTGTGGAAAAGCTGTTGGACATGATGATATTCCAATAGAGGTGTGGAAATGCTTAGAGATGACAGAATTTCTTGGTTTGCTAAACTTTTTAATATTATTTTAAAAGACTAAAAAGATGTTAGATAAGTGGTGAATGAGTATATTGATTTTTATTTTTAAGAATAATGGTGATGCACAAGATGTGTGAATTACAAAGTAATTAAGTTAATGCATCATACTTTAAAACTATGGGAGAGAGTTATAAAGCATAGGTTGTGATGTCATATTAATGTTTCTCAAAATCATTTTGGATTCATGCTGGGTAGGTCTACTATGGAAGCTATACATTTATTGAGAAGTTTGATGGAGAAGTATAGAGAGAATAAGGAGGATCTGCATATGATATTTATTGATTTAGAGAAAGCATATGATAAAGTTCCAAGAGGAGTGTTTTGGAGAGTTCTAGAAAAGAAAGGGGTTAATAATTCCTATATTCAAGTCATTAAGGATATATATGCAGGAGCTATTACTTGTTGTGGACCTCCGAAAGGACAATAAAAACACCGCCTCCCGATGAGGGGAGACAATATTTTAGCCAATGGAAGGGCAGATTCGATCACGCATACGATTAACCATTGAGGATAGTAGCTCTCACCAGCACACCCCAATGGATAATAATATGTACGATCTAATCACAACGGGTTTCCCCCACCCGATACGTTAGCTCGAGTGGGGTTTATTTAAGAATAGGATGCTGTTTCCCACGGGCGCAAGCCCCCGTGGTTAATTACATCTCAAGCCGGAGCTTGAGAAAACTCTCGATTAAGGATTCTACATTACTCTTCCCAAATTGGATTGACACATAGGGCGAAGACTAGGAAATCCTACTCGAAAGGAAAGAAGGGTTCAACTAGGCTTAGTCAACATGCACGGCTCAAATCCACACCCGGAGGGACTAAGGTAGTGAGAAGAAACTGGAGAAACTAAAAGTCATGCACTCAGAGCATACAGGAGAGAAAGATGGAGGTGGCGTCATCCATGTGACGCAGATATGTAGGGTTTATGGTCTCTAGAAGATAGGAGACCTACCCACTGATGAGGCGTACTACGAAACAATAGTAGCCTTGAATCCTAAATCTAATGGGTTTAGTGTTCTACGTAACACTAACACCCGTGTCCTAACCAATGCAATGCAAAATCTGGACTTACCCCGGCCTGGATTGGGGAGCCAGCTAACCACCTAATCACTTTAAAACCATGATGTCCAGTCATTTATGAAAGATGGGTGGGTAGGTTTAAGTTTATTGGAAGCGGGGCCGACATCTAGAGGATTTCTTAATTGGCCCCGGACTGATGTTGGGTGAATGCTCCTAGAGCTAATGCAATTAAAATTTTGATTTAATTGATTGCTAATGTAATGCATGCTGGTTAAAGCTTCCAAATCAGGTATGCATAGAACTTTAAAAAGGCTTATAAAAAATAATTTTTAGAATTAGACTGGGCTTCCCCAGGTCCGGCACCTCATCCTCATAGGTCAGATTATCCGGACTCTACCCGCAGGCGGGGAAGTGTCTTATAGAAGGAGAGAAGAAATACATTAATATGCATGCGACCCCGGACGATTCCGGCAATTTCCTAGGTCGTTAAGTTTCTAAATTACTTAAACCTAAAAATTTTAAATATTAGTTGCGAGTAGAAAAAGTTTTAGTCCTTAGAGAGCCTAACGGAATCCAGGCTAAAATAAAAGCGACATGCAAAACGCCAAGAAACTAGGAAAAGCAAGAAACCCTAGAGGCACACAATCATAAACAAAACACATCAAAATTATCCAAACGAATTAATAAATGTCCATAGGCCAACTGCCCTTAATTACAACCCAGGGTCTGCAGAAAATTAAAGTGGCCGGACACCACTGCCAACAACCCGGATTTCTAATCCTAAGATTGACGTAAGTTATTTTGAGTGGGATACTCTTGCTCTTCATCTCCTTGATCTTCTCTTCCTTGGACTCCTCGGATCTCAGCTTCGTTGGACTCATTGGATCTCAGCTTCCTTGGACTCCTCGGGTAGTCGTTGGACTCCTTGGATCTCAACTTCCTTGAACTCCTCGGGTAGTAAAATACATTAGTGAGTTTTAGGAGGTTCGGGGTCCACCTATACACTAGACAAAGGGGGTCCAAAATTGACTTTTTGATTAAAGGGGATTTGTGAATAGCTAATATTTTTATAAAAAATTAGACCTTAACCCGATCAGCTAGACAGTTAGCATGCCTAATTTGGACTCTTCTATCCAAAGTTATGAATTTCTGAAGTTTTGATCTTGTTTTGAACTAAGTTTGATCAGATTATTGACTTTTTGATTTAAGTTGATTTCTAGAATCTTAATATTTTTAATAAATATTAGAGCCTAATGTGAGTTGAATGCCTTTGAGTTTGCTGGATTTGGAGTTTTCTGTAATTAGTTATGATTTTTAGGATTTGGGGCAATTAAATGAATTATCGAAATTGCTTAATTATGGTTACTTTGGGGGTTTTGGCCCAAATCAGCTCCAAACTGATTGGAATCACCCCCAAAGGTCAGAAAGGACCTAAGAAGGTGTTCCCAAGTGTTTGGGGAAAATTTTGGATTTTTAATAAATTTTAATGATTTAATTAAGGCAAAAAGGTAATTTTTGATTAAGGTTGAATTAAAGTCCAGATTAATGTCCAATTAAGGGGCCCTAATTATCTAAGGTTGGGGACTAAATTCTGGAGAGTTTGAGATATTATGGGTATTTTTTTGATTTAAAATGAGTTTATTAGATTTTTCTGAAGTTTCTAAGGCTTAATTAACGGGTAAATTAGGGTTTGATAATTAAATGTTTTAAAGAGTCCAGAAAATTCCTAAAAAATTCTAGGGGGTTCCAGCTGTTACTAAATATTAATGTTTAAAGTTTCACAGCAATCAGGGATCTATCCTAGTCCCTAGAAATATTCTAAGTTCGCTAGACGGTCCTTAATTGTTGTCCTTAAGGTGTCACTACGTTATATAGGAATAAAATAAAGTAACTAACCCTTAGGCACAACATATAGGGTAAATGGAGCAAATATAAATACACCAATCAAGTCCTTAGATCTAGGAGAGCCTAGGCTATGTCCTTGTGCAACCTACACATACAAGGACTACGAAAATGCTAAGTAAAGAAACCTAATGAAGTGATTAGTGAATGATTGGGACACAATCATTCATTAATCCTTCTCCCACATGAATTGCTCTTCATATAGACCTAGGTTTAAAATTCCAAGAGTGAATCTCCCAATTATTAAATGATTTAACCATATACGTAATTTTAAAATACCTTAAAATACACATATATATTAACCAAATAAATACATAGTCTTGAAAATAAGTTAATTGAAAGTAAGTTCATATTATATTCATGGGAGATTTACTGGCCACCAAGGGATTTTAAAATAAATTTTTTTATTTTTAAAATAATTAATTATATTAATTAAATAATATTTAAATAGTTAGATAACAAAGTAATATAGAAAATATCTAGAAAAGACATAATCAGACATAGAAAGTATTTTTAAATTAAAATTCATATTTTTCTAAAAATTTCAAGGTATTGTGCGTCAAAATCTGATTTAAAACGAGAAAGTTATGATTTTTTGAAGTTAAATAGGCTTAAAAGTAATTTTTAAATATTTTTAAATAATTAATATTTAAAAAATAATTTTAAAATAAATCAGATATAATATCTGGATTTTAAAATAAATAATAAATAATAATAATATTGAGAAATATAATATTATTAATATAATAATATTAATATTAACATAATAATACTATTAAAGATAATAATATTATTTAATAATATTAATATTAATATAACAATATTATTAGGAAACATAATATTATTAGAATAATAATATTAATACTAATACAATAATATTATTAAAGTTAATAATATTATTTAACAATATTAATATTAATGTGATAATAATATTAAGGAAAATAATATTATTAATATAATAATATTAATATTACTATAATAATACTATTAAAGATAATAACATTATTTAATAATATTAATATTAATGAAATGATAATATTTTAAAAAAAAAGTTAATATAATAATATTAATATTAATATAATAATATTAATGTTTAAAAATAATTTTTAAATAAAATAATAATAATAACATAATAATAAAATATAACTTTTTTTTAAAATAATGATAATAATAATAATAATATTAACACATTATAATAATAATAATAATAATATTATTATTATAATAATAACATAATAATATTATTATCATCATTGTGTATTAATAATAATAATGTTATTATAATAATAATAATATTATTAACACATTATATAATAATGATAATGATAATAATTCAAAATATTTTTTTAAATATAATAATAATAATAATAATAATAATATTATTATTATTATTAATAAGATTTAAAAATAAATTTTAAATATTAATAACAATAATGTTGATAATAATAATAATAATATTAAAAAAAAGATTTAAAACATAAATTTTAAATAATGATAATAATAATAATATTAAAAATAAGATTTAAAAATAAATTTTAAATAATAATAATAATAGTGTTGATAATAATAATAATAATATTAAAAATAAGATTTAAAACATAAATTTTAAATAATGATAATAATAATAATATTAAAAATAAGATTTAAAAATAAATTTTAAATAATAATAATAATAGTGATAATAATAATATTATTATACTTATAATATACTAATAATAATAACAATAGATTTAATTATAATTAATTTTAAAATGATTTTTTTAAATAATTCTAATAAAAAAAACAGTTTTAAAATAATTAAAAAAATAGTTAATTATACTAATTATCGCGTCGGCTGCTCCGGCTTTGACAAGTGTCACGACGGGATTGGATCCCGTACTCTTGGCCAATCATTGCTTGGCGACACAATGATTGCGCCGCCAGCAATGATTGGCACAATCATGTGGCAATCAAGCGCCGCGCAACGGTCTCGCTAATCCATGTAGGACGCGGGCCGCGAGCCGTTGGATTGCGCGTGGTTCGAACGGACGCCTCAGATCTCGTCGGACGAGGGTTATGACCGCAAGATCGAGATCCACGGTTAGTCTGAACGGCGGAGCGGCCGGATCCTGACCGTTGATCGCAGGATCAACTGTCTAGATCCAACCTAGCCTGCGGATGAAGGCCTCGGAACCCTAGAACGATAAAACTCCTCGTTCTCACGATCGGGTGAATATTTTTTGATGAAATTTTATATCTAAGGCCTATGTATGAACAGAAATCATGTGGGTATAGTATATTGATCTAAAATAATCTATACAAAATGCTATTTAAATCCAAACTATGTGACCTAGGGTAAGAGTTTTGAGGAATTTTCACCCTTGGATCTTCGGGATTTAGGTTCGGTTGAGCTTGTTGATTGTCCTCGTACGTTTCTCCTGTTGAAACCTTGATTAAACGAGCTCTGGATTGGTTGGATCGAAGGCTTGGACGTTCCAAAGCTTGGGCCGCCGGGATCTCGCCGCCGGCGAGTCTTGACCGTCGGGCTTGAGTGGGGAAAGGTACAGGAAGATGGTAAAAGCCTTCTCCCCAAGAGTTTCGGATTAGGGAGTCTTGGAGAGAAAGCAAGAGTCAAAAGTCCCCTTCAATAAACCTAATACTCTATTTATAGTCTTAGGCTTGTGATGGTCGGCTAGGATCTATCCTAGGATCAATTAGGAGGGAAAGCAAGGTTATTAGGCCGTGATTTGAGTTGGAGTAGATTAGGAAATGTTTAAAAGGCCTTAATAGGTCTTAAACAGACCTAAATAGGTCATTTAGACCCATTAAAGGCTAGGGTTGACCAAGTCAATGCTTGACTTGGTCAAACCAATCAACTAAGCCTAAGGAATGAGGGTTTGAGCCCAAGAGAGGATTTGAGCTGGATTTGGGCTTGAATAGAACTTAAATGGGCCTTAATAGGTCATTTAGACCCATTAGAGGCTAGGGTTGACCAAGTCAAGGGTTGACTTGGTCAACCTAATCAAATAGGTCAAAGAGGGGAGGGGTTGAGCCTTGGATGGGTTTGGTTTGATTAAGATCTGATTTGGGCCAACCTAAGCTAAGTGGGTCTACTTAGGTCAACCCAGGTTGACCTGGTCAACTGGGTTGACCCAAGACCTGGGGTCAGGTGTAAAAACTAGGTCAACAAACGGACCCCCAACAGGAGTGGCGAACAAACTAGTGAATCGCTCGTATTGGCGTTGACCGAATGTGACAAAAGAAGTAGAGTAAAGGCCCAAATCAGTAACAGGCCACCAAAAGGTGACAGAGTGGGGGAGATCTTCTCTTTGCCTTACCCTATAGTGAGGGCAGAACTGAGGAGAGAAAACCCGAAAAAGTAAGGTTGTAAAGCAAACCAACTATCTGCCTGATCGTATCGAAACAGCAAGATAGCAGGTGAAAAGGTGGTCGTCTCCTAACCTTACCCTGTAGCAAGGGCAGAGCCAAGGAGAGAGCAAAGAATAAGGTGGTAGAGTAAACCAACTACCAGCTTGACCGTGGCGAAATAGCAGGGTAGGAGGTGAAAGAGTGGTGAGGTAAGCCTTCCAGGGACACTGTCAGGCTCACTCGACCGAGTAAAGTCTAATGTCTGCTTGATCAGAGCAAAACAATCAGGGAAGAAGTAATGGTGAGGAATGCCTCCCAGGGACACTGTCGGGCTCACTCAACCAGGTAAGTAAAACCAACTACCTGACTGTTCATTTCAAACAGCAGGATAGAAGGTGAAAGGATCCCGTCTCCTCCTGCTTCTTTCGGAACAGCTGATAGGGGTGACTCAATACTTCTGCCTGACCTCAACAAAAGTAAATAAGCCACGAAATTGGAGTCTGCGTAGTCTTTTACAGAACATCCAGAGTAAGAAAGGGTGGTGAGGAATGCCTCCTAGGGACTCTGTCGGGCTCTCTCAACCGGTAAGTAAAACCAACTACCTAACTGTTAGTTTCAAACAGTAGAATAGAAGATGAAAGGATCCCGTCTCCTCCTGCTCCTTTCAGAACAGCAGATATGGGTGACTCAATACTTCTATTTGACTTCAACAAAAGTAAATAAGCCACGAAATTGGAGTCTGCGTAGTCTTTTACAGAACATCTAGAGTAAGAAAGGGTGGTGAGGAATGCCTCCCAGGGACTCTGTCGGGCTCTCTCAACCGGTAAGTAAAATCAACTACCTGACTGTTCATTTCAAACAGTAGAATAGAAGGTGAAAGGATCCTGTCTCCTCCTGCTCCTTTCAGAACAGCGGATAGGGGTGACTCAATACTTCTGCCTGACCTCAATAAAAGTAAATAAGCCACGAAATTAGAGTCTGCGTAGTCTTTTACAGAACATCTAGAGTAAAGGGGTGGTGAGGAATGCCTCTCAGGGACTATGTCGGGCTCTCTCAACCGATAAGTAAAACCAACTACCTAACTGATCATTTCAAATAGCAGGATAGAAGGTGAAAGAAAGGATCCCGTCTCCTCCTGCTCCTTTCGGAACAACGGATAGGGGTGACTCAATACTTTTGCCTGACCTCAACAAAAGTAAATAAGCCATGAAATTGGAGTATGCGTAGTCTTTTTCAGAACATCCAGAGTAAAGTGGTGGTGGGGAATGCCTCCCAGGGACTCTGTCGGGCTCCCACTCAATCGGGTAAAGTCTGATGTCTGCTTGATCAGAGCAAGACGATTAGGATAAAGGTCTGATGTCTGCCAGAGCGGCAGGATAATCAGAGTAAAGGTGTGGTGAGCTATGCCTCGCAGGGGCTCTGCTGGGCACTCCCAACCAAGTAAAGTCTGATATCTACTCGTCACATATGCCTGCAGTAGCGCAATCAGGGAAAAGAGGTGGTGAGATATGCCTCCCAGGGGCTCTGCGGGGCACTCTCAACCAAGTAAGGTCTGATGTCTGCTGTAAACAGCAAGACTATCAGGGTAAAGTCTTATGTCTACCAGAACGGCAAGATAATCAGGGAAAAGGAGTGGTGTGGAATGCCTCCCAGGGGCTCTGTCAGGCACTCTCAACCAAGTAAAGTGTCCACCCGGCGCATGTGCCTGTAGTAGGACAAAGACAAAGCTTATTAACCACCGAACTATGAGTCTGACGGTGGTGTAAGGAGAGAACCAAAGGGACTTCCTAAACAAAGGAACTCACAAGTAACATCAAAGGGGAAACCCCTCATACGGGTATGTCCGTAGAGAAGCACAAACACGAAAGGAAGACGAATACACTCATGTAAAATCAAGGTAAATGGATTATGGCATCAATATGAGAAATAATAGAATAGAATAATCTCATGTAGAAAGATCTAAGAAAATGATCCCAACTGAGAAATAGAATGAGAACTTGAATGGGAGAGTGACTCCCAAACAACTGGATAAAATCAATAGCTTGAATGGGATAGTGGCTCCCAAACAAGTGGACAACCTCAACAGCTTGAATGGGATGATGGCTCCCAAACAAGTGAACAGAACTACCAACTTGAATGGGATAGTGGTTCATAAACAAGGAATGGTGACATATAAGATATAAAAAAAATAGATGCACACCAAGTGGCAACTTTATATCAACAAACAGAATGAATGCTTGGGATCATATTCCCAAAACAATCATAACTCAAACAACCAGAACTCAAAAGGAGAAAAGTGCAATCAGGGCAATAATCATATCAGTCCCTTAAGAATGGGATATAATCAGATGTTGGGGTCATAACATTTTTATGCATAAATTTTTAAAAGAACAAGATAAATATTTAAACAAACTCAATAGTGGTGACACTAAGAGATGTTAAGCACTTACCAATTAATTGAGATAAGTCTGATTCACATATTTCTTAAAGAGTGAAAATTTCATCAGAGAGTAAAATGATTATTTTTAGAAATGAAAAATCAACCTCTTAGTCATCTTGAACCTTAGAATAGGTTCGAAAGTTTAGTAATATAGGTTGACTCCTTCTACACCCAAAAAGGTTAGGAATTTAAACTTTACCAACCCAGCTTAAGCTCCCTACAAGCTAAGCTGGGCTCTCTCCCTTATATATATATTTTGAATGAAAATCTAATTCAAAAGGGTTTAAATCAGAGAAAGAAATTGAATCTTCTCAATCTTCTTGCATGAAACTATTTTTATATCTAATAGGATATCATTGTACAATGATGAACCCAAAATCATGATTTTCAAACTCAAGTATCACAAATATCAATGGATATGGATTTTCTGAGATTTAAAGATTTACAAGAAAGGGAAGCCATTTACTTATTCATTTTAGGCTCATTTTGAGCCCCTTAACTTGGTTTGGCGCACTGTGCATCTTTTAATTACTTGATGTACTTTGTGCATTTTTGACTTTGTGGCGTATTTTACACATCTTTTCACTTTTGATACACTTTGTGTATCTTTGATTTTTTTTGGCGCACTGCGCATCTTTTCACTTTTTGATACACTTTGTGTATCTTTCATTTTGTAATTGACTCCCTTTCTAAATGCCTAAAAGAAAACTTTCTCAGTTGTAAAATTATCTTCCAAACATAAGAGAAGAAAACTCACTCTCTTGTGTAAGGAAGAAAAATCCACAAAGTAAATCTAATCCCATGATAAGAATGAATAACTTGATTAAAAAAATTATGAGGTAGATTCATTAGCATGCAAAAGATGCCTATGAGATAGAAAACTGCAAGATGATTGAGAAGATGTTCATTTCTAAATCTAATTTTGATTTGATATAGATTTTAGTTCAAAAAAATAAAATCACCCCAAATAAGGGGTGGGAAAGAGAGCACATATTCTTTTGTGGATCATCATAAATTTTTTTTTCTTTAAGCGTTTAGAGGAGTCAACCAACATTTACCTCACCTTTTAAAGAAAATAGAGGTAGATTTTTCATTAAGAAAAATAAATCATGTACTCTCTAAGAAAAGTTCCATCAAAAGTTTATCCTGTATTTTAAACTCTCAGACTTTTTTAGATTAATTTTTCTTTTAAAAATTTTGCATTTGTTGAATTTAAGGACCCTATCATTGAAGATAGAATTTAGATCTTTATTTGGACTGATATGGATCAAGATCTAGTCTAAAAGAGCTCAGACAAGGGAGATGATAGAGATTAGAGTTTATGCCAATGTATAAATCATGTCATCAAAAATAATATATGGATTTGAATTTGAGAATTTAAAACAACGATCTAATAGACTCAAAATCTTAAACAAAACTTTATATATTAAAAAGTCTAACTTAGCTAGGGGGAAATCCTAACTAAGAAGAAGGAACAATCCTAACTAAGGAAGGACTCTAACTAAGAGTAGGACGAACCTAACTAAGGAGTACCAAACCCAGAGTACACACAAGAAAAGGATAATATACAATCCAAAGATGGAGAGAGAAACCTGTCCCACCGTGGTCACCAGAAACCTGTGGACCTCTGAAAGGACAACAAAAACACTGCCTCCCGACGAGGGGAGACAATATTTTGGCCAATGGAAGGGCAGATTCGATCACGCATACGATTAACCATTGAGGATAGTGGCTCTCACCAGTACACCCCGATGTATAAAAAAAATATGTACGATCTAATCACAACGGATTTCCCCCACCCGATACATTAGCTCGAGTGGGGTTTATTTGAGAGTGGGACACGGTTTCCCACGGGCGCAAGCCCCCGTGGTTAATTACATCTCAAGCCGGAGCCTGAGAAAACTCTCGATTAAGGATTCTATATTACTCTTCCCAAATTGGGATTGGCACATAGGGTGAAGACTAGGAAATCCTACTCGAAGGGAAAGAAGGGTTCAACTAGGCTTAGTCAACATGCACGGCTCAGATCCACATCCGGAGGGACTAAGGTAGTGAGAAGAAACTGGAGAAACTAAAAGTCATGCACTCAGAGCATACAGGAGAGAAAGATGGAGGTGGCGTCATCCATGTGACGCAGATATGTAGGGTTTATGGTCTCTAGAAGATAGGAGACCTACCCACTGATGAGGCGTACTACGAAACAATAGTAGCCTTGAATCCTAAATCTAATGGGTTTAGTGTTCTACGTAACACTAACACCCGTGTCCTAACTAATGCAATGCAAAATCTGGACTTACCCCGGCCTGGATTGGGGAGCTAGCTAACCACCTAATCGCTTTAAAACCATGCTGTCCAGTCATTTATGAAAGATGGGTGGGTAGGTTTAAGTTTATTGGAAGCGGGGCCGACATCTAGAGGATTTCCTAATTGGCCCCGGACTGATGCTGGGTGAATGCTCCTAAAGCTAATGCAATTAAAATTTTGATTTAATTGATTGCTAATGCAATGCATGCTGGTTAAAGCTTTCAAATCAGGTATGCATAGAACTTTAAAAAGGCTTATAAAAAATAATTTTTAGAATTAGACTAGGCTTCCCCAAGTCCGGCATCTCATCCTCATAGGTCAGATTATCCGGACTCTACCCGCAGGCGGGGAAGTGTCTTATAGAAGGAGAAAAGAAATACATTAATATGCATGCGACCCCGGACGATTCCGGCAATTTTCTAGGTCGTTATGTTTCTAAATTACTTAAACCTTAAAATTTTAAATATTAGTTGCGAGTAGAAAAAGTTTTAGTCCTTAGAGAGCCTAACGGAATCCAGGCTAAAATAAAAGCGACATGCAAAATGCCAAGAAACTAGGAAAAGCAAGAAACCCTAGAGGCACACAATCATAAACAAAACACATCAAAATTATCCAAACGAATTAATAAATGTCCATAGGCCAACTGCCCTTAATTACAACCCAGGGTCTGCAGAAAATTAAAGTGGCCGGGCACCAGTGCCAACAACCCGGATTTCTAATCCTAAGACTGACGCAAGTTATTTTGAGTGGGATACTCTTGCTCTTCATCTCCTTGATCTTCTCTTCCTTGGACTCCTTGGATCTCAGCTTCGTTGGACTCCTTGGATCTCAGCTTCCTTGGACTCCTCGGGTAGTCGTTGGACTCCTTGGATCTTAGCTTCCTTGAACTCCTCGGGTAGTAAAATGATCCAAATTTGGATTCCCAAATAGAAAAAGACTATCCTCATATTGGGTGTCCTTTTCTCTTTGGGCATCCAACCTTTGGATTTCAGCATCCCCACTCAAAATAGACTTTTACAACTCCATACCAAGTTACAAATAATTTATATTAAATGAAAGCAGTAAATCTAGACTCCCCTGTAAGGTTATCCTAATAAAAGTCATCCCAAGCAGTTTAATATATCACAAGCAGTTTATATAAAATAGAAAGAACTCATCACAGCCACACTTGGCCATGCTCTTAATTATTTTGAGGGCTAAGCAAGCTCTGAAGCACCTGTAGCAATTTATAATGATTTTTAATTAGCCCTCATTTATTTAGGGGGGCTGAACAATTTCTGAAGCACCTGCATAAAACATCATTAGCATTTAAATGATAGTTATTGCCCCCCTCCTTTCATTAGCACTGCATGAGCATGGCCACATGCAGAAGACATCGTTAGTATTAACATCGATCATAACCTATGGGTAGTCTATCGTGCAATCACATCAAATCCCAGAGTGCAGTAAAAGTAAGCAAACACACCAACAGTTCAATCACAACATGCAGTGAAAACCCGAAAAAGCTCGGCACATAGCAAGAAAAGTAAACACCGGCCTAGCCTAAATCTATAAGTAGTGCCCTAACAAATAATTCTATAGTGTGTGTAGAGGTCTGTGTGGCTGGGATGGATCCTGAGCTAGGTAGTTGGTTACAATTACCTACTGTCCAGGTTTATTGTAGGCCTGAGAAGGGAGTTTTAATTAAAGTATAAATATTAGTGAATTAGGATCCATTTTAATTGATTTGATGTGTAGGTCAGTTTTAATTCTTAGGGTGGCAATGTTTAAAGTTTAAATTGCATTAGTGAGTTTTAGGAGGTTCGGGGTCCACCTATACACTAGGCAAAGGGGGTCCAAAATTGACTTTTTGATTAAATGGGATTTGTGAATAGATAATATTTTTATAAAATACTAGACCTTAACCCGATCAGTTAGACAGTTAGCATGCCCAATTTGGACTCTTCTATCCAAAGTTATGAATTTCTGAAGTTTTGGTCTTGTTTCGAACTAAGTTTGATCGGATTATTGACTTTTTGATTTAAGTTGATTTCTGGAATCTTAATATTTTTAATAAATACTAGACCCTAATGTGAGTTGAATGCCTTTGAGTTTGCTAGATTTGGAGTTTTCTGTAATTAGTTATGATTTTTAGGAGTTGGGGCAATTAAATGAATTATCGAAATTGCCTAATTATGGGTACTTTGGGGGTTTTGGCCCAAATCAGCTCCAAACTGATTGGAATCACCCCTAAAGGTCAGAAAGGACCTAAGAAGGTGTTCCCAAGTGTTTGGGGAAAATTTGGGATTTTTAATAAATTTTAATGATTTAATTAAGGCAAAAAGGTAATTTTTGATTAAGGTTGAATTAAAGTCCAGATTAATGTCCAATTAAGGGGCCCTAATTATCTAAGATTGGGGACTGAATTCTGGAGAGTTTGAGGTATTATGGGTATTTTTCTGATTTAAAATGAGTTTATTAGATTTTTCTGAAGTTTCTAAGGCTTAGTTAACGGGTAAATTAGGGTTTGATAATTAAGTATTTTAAAGAGTCCAGAAAATTACTATAAAATTCTAGGGGGTTCCAGATGTCACTAAATATTAATGTTTAAAGTTTCACAGCAATCAGGGATCTATCCTAGTCCCTAGAAATATTCTAAGTTCACTAGACGGTCCTTAATTGTTGTCCTTAAGGTGTCACTACGTTATATAGGAATAAAATAAATTAACTAACCCTTAGGCACAACATAGAGGGTAAATACAGCAAATATAAACACACCAATCAAGTCCTTAGATCTAGGACTACGAAAATGCTAAGTAAAGAAACCTAATGAAGTGATTAGTGAATGATTGGGACACAATCATTCACTAATCCTTCTCCTACGTGAATTCCTCTTCATATAGACCTAGGTTTAAAATTCCAAGAGTGAATCTCCCAATTATTAAATGATTTAACCATATACGTAATTTTAAAATACGTTAAAATACACATATATATTAACCAAATAAATACATAGCCTTGAAAATAAGTTAATTGAAAGTAAGTTCATATTATATTTATGGGAGATTTACTGGCCACCAAGGGATTTTAAAATAATTTTTTTATTTTTAAAATAATTATTTATATTAATTAAATAATATTTAAATAGTTAGATAACAAAGTAATATAAAAAATATCCAGAAAAGATAGAATCAGACATAGAAAGTATTTTTAAATTAAAACTCATATTTTTCTAAAAATTTCAAGGTATTGTGCGTCAAAATCCGACTTAAAACGAGAAAGTTATGATTTTTTGAAGTTAAATAGGCTTAAAAGTAATTTTTAAATATTTTAAAATAATTAATATTTAAAATATAATTTTAAAATAAATCAGATATAATATCTGGATTTTAAAATAAATAATAAATAATAATAATATTGAGAAATATAATATTATTAATATAATAATATTAATATTAACATAATAATACTATTAAAGATAATAGTTTTATTTAATAATATTAATATTAATATAATAATATATTAGGAAACATAATATTATTAGAATATTAATATTAATACTAATACAATAATATTATTAAAGGTAATAATATTATTTAACAATATTAATATTAATGTGATAATAATATTAAGGAAAATAATATTATTAATATAATAATATTAATATTAATATAATAATGTTATTAAAGATAATAACATTACTTAATAATATTAATATTAATAAAATGATAATATTAAGAAAAATAACATTATTAATATAATAGTATTAATATTACTATAATAATACTATTAAAGATAATAACATTATTTAATAATATTAATATTAATGAAATGATAATATTTAAAAAAAAAGTTAATATAATAATAATAATATTAATATAATAATATTAATGTTTAAAAATAATTTTTAAATAAAATAATAATAATAACATAATAATAAAATATAACTTTTTTTTTAAATAATGATAATAATAATAATAATATTAACACATTATAATAATAATAATAATATTATTATTATAATAATAACATAATAATATTATTATCATCATTGTGTATTAATAATAATAATGTTATTATAATAATAATAATATTATTAACACATTATATAATAATGATAATAATAATAATTCAAAATATTTTTTTAAATATAATAATAATAATAATAATAATATTAATATTATTATTAAAAATAAGATTTAAAAATAAATTTTAAATAATAATAATAATAATGTTGATAATAATAATAATAATATTAAAAATAAGATTTAAAACATAAATTTTAAATAATGATAATAATAATAATATTAAAAATAAGATTTAAAAATAAATTTTAAATAATAATAATAATAATAGTGTTGATAATAATAATAATAATATTAAAAATAAGATTTAAAACATAAATTTTAAATAATGATAATAATAATAATATTAAAAATAAGATTTAAAAATAAATTTTAAATAATAATAATAATAGTTATAATAATATTATTATTATCCTTAATATACTAATAATAATAACAATAGATTTAATTATAATTAATTTTAAATTGATTTTTTTAAATAATTCTAATAAAAAAAAAGGGTTTTAAAATAATTTAAAAAAATAGTTAATTATACTAAATCTCGCGTCGGCTGCTCCGGCTTTGACAAGTGTCACGACGGGATTGCATCCCGCACTCTTGGCCAATCATTGCTTGGCGGCGCAATGATTGCGCCGCCAGCAATGATTGGCGCAATCATGCGGCAATCAAGCGCCGCGCAACGGTCTCGCTAATCCATGTAGGATGCGGGGCCGCGAGCCGTTGGATTGCGCGTGGTTTGAACGGACGCCTCAGATCTCGTCGGACGAGGGTTATGACCGCAAGATTGAGATCCACGGTTAGCCTGAACGGCGGAGCGGCCGGATCCTGACCGTTGATCGCAGGATCAACGGTCTGGATCCAACCTAGCCTGCGGATGAAGGCCTCGGAACCCTAGAACGATAAAACTCCTCGTTCTCACGATCGGGTGAATATTTTTTGATGAAATTTTATATCTAAGGCCTATGTATGAACAGAAATCGTGTGGGTATAGTATATTGATCTAAAACAATCTATACAAAATGCTATTTAAATCCAAACTTTGTGACCTAGGGTAAGAGTTTTGAGGAATTTTCACCGTTGGATCTTCGGGATTTAGGTTCGGTTGAGCTTGTTGATTGTCCTCGTACGTTTCTCCTGTTGAAACCTTGATTAAACGAGCTCTGGATTTGTTGGATTGAAGGCTTGGACGTTCCAAAGCTTGGGCCGCCGGGATCTCGCCACCGGCGAGTCTTGACCGTCGGGCTTGAGTGGGGAAAGGTAGAGGAAGATGGTAAAAGCCTTCTCCCCAAGAGTTTCGGATTAGGGAGTCTTGGAGAGAAAGCATGAGTCAAAAGTCCCCTTCAACAAACCCTAATACTCTATTTATAGTCTTAGGCTTGTGATGGTCGGCTAGGATCTATCCTAGGATCAATTAGGAGGGAAAGCAAGGTTATTAGGCCGTGATTTGAGTTGGAGTAGATTAGGAAATGTTTAAAAGGCCTTAATAGGTCTTAAACATACCTAAATAGGTCATTTAGACCCATTAAAGGCTAGGGTTGACCAAGTCAATGCTTGACTTGGTCAAACCAGTCAACTAAGCCTAGGGAATGAGGGTTTGAGCCCAAGAGAGGATTTGAGCTGGATTTGGGCTTGAATAGGACTTAAATTGGCCTTAATAGGTCATTTAGACCCATTAGAGGCTAGGGTTGACCAAGTCAAGGGTTGACTTGGTCAACCTAGTCAAATAGGTCAAAGAGGGGAGGGGTTGAGCCTTGGATGGGTTTGGTTTGATCAAGATCTGATTTGGGCCAACCTAAGCTAAGTGGGTCTACTTAGGTCAACCCAGGTTGACCTGGTCAACTAGGTTGACCCAAGACCTAGGGTCAGGTGTAAAAACTAGGTCAACACTTGTGTTCAAAGCACAAGGTGGTATAACCAAGTATTTTCCTATTTCAGTTGGATTACATCAAGGATCATTCTTAAGCCCATGTCTTTTTGCTTTAGTTTTGGATGTTCTCATTAGACATTTACATGAAGTTGTACCCTAGTGTGTATTTTTTGTTGATGATATTCTTCTTGTTGATATGACTAGAGAGGGAGTTGAAGGTAAACTTGAATTATGGAGGTCAACCTTAGAGTCTAATGGTTTTCATTTGAGTAGATCTAAAACTGAATATATGGTGTGTAATTTTAGTAGTAATAGATCTAGTGGTGGGATTATGACTTTGGGAGATCAAGTTATTAATAAGATTACATGTTTTTAATATCTTGGGTCTATTGTTCAGAGTGATGGTGAAATAGATGAGGATATTATTAGTAGAATTCATATTGGATTGTTGAAGTGGAGAAATGCATTGGGCTTGTTGTGTGATAGAAAAGTCCCCTCAAACTTAAGGGAAAATTCTATAAGATGGTGGTGAGATCTGCAATGCTTTATGGTGTAGAATGTTGGCCATTAAAATAAAAGCATAATATTAAGTTAAGTGTTGCTTATATGAGATGCTCAGGCAGATGAGTGACTTTACTCTTAAAGACAGAATACGAAACGAGTATATATGTGAAAAGGTTAGAGTAGCTCTAGTGGAAGATAAGATTAGAGAGAGTTAACTTAGATGGCTTGGTCACATAAAATGGAGGCCTTCTGATGACCCTATTATGAGAGTAGATGTATTTGATTTGGCTTATGTTAAAAAGTTAGAGATAGACCTAAAAAGATTTGGTTAGAAAATACTAGAAATAACCTTTCTTTATTAGATTTAAATGAGAATTTGACCCTTAACAGGACATAATGCAGAAAAGGATTTGTGTAGCCGACCCCACATAGTGGGTTAAAGGCTTGATGTTGTTGTTGTTGTATGTATAGTCAAATTTGGGCTTGAATTAATAAATAGGGGTTAGGGACAAGCTTGAGACATCTAATCATTGGCATTCAAATCTTGTACTTCTCTTAATATAGTGAAATCATATAATTTCTCTCTCTAAATCTCTTAGATTTGCTCTATTTCTCTCTATTTTTTATTCTGTTTTCCTTGTTGATCTTATTAGGAAAGCTTTTATATTATCTACAGATAGATTTGGAGATGCCACTCCAAATGTGGGGATGATTTGAGGGTCATGGTCTAGCGATGGTACAAGGGTTATTAAAATAAATTTCTATAGCTGCACCAAATGTGGATATGCTAAAAGGATCTTTTGATTATGTTATATGTAGATGATCTTCAAGTGTAAGAGCATTAACTTCAACTCTAGTAATAGATGGACCTATTATTTAGATGGCAATGAAGCTATTTTTTTTGGAAAAATTTTGGGGCAAAGCTCGTATCATTAACGATAAAAAAGGGTTACAAAGCTATGGAAAAAAAATACAACTCAATACCATTTACATGTAAGATTAGAGCTATAACAAAAGGAAAAAAATTACCAACATCAAAAGAATTAAACTACAAGTGAAAAAACATGTAGGAAGTAAGGGTAGGATTGAAGAAAAACATGGTAAAAAATGCATGGTGGACTCTGGTAGTGCAAAAAACCAACAAATGAAAGAAGTCAGAAGATTATATCCTTGAAAAGCATCATAAAAAAGCCAACAAGCACAAAAATCACCCATGGTTGCCATACGGGCCTTCCATGTGAGAGGTTCCAATAGGTTGCCATAGGGGCCGTCCAAGGGGAAAGCTGGCATGGATTTGGCTCCGTTCATCATTGTCTAGTAAAAAGAAACAATGAAAAACCAGCGAAGACAAAGAAATTGTGGAGAGATTCCCCAAACTGAGCAAGAAAAGAAATTTCAGTTCAGGCATGCCCCTAAGACTTAGTATAAAAATAGTTAGGAAAAGTATATTTAAGCCTATCAAAACTTTTCCAGTTGGTAGCCTTAGAAGAGATGGCATTGATAAGGGTGTTGCAGATGGAGGAAGAGCAGCTTATTTTATCAGCAAAACATCTATTATTTCTTTCCCTCCACAAGAAATACAAAGAGCAACAAATAGTCAAGTATCAAAACTTCTTTTCATGAGAATTTAATTGAGAAAGTCTATCAAAATGATTAAATATTTGTTGCATGGTAGGCCTAAGGAAAAAACATCCATGTATGAAAGATGTGCAGCTATAATAGTAAAGGAAAAAATCACATTAAAAAAAAACTTGTGTTTATGGCTCTCATTCTCTTTGAAATAAAGAAAACATGTTCCCATCAAGTTAATATTCCTCTTAATAAGAACATTTGTAGTTTTTAAGCCCTCAAGAGATGCTAACCAAGCATAAGAAGAGCACTTAATAACGCATCTCTTATCCCAAATGAATTTGTACCAAGGGACAATATGAGAGTTAGCAACATAATGTGCAATAAACGTCTTAAAGGAGGGGTTATCAGAGTCGTTACAAGAAATGGGGTGGAGGGTTGACTAAGGATGGGGATTAGGGAGATGGATTATCTAATAGGTTCGGGAATAGAATTTTTAAGAGTCCACTTCTATTTAAAATAAATGCTTGGACACAAATATGGGAGGACTAGGAAGAGGTCATGAGCTTAGAGAGAGCTTTATAGTTACACCAAGGATCCCAATATATGGAGAGCTTGCAGTTGATTGTAGAGATGTTAATCGAAATGCTTTCTTTTATCTTGTACGCAATATCACATAATATTTCCAAAATTTAGATGATTTTGGAGGAGCAGGCTTCCAGGGGGATGTGAATCTAAACCAATTAGCAAGTAAGGCGTTATAAGGGAACAATCGTCAAATAAATGTACAACCAAAACCATGGTATAAAGTTTGAAATGCAAATATACCGAAACCACCAAACTTCCTTGGCCTACAGGTTTTGTGACAAGCAATTAAATACAACTTCTTCTCATTAGTTTTACCATGGAACATAAATCTAGAGCAGAGCATGTCAAAAATTTTGTAACAAGACTTAGGAATGATAGAGCCCCTAATCAAGTAGACCAACATGTTGCATATGGAGAACCTCAAAAACTAAATTCTACCTACAAATACAGGAATTTATCTTTCCAACCATTAAGTACAGTAGAAATCCTACTCAGGAGTAGTTGGAAGTGAGCAGGTTTAAATTTTTTATTAGTGATTGGCTAGCCTAGGTAATTAATGACAATGTTTGCCTGTGGAAAGCCACGGTGAGTGCAGATATCAGTAGCAACAGGGGTGTTATGAGAGAATAAAATAGAGAATTTTTCATGATTTATGTGAAGCTCGGAAGTAGCAACGAAGTTAAGTAGGATATTATTTAGAGAGGAGGCTTTATGAGAGGAGGCAGAACCAAATACCAGCTAGTCATCTGCATAGAGAAGATGGTTATAATTATAGCCATTAGATAAGAGAATAGTAAAATGGTTATAGGGGGAAACCTTGCCTCATTCCAGAGGAAGGATTGAAGAACCTCTCAAGGACCACGTTGATACAGACAGAGAAATGCACCTCATTTATACAACCTTTAATCCAATTGATAAATTTAACTAGGAAACCTTTCTGATGTGGCTTGAAGATGAGGAAGTCATGAGAGATAGTATCAAAGGCCTTTTTGATATCCAATTTTGCACAACAGAACTTCCTATTGGGTGAAGAGTTAAATTCACCCAAAAGTTCAACAGCTAGAAGGATATTATCTGATGAGTTTCTCTTGGAAATAAACCCAACTTGGCTTTGGTGGATAATCAACTTTCACCCGATTAGCTAGATTTTTTGCAATGATCTTGTGAAATACATTATAAAGGGAAATAGACCAATAATCTGATATATTAGTAGTGTGACTACATTTAGAAATCAAAATAATTGTAGTGGCTTTGACCCCTTTGGGAAGATGCCCTAATTGAAAGAAATTCATTAACAACATTGCAAACTTGAAGGCCAATAATATTCTAAGTACTTTTGTAAAACTCAAAAGTCAATCCATCAATCCCAAGGATAGAAGAAGATGGAATAGAGAAAACCACAACACTAATTTCATCATCAGTCACATGAGAAATCAAAGAGTCAAAGAGAGGTAGGGGGTGGTTTTCTCAACAGGAATGTTATGGGAGCTAGCCCTAAGGGGTATTGGGGAGTTAAAAAGTTCTTTGAAGTGAAGGATAGCAGTATTGGAAATACCTTGAGATGTAGTGAAGTGCCCTAAAGAGGTAGAGAACTCTTTGATTACGTTGATATTACTTTTGGATCTGATTTTGCATAGAGGAAGCCAAGGTCATCTTCCCCATTGATAAGCTATTTAGACTTAGCCCTTTAGACCAACCAGGAGTACCAGGATGACCATGAGGACAAGGATGAGAGATATGAAGGTAAAAGGGAGTTGATTTCTTTAAACGAAGAGTTTAGGGAGGGATTAAGGGGATTGTATTGGATCTATAAGAGGAGATCCTGTTGTTTGGCTTTGAGGTCTTTAATATTAGCAGGAAGAAAGGAAGAGGTAGTCCAATTTTTGCTTTTGAGCAGGGATTTAAGGTTCTAAATGTTGACCTCATTATTCGAGGTCAATTTTCCCGGAATCAACTCTAGCACCTAGGTTTTCGTAGCCTAGTATAGACGTCACTCTTCTAGGAATTCTCTTAGGAGGATGCCTAATGGCATAGCATCGACTCGTCTCAAACCAACTACTTCAAATTGAACTTTACAATGTAAATTAACATGAAATCAAATTAAATCGATCGAAATCGTATCCAATTTTAACACAATCCGAACCAATTTAACTCGTCATGAGCCAATTGAAATTAAAGTGACATTAGTAGAATTAAACAAATTAATTTGAACTTTTCTGAATTAGAATTAAAGTGATTTTAATCCTCCCTTCATCATAATTAAATCAAAATTTAAACAAAAAAGTGGCAGCATGGTGGATTGGTTCGGCTAGGGCCGATTCAAATTTCCCTTCCCCATGATGTCCCCCTAATTTCACAAACCCGCCCCACTACCTCCTATTCATTCGCAAAAACGAACTGAACCCCCTGGTCTCTGGCTCTCTATTTGCACAACTCTAAGGAACGAACTCTCCCGTGCTCCCAGTTCGCAGAACCGAAATCCCCTCCTCTCTATTTGCACACCTCTAGGAGGAACTACCCCCAAACTCCTCCCTCTCTATTCACGAAACCCTGCTCCATCTCACTCTAGCTCGTTCCGCAAGAAGGCCGAACCCCTGCCGTCCCTCCTCTCTATTAGCATACATTGAAGGATCGAAGCAACTAACCTCCCTTTCTCATTAATCTCTGACCAAAACCCCATCACTAGCCGATCAATTCCACCCCAAGGAAGTCGATCCGACCTGCCCTAGCCACCCTCCTTTCTCCATTTTGAAGGTATATTCCTCCCCTATTTCTTCTACTTCTCTTCAACTTTCAAAATGAAGCATTGAGGGTTTGGGTATTGATCTTCTTGTCAAAATATGAGACAAAATCTATTTATGTTTCTTTCTTTTGATAAGCATCGGCAATAAGGGAAATGATGAAGGTTTATTGGAATGTACATACAAACTTATGTGTTATTATTTTGGAGGATAAATGTCTGCATTGTTCTTTTCTCTTAGCTATTTTCCTTCTAATTGTTGGAATAGCAAGGAAATGATTAAGGGTAGAATATTAAGCTTTTTGCTCATAATCCCTTTGGTTTTCATAAAAATCTGAGAAGAGTTTCTTGAGTTTGCTTGCTGGAGTTTCACTGATTATTTAGCTCTTGTGTTTGTGCCCTAATGCTTTGAGTGCTCATAAATAGAATGTGATGTTTTGAAAAGAGATAACTTGGAGGATTGGTTTACAAGTTTGAACTGTTGTTGTTGTTGGGGATGAGTTTTATTTATAAGGATGGACAGTTATATTGTTGTAGCTTTATTCTTTTGGATTGATGTTTGGTCTCTTGCGCCATTCTCTACGACATTCTATTAAAAAAAAATGATGAAATGATTTTTTGAGATTCTCATATGATGTGAAGTGTATTCTTATAATATAGGATGCCATTCTTTGTAAAACTTAGTTTTGAGCTTCACATGTATGTTGGGAGTTCTCTTTTTCATATATATATAAAAGCTAGTGAAATTCATGAGATTGGAATGGTCTTTTGAGTCCCTATATATAAGAGATGTTGTTTCTTACATTTCTATTACTGGTTATGTCCAACTAAATCTCAATAATGAAGTTTTTGAAATATTTTGAAAGCTTCATAATTAGGGAATGGAATGTAATTGTGTCATATTTGACATGTCAGCTTGTTGTATGGATCGGATTTTTTGCTTTGGAGTATAGCGAAGTGTGGCAGTCTCTTATTTTGCTAAGAGAAAGGTATGTGTTGGAAAGTAAATGATGTTAGAAAGTAAAGTGTGCATATGGATTTTGGAAGGTAAAGTGTGTGTACATTTTGAGAAAGTGTGTGTGTGTGTTTTTCAAAAAGTGACATGTTTAGGTGTGTTTGAAAATTGGAATTGTAAAGTTTGTATAAATTTTGAGAATTGAGAAATATAAATGTGGGAAAGTAAAGTGTGTGTTGAATGGTGTTGGGTGGAAAAATGAAAAGTGGAATGTGGGATTTTAAAAGGAAAAGTGGTTTTGATAAGAAGTGAATTTTGAAAAGTGAAAGTTTATGTTGAAATGTGAAAGGTGTGTGTTTTTGAAAGGTAAAGTGAGTGATATTTGAAAAGTGACAAGTGTATATTTTCAAACGATTTTATATGAGAAAGATGAAGTGTGAGATTGTGGGGCTTTGAAAGGTAAGGTGTTTTAATAGGTGTATGTTTTGAAAAGTTCAATTGTGATTTTGAAATATTGAATGGTAAAGTGTATGTTGAAAGGGGAGATGTATGCTTTGGGAGGTATATGTTGGAACACCAAGAATGGTAGAAATGTGTTTGTATTAAAAGTAAAGCTTGAGTGTGTTTAGAAAAGTGAAAATGTGTGGGTTTTGGAAAAGTAAGAAGTGTATATCTTGAAAGTGAAAGTGTGTGAGTTTTGAAAAAGGAAGTGAAAGATGAGTGTGTGTGTGGAAAGGTGATTTGTTTTGGAGGGTGACATGTGTAAATGTGGAAATGTGTGTGTGTGTGTGTGTGGGTGTGTTGGAAAGTGAAATGAAGTGTTTTGGAAAGTGAAATGTTTGATTGTTGAAAGATAAAGTGTATAAGTGTTTTGAATAATAAAGTGTGTGAACTTTGGAGTAGTGAAATGCATGAATTTTGAAAAGTGAAATATGTGCATTTTAGGAATTGAAGTGTTTTGAAAGATGAAATGTATGTTTTGAAAAATGTATCAAAAGTGTTTGTTAGAAGTGTGTGATTTTTAGAAAGTCGACATATGTATGTCTTGAAAGGTAAAAATGTGAGAAAGATGAAAAGAAAGAGTTGGATTGTGAGAAATAAAGTTTGTGTATGCCGAATGATGTGTTTAAAATGTGTAAAAAATGAAAGTTTTAAAGAAAGTAAAAGCTCTCTTTCTTTCTCTACCTCTCTCTCTCTCTCCTTCTTCTTCCCCTTTCTTGTGCCTCGAGGTGAGTGTTGGAAAATGCAAATATGCTTTTAAAGTGAAAAGTTCAAAGTGCAATCAACAAAACTAGTGTGCAAGCCCGAAAAAAGGTACATTTTTATTTTAATAATATTTTTTTATTATTTTAATTATTATTATTAAATGTGCTTCTAATTCCTGTTTTATTTTCTTTGTCTACATGAGCTGCGAGGAATGGTACCGATCAAGTGAGCAAAAAGAGAAATGTCCTAAAGGCGTTAGTTGCCTCTATCCAATCGGGTAGAGGTGCTACGAGCGGAATCTGCCGGGTCATAGCCCCCGGTGTTGTAAGTTTTTTTAAAACTTAGAAAGCCCCTAGGAGGCCCTTGATGTGGTTTGTGCGAACCCTTCACCTTTAGGTCCTTGTAGTAACTTCAATTTTATTAGAATTATTTTTATTTTATTTTAGATTCTTAAATCCCTTTATATGTGCGTAATATCCTAAGGGTTAGTGATAACAAATTTTTTTCATCCCATGCAACATTAGTGATATTTAAGAATACAAATTAAGGACTAAGTCTTAGAAAACTTAGACTTATGATGCATGCGCACTTTAGGGTAGAAATATAGAATATAGAAAATTTAGTGACATTCCCCTTAGGATTAATGTATATGATTAATATAACTTTAATTAAATTTAATCAAAATTAAACAATCAATTAATGAAAAATTCAAGTACACTAATGATAATTCAGATAAAAATACACGAAAATTATATAATACTTAATAACCAAATCATAATTAACACACATAACCACTAAGAGATTAAATTTGAATATAAATTTAAAATTGAATCTAATTAATATTTTAATCATCTCATAATTAAATAATAACTAAATAAAATTCATTGAAAATAAAACTAAAACACATAATACAAAATACACATAAAATAAGAACAAATTTAAATAATAAATATATTCTAAAATAAAATACGTATAGGGGCTTGCCTCTATAGGGATTTAAGAACTCCAGATTAAAATAAACCTTATTTTATTTTTATAAAATAAAGAAAAAAATCTCTGAAAATGTAGATGTCTTAAAAAAAATTATTTTTAATTTTAAATATACTTATAAAATGTTATTATTATTTTTTCAGATTATATAATATTCCACTTGTTATATTCGATCTTAGAAATAATGAATTTTTTAAAACCCCTTCTTATTTTTAGATGTCTTGAAGAATGTTATATTCATCTTTTAAAATGATATAATGTTCTCCTTGTCACATCGAATCAAAAGAAGGGATAGATTTTTAAAACCATATTTCTATTTTTAAACACATTCTACAGAATTTCATGTTCATCTCTCGAGATGATATGTTATCCTTTGAATTGTGTTTGATCGTAAAAATATCTTTTTTCCAAAACCCTATTTTGATATTGAATCCATTATAGAATATTGTGTCCGTCTCTCGAAACTATACTTTATTTTCAATGCAGTATTTGATTACAAAATATGAGAAATATAAATCTGCGTAGAGGCATTAAATTTTCCCTGCAATCACTAAAGTTTGGAGTAAAGGGAAGAAATGGGGCTACCTTGAGCTTGAGCAAAAAAGTAGTAATAACAGCCTCCCAAAAACCATCCATGCTATACCAGTAATTTTTAAACAAAAGCTTGTTATTCTCGGGAGAATTATTGCCAGAGAAAAGCACCAGAGGTGAGTGGTTAGAGTATGGAGGGAGTATACTTTGTAGAAGGAAGAGGGGAAGCAGTCAAGTCAGTCATGATTAACCAAAACCTTGTTAAGTTTAATATGTATGGGATTGTCCACACGATGGTTAAACCAGGTGTAAAACAACCCAATGGAAGCCTGATCAAGAGCACCAATGTTGAACATCAAGATGTTAAGTTCCCCAAGCCTACTATAATGAATCAGATTGCCCACCAAATTTCTCACTAACAAATCTATAGCAATTAAAGTCTCCCATGATAACACATTGAGAGGTGATAGAAGAAGTCAGGGCCAAGATCTGTTGCTTGAGAGGACTCCTATCATCAGGAGTATTAGCAATATAATTGATTGAGAGAAAAATTGGGGAAGAGGAGCCCATGAAGAGAATTCCATGTATAATTTGAGAGGAGGAGAAAGAGGGAGATAAGGAGATGTTTGAGGGATTCCATTTCAGCTATATTCTTCAAGTATTGGAAGAATCAAAATTATTGCAACACATTTCATTGTCAAAAATTTTATGGGAATGAATAAACTAGGGATCACAGGGTACATTATTATGAATTTTGGCTTCAAGGATACACAACATGTCTAAATGGTGGGACTTGACATGATCTTTGCAAGCAATAACATTCTCAGGGTTGTTGAACCCTCTTACATTCCAATAACTAACAGGGGGAAGGGTCATTGGGATTTGGATGAAGTGGATTTTTCCTTCTTGGCATTTTGGGATATTGTGTGCTTTGCTAGGGAATGTTGGAGTTGTGTAATAGGTTAGTCTTTAGAGGCAACAAAAATCACATCAATGGAAGTATCTAGTGGGTCTTCATTTCCTAGAACAACAAACTTATTGGAAGATGGTGTTTGGATAATGTGGGGCTGGGCAGATTGCTGATGAATGGTTGGATGAGGAGGCTTCATCTGTAGGAGAGTTTAGGTTGGGAATTTCAGCTTTACTCAAGGGAGGGAGGGGGAGAGGGGGGGGGGGGAGGTGGAAGTATGGGGGGAATTTGTGAAGGGATGGATGTGGAGCTGATTGTTGCAAGTGGGGGTAAAGTAGAGGGAATACGTGAGGTAGGGGGAATCTATGAAGGATTGGTTGTGGAGGTAACAATTGTGATGGGGTAATGTGGGGGGAATATTGGAGGGGGAATATAGGGGTTCAAATTTTAGGATGGGTTTAGATGTAGAAGCTCTGGACTTACAGTTTTGGCTGATACTTCTCCCTCGGGGATGAGAGGGAGGTTGGTCCTTTGGTGGAGAATTAAGGTAACAGAGATTCGAAGTATGAACAAGAGAACTGCATCCTTTACAGGGGCTTGGCTTCAAGTCATAGTAGACTTTGAGAATAAGGTCTTCCTCATTAAGCGTGATAGGGATCTCGTCCGACATAGGGGAGGAGCTAGTAACCTAAACACTTACTCGAGGGAACGTTAATATATTTGTTCACGGTAAGGGCATCAACAGCTTGGGGATGTACAATGTAACTTGCAATTTTGGATATACCAGTCGAGTTCCAGACAGAAAGGGAAATGTTAAGGATTTTAATCCATAAGGGGATATACAAGAAATCATCTTGCTTCAGTTTAAACTTCGGTGACCACTTTTGAAATATGAAAGGCTTCCCAAACACCCCCCCCCAGAGACCATGCCATGTTATAATCTTCCAGTCAGAAAAACTTAAAGGGAAAAAAATCGTCACAGAGGATGAGAAGGCTAAGCGAACCTTTAAGCAACCAAACCTTTTAAATGGTAGAAAGAAGGTTCTCATAGTATGGTCTCTATCCAATGGAGTAACCGACGAGTGATAAGCTCCAATCTTGAGCGCCCTTAGATAATTCAGTAGTAGAGAATGTTATTTTGTTCAGGGGAGTAATAAATAACAGGGGGAAGTCTTTCGTAGCAGGGTCGCTGCAGGTGAGGTGTGATATCCAGTTTAAACCAACTGGAGCCGAAATAGGGCGTGTGTGGAAGAAGCATCTGGAAGGAGAGGGAAATTAGTCTAGTAGGAACTCATCCTGAGGGGGAAGGGGGAAAAACCCCCACGGAGCGGGAGGCCTGAAGGATTGAGTGGCACGAGGAAGAGGCGAAAAAAAACCCTAGGCAAGCCTTACGTATATGTGTGAATCATTGCCAGTGAAAGATCACTTGAATGATGTAATAAATATTTAAATTATTTTAATATATTTTAAATGAGATAATAATGATGCAATAATGTTAATTTTATTAATTAATATATGATACTTCACCCATTAAATATTTTAGATATTTTTTAAAATGAAAATTTTGAGACATGATATTTTGATTAGTTATAAGATATTTAACTTTAAGTGATAATAATAATAATCAATTTAAAAGTTCAAAAGAAAAAAAAAATAGAGAGGGGTTAAACTTGTTAACATCTACGCTTTTTCTTATAGCCATTTAATTAAAATCAAAATGCTTGAAATTGATGTATATTAGATCGAGTTAGTTCATAAAAAAATTGAACCAGTTCACCAGTTATTGAACTCTTTATTCATGCTATTTCCGTGCAGAAGTGGTTTTTGCATTGGATTAAACTAGGTAGAATATTGGTATCATGGTTGAAACGGTTAAACCGCTATGTCTAATCCAATTTTAAAACCATACAACAACCACAACTACTACAAGCCTTTATCCCACTATGTGGGGTCGGCTACATGAATCCTTTTTCTCTATTGTGTTCTGTTAAGAATTAAATTCTCATCTAAATTTAAAAAAGAAAGGTCATTTGTAATATTTTCTAACTAAGTCTTTTTAAGTCTACCTCTATCTTTCTTAATATAAGCCAAATCTAATACATCTACTTTCCTAACAAGGTCATCAGAAGGCCACCATTTTATGTGACAAAACCATCTAAGGCGACTCTCTCTAATCTTATCTTGCACTTGAGCTCCTCCAACCTTTCATGTATATGATCATTTCGTGTCTTGTTTTTAAGAGTAAAGCCACTTATCCACCTGAGCATCCTCATCTCTGCAACACTTAACTTATTATTATGATTCACTTTTAATGGCCATCATTCTTGATATATCATCAAATATCTTGATCATGCATGAATCTCAAAGCAAAATCAAGTTGGAAATTTCAAAAATTAAATTGGAGACCATCTGAACTCCGATTTTAGCAAACTTATAGTCAAACTGAACGTCTCATAAATATGAACCCAATGACACCAAATTTGTCTCAATCCGAGCCCAAATGAATCCAAATCAAAGTCTCGAAGCAGTTTGGAAGGTTAAAACCATGATTTGGATTACCAAACAGTTTCAAAACGCAACATGCTTATAGTTGAATCGGGCGGCTCGGCGAGATGAATCCAACGAGCCCAAGATCATCGAATTTTGATATCATTAAGGCATTCAAATGCTCAATAAACGGTCCATGATCAAGGGATTCAACATCGGATGTCCATTCAACTCACTCTTAATTTACCCTTGATCTTTCTCCTATTTACTGGCTATGCCACTCTCAGAAAATTACAAATAGACCCCTCATTTCTCATGATAGGTACTCCAAGCAAGAAGAGAAGGAAGAGTTCTCTTGCTACCAAGCTCCTCCTCAACCACCTCCCGGCCACCGACCGACGCTGGACTTCTGCTCGTCGGCGGACTTTTGTCGGACTTCTACCCGACACTGAACTTCTGCCGGTCACCGGACTTCCGCCCATCACCAGAATTTCGTTAGACTTCTACCCAACGCCACACTTTCGCCCGTTGCCGGGTTTCTACCCGACGCTGGACTTCCTCCAATCGTCGGATTTCCGCCCATCGTTGAATTTCTAACCCATGCTGAACTTCCTCCCATCATTGGACTTTCTACCCGACACCAAACTTTCTACCCGACACCGGACTTTCTCCCATTGTCAAACTTTTGCCCATCGTCGGACTTTCGTGGGACTTTTACTCGACGTCAAACTTCTGTCTATCGTTGGACTTCTACTCATCGCTGAACTTTTATCAGACTTATACCGGACGTCGAACTTCCGCTCGTTGCCAAACTTCTCCCCGTCGTTGGACTTTTGTCGAATTTCTACCGGACGTAGACTTCCGCCTGTCGTCGGACTTTTACCAGATGCCAAACTTCTGTCCATCATCAGACTTCTACCCGTCGTCGGACTTTCGTCGGACTTCTACCTGACACCGGACTTCCGTCCATCACCGGATTTCCACCTAGCAACCAACTGACGCCGAACTTTTTCTTGGGATGCTGGATTTCTGCCCGACCACCAACACCAACTGATGTTGGATTTTTTCCTGGCCACCAACTATCGCCAGACAACGGTCTTTCTGACCACTATCGCTCACCGACTACGATCCTTCTGACCTCCATAGCCATATTACGGTCCTTCCAACCTCCATCACCAGACGATGGACTTTTCTGACCATTGTCGCCCGCCGACTATGGTCCCTCCGACCACCGTCACGAGACTACGATCTTTTCGAGCTCCGTCGCCCGCCAACTATGGTTCTGCCGACCAAACCAACATATCAAAGTGATTCTTTGAAGTCCCATCATGTAATACACTCTATATGATGTATATTTGTTACATCAAGCCAAGGCCTTCCCTCCAATAAAGGGCTTCATTTGTAATCAACTGCATATACTAATTGATTCATTCAGACTGGGCTAGGCCCCGTGGTTTTTTCCTTTTTTAGGATTTTTCACGTAAAAATCTTAGTGTCTCTTATAAATACTATACCCTCTCTTTTTATCTGATTGTGCTGGATCTTCGTACAAAGCTAATACATTAAACTATATATTTTTCTATCGCCGCGAATATTCCAGGGTGCAACAATTCTGTACCATAAAGTATTGCAGGTCTCACTACCATCTTTTAGAATTTTCTTTTAAGTTTGAGAGGGACTTTTCTATCATACAATAAGCCCGATGATGTAAGAGAATTTTAATAAAAATATATAAATCGTCTTTGAAAAATTTTAAAGAATAATAAATTATATAAAATCATTTAAGAAAATTTATTATAATATCACTCTAATTTTGTCATCGTGACCATATTCTTAAAAAAATTTCTTATTAAACATTGCAATAAGATCAAGAAAATAATAATAATCCCCTTGAAGGAAAATTTTCCTCCAAAATTAGCCTAAAGATGCCCTAACTCTTGCTTTAATCTCAACTATTCATCAAAAGGTTTTAACTAAATAAATATCTGAAGAAAACACTCATTTGGATAATTTGCTACAGTTTTTAACTACGTCGGTACCCACGCCTACTTCTTTCAGTATTAGGCGCACTTCTCTCTTGAAAGCTTTGATCCGTCGACTGTCCTCAATGAACTCATTGTAATTGTATTCAAGTTTCTGAAAATCTCATAATTTATCTGATTCAATGGCGTCTGGCTCAATCCTGTAAAGATCATTTTACATACAAAGATAACTAGGTCTGATTGTGAAAATAATTTTTATGGACATATATGTTTGATTAACTATTATATACATTGTTCTACATTTGATAAAAAACTAAATATTATTGTGCAATTATTATGAAGAGTTTTTAAATGGAGATTTCAAGCATATTAAATTGTACTGATTGGGAAATGTTACAATAGTTCTATGAATCTTCCAAACTCATTTGCTAGATCTTCATGTATGCTGGGATAGACTTATTGGATTTTAATTTGAATTGTTAGAAAATTCATATTACTCTCGTTTAAATTAAGGAGAAGGATTCATATACTTTAATCGATTGACTTCATAAATTTGTGAAATTCACATTCACTCTAATTTTGTTAGCTTAAAATATTGCATACCAAATTCATTTGTATCAATTTTTATTTTCACTTCTTGATCGCATGCATTGAAGATCACATCAATACTACTACATGATTTTTTTATCTCATTCGTCAGAGATATCCGATGTATATATAACAAATAAGGGCTAACATCTCAAGATCTCAAGTGAGATTCCTCGCTCAGCTTAATTCTCGATGTCTCACACAACAACTATTGAAGCTATGAGGTACTGACCCTTCAAAATGCCCGCCTCAACCTTGTCGTACATGTATTGGATACAAATGCAGCTTCGACATTCCCCATCACTTCCAAAACTATGCCGGGTCCATTTAAGAGACAATTCGCTTTGGAAACTGGACAGACACGGTGGGACACACCCACAACACGTAGAGATGCGGGATGAAAAATTTTATCCATGCAAATTTTAGCTCGTTTGCCTTTTCTTTTATGAAAGGGAAAGAGGAAAAGGCATCTAGAGAAATTTTATGGCATGCTCGTGCCCTAATCCAACGAGTTGAGTGAGTCTAACCACGACACTGCCTCACTTCAACGTATTCGTAGAGCTTCAAGTGAGCTTGTGCATGACTGACTTTCACTTCGACAGGCTTTGGGTTATCTACGTGCGAATGACTTCAACTTCAACATGCTTCAAGCAAGGCTTTGCTTCGACTTCACCTTTGATGGATTTCGGATTACATTGGTTTCGATTAGTGAGGCTTAGTAGCTTTAACTTCGACTTCAGCGTCGAATTCAAATCTCATTAGGTTTTTTGTTTTGTTTTTGAAGCAATATTTTCTTCATTTTTTACTCTTTTACTATAATATTTTGTTGAAGTATTCATTAATTAAATTTAGGCATAAATTAAAGCTAGATTTTCTCATTATTGTTGTTATATTATGTTCATATTTTTTTATTTTTGACTATCTTTTTTGTCAAATAAATTCTTTTTCATATTTGGGGGGGGGGGGAATGCTATTCATAGATAAATTTGAATTCAACAGAGAGGAGATTGCTTGGAGGTTGAAATCGTAAGGGGAAAGCATTTGCGCCTTAGCACCTAGGAAGAGATGACTCATGCTCGATCAAAGTCGAAAAGGATGATGATGACATCAAAATTAACTTTCATGCCTAGATTATGGAGGAACACATGCAAATAAAGTTCAAGATCTCAAAATTTTACTCTAGTACTACATGAATGTTTCTTTGAAGCACCCAATGGGCTTCAAAGCCATGATGCCCCTCTATATGGTATCTGATGACATTAGATTTCATATGTTGTTGACCATTCCAAGGGATGTGGATATTGGTTCTTCAAGCACTATTGAGGAGTATCCCATCATTCTATATTTGCATTTGGTAGCTCATCAGTCAGTTTTTGAGTACTAAAAGCTGGTCATTAAGTGGTACGTAATAGTTGTGGTATGCGTGAGACTAATGAATGGCCAAAACTCAATCAATAATAGGTATTGAAATTATATGCATCGAGAGATGATCGGTAAACTAATGGACAACCAATGATGGATGGTGGATGACTTGTGGACAGTATATGGCCTTAGGTGGTCTATTACTTAAGGAGGATCATACAATACTAATAATCAACTAGAGATTTAAGAGGCAAACAAGCCCAAATCCATTAAAAATGAAAGGTTTACAAGAGAATTACAATTTTGTAAAAAAAATAAGGGAAAAAACTTTTAAAAGTGCAAAAAAAGAATGGGAAACCTTATAAATAGCAAATTAAAGGAAAAATTACAAATAATAACAAACAGGCCAACCAAACAATTTACAAATACAAGCCGAGCAATAACAACATAGGACAAAAGAATTCCAAGTAGATCCGGTTGAGGGGAAAATTATTGTCTTCCACGCAGATTTGGTGTTCTCCTATTTTGTAATCGAATACTACATTCAGAATAAAGTAAGGTCCCGGAAGACTGACACAATATTTTATAATGAATTCAATATCAAAATAGGATTTTGAAAAATGACATTTCTATGATCAATCAAACACGATTTAAAGAATAACATATCATCTCGAAAGATGAATATGAAATTCTATAGAATGTGTTTAAAAACAGAAATGCGATTTTGAAAATTCAACAACTCTTCTGATTAGAGGTAACGAAGAGAATACAACATCATCTTAAAAGACGAACGTGGTATTCTTCAAGGCATCTAAAAATAAGAATGGGTTTTATAAAATTCATCAATTTTAAAATCGAATATAACAAGGAGAATATTATATTATCTGGGGAGATAAAAATAACATTATACAAGTATATTCAAAGTTAAAAATGAGTTTTCATAGACAATCTGTGTTTCCAGAGATTTTTCCCTTGTTTGATATAAATAAAACAAGATTTATTTTAATTTGGAGTTCTCAAATCCCTATAGGGGCAAGCCCCTATAGTTAATTACACCCTAGGAGAGGTACTCTTAAGAAAACTCTCGATTAAAGCAGTGATTTCTATACCCTTTGATTTATAAAGTACAAGGCAAGAAGAGAAGTAAGAAATTTTTTAAGGAGAAAGCTCGAGGTTGAACAGTTCTTAGTGAGTTAAAAGAGGAAAAGTAGGAGGTGCCGGATTCTGAGAAACTCAGAGGCAACCTCAGTCTACCCTATATTGGGTTTTACATTTTAAGAGAGAATTTTCATATTTGAGTTGATATTTTATTAGAAATTTAGGATTATATTCCCGGAGGGTGAGGACTTAAAATTTAAAAATCTGCCTCAAAACCTAAATCTAATTTGGGTACTAGAAAGTAGTGACCCGAACCTAACTAATTAAGTGCAAATCTGTACTTACCCTGACCTGGATTGGGGAGCCAGCTAACCACCTAGGCGCTTTTAAAATCATGTGTCTAGTCTCTTTATGAAAGATGGGTAGGGACGTTGTTTAAAGTTTTGAGAAATTGGGGCCGACATCTAAAACATGTCATAATTAGCCCCTTTACTTATGTAGGGTAAATGATGCTTGAGAGCGTAATGCAATTAAAATTTTAAACTCTTTTAATTTATATCTAATACAATGCATGCTAATTGACTCAAATGCATAAAATGATTTATGAAGCAGTTTTAAAATCAGGTTTAAAAAATAAATTTTTTCCTAGAGATTGCACAACATCCCCTTGATAGAACTGCACCCTAATAGACCAGGTGGTCTGCCAGAACCAGCAGGCGGGGAGGTGCTTAACAAGGAAGAGAAAGTATTAATATGCATATGCTAACTCTTGGCGATCCCGAGCTTACTTCTTCGATCGTTAGAGTTACTATGTGAGCCTAAAAATTTTATTTAAATTTCAAGTAGAAAACATCTTTATCTTGCCCTTACAAAAAAAATACTCCGATCGTATCCAGGCTAAAACAAAACACGGCATGCAAAAATCCTAAAAAAAATTACTGCGTAAATAATGTAAACAATCAAATTAAATTATCCAAAAATATAATGTCTAATGTCCATTTTATTTACAACCTAGGGTCTGCTGAAAAAGTAAAGTGGCCGGGTACCACTGACAACTAACCCGGATTCTAGTCCTAAGACTGACACAAGTGATTTTGAAATGGGATATCTCTTCTTTTCTTCACTTTTTCTTTTTCTCTTCTTTATATTCTTTCGTTTGTCTTCTTTCCTTTTACGAGCTTGCGTTCATTGGTTTTGGATACCCAAATGAAAAGAAACTCATCCCTAAAGAGGTATTTTCTTTTCCCTTTAGATATTAAAATCACCATAACTTGACTTTCCAAATATAAAAAAATATTCCCCTGAGGGATATTCTCCTCTCTTTGGATTTCAAGTTGGGTGTGATATCCCACTTTTAAGTCACTTTCATATTACAACTCTTTTTAAACGCATTCACATTATATTACATCCTAGATAAGAAAAAAAATTTAGACTACCTGCAAGGTTATCCTAAGAAGTTTTATAATAAATTCATTCCCAAACAGTTATACATTCGCATTTAAATTAAATTTGCCAGTCACACTTGGCCATGGTCTTTTAATTTTAAAGGGGCTTACTATTTTCTGAAGCACCTGTAAAAAATATCGTCAATTTAAATCTTTAATTTACCCCCTTTAATTTATCCCTGCACGAGCATGGCCACCTACATAAAATTCTGTAAGTATCCAGATCATTTCTAACCTAGAGGTAATCTATCGTCCATCACATCAATTCTCAGATTGCAGTAATAAGTAAATAAACAAACACACCAATAATTTTACAACTAGCATACAGTAAAAATTATGAGAAAACTCATCACACAGCAGCAAGAAAGTAAACACCGGCCTAACCTAAATCTAAAGTTAGTTGTCATAGCAAATAAATCTAAGTGTGTACAGTAGGCCGTGTGGTTTGGATATATCCTAGATCAGTTATTGATTGAAATTTTTTAGTTGATTAGATTTAGTTTGTTGAAGGGTCAAGAAAATTTTTCATGTTTAGATTTATGTTTTAGTATCTTTAATATTTTGAAGTTTATTTTAAAATAGATTTTAATTGTTAAAGTTTGATTAATGATTTTGGGTTATTTGAGGTATGTTAATTGAGCATTATTTTTTCTGTAGAATATTTAACTTAATTATTTATTAAATTTTTAATGATTGAAATTTTGATTATTTAAAGAGATATTAATATTTTAATTAATTTATGATATTGTTGATGATTTATTGAAGTTTTAAAAATTTTATTTAGTTATTATTTGATTATGAGATGATTTAAAAAAATTAATTAGATTCAATTTTAAAATTATGTTCAAATTTATTCTCTTAGTTGTTATGTGTGTTAATTATGATTTGGTTATTAAAGGTTATGTAATTTTCACGTATTTTTATCTAAAATATCATTAATGTATTTGAAATTTTTATCAATTGATTGTGTAATTTTAATTAGCTTTAATTAAGGTTATATCAATAATATACACTAATCCTACGGGGAATACCACTAAATTTTCTATGTTCTGTATTTCTTCCCTAAAGTGTGTATGCATCCTAAGTCTAAGTTTTTTAAGACTCAGTCCTTAATTTTTATTCTTAAATATCACTAATATTATATGTGATAAAAAAAGTTGTTATTACTATCCCTTAGGATATTGCGCACGTGTAAAGGAGTTTAAGGCTCTAAAATAAAATAAGAATAATCCTAATAAAATTGAATTTATTATAGGGACCTAAAGGGGAGGGGTTCGCACAAACCACACCAATGGTCTCCTAGGGGCTTTCTAAGTTTTAAAGAAACTTACAACACTGGAGGCTATGACCCGGTGGTTCCGCCCATAGCACCTCTACCCAGTTGGACGGAGGCGACTGACGCCTTTGTCCCTTATCCTTTTGTTCACTCAACCGATACCATTCTTCCCAGTTTATGCAAATAAAGAAAATAAAATAGTGATTAGAAGCACATTTAATAATGAGAATTAAAATAATTGAGAAACATAATTTAAATTCACATGTACCTTTTTTCAGGCTTGAACACCGATAGAGCTGTCTACCTTTTAAACTGTTTCCTTTTGAAAGCATACTAATTATTTTTCCACCATTCACCTCGAGGCACAAGAAGAGAGAAGTAGAGAGGGTAGAGAGGGAGAAAGAGAGGCATTGCTTTTCAACAATTACCCAAACCAACCATTCTCTAACACAAACACTTTCACTTCTCAACATAAACTTTAACTTTTTTTCAAAAAATCATTCTTTACCAAAATCACTTTTCTTTAAAAAAAAATCTCACTTTTCACTTTCCCACACAACACTTTCAACACACATTTCTCACTTCCTAGTAAATAGATACACTTTTACTTTTAAAACATACACTTTCACTTCTCTACTTACATACAAAACACTTCACTTTTCCTTTAAACAAAAACTTTTTATTTTCCAATAATCCAAAATTCTACTTTCAAACTATACACTCAATTTCCACCTTTCACAAAACACTTCAATTTGTTTTCCAAAACACATACAAGTTCAAATACATGCAAGCTCTACAACACCACTTTCCAAAACACACGAGTCTACTTACATATATAAACTCGACATCACTACCTTAAAAAACACACAAGATTTCTACCTTTTAACACACACACGCGAGTCACCTTTTCTTACCAAACCAAACATCTTACTTTTCATGTAATATCTTTTCAACATATACTTCTCACACAAAATAATTTTCGATACATATACACACACTTTTCATGAACTTTATACTTCATTCCTCAAAATACACATGTTTCACTTTCCAAAACCACAAAACTCACTTCAAACTCATACTCACTTCCTTTTCCAAAACATGTATAGTCCACCTTTTAGAACACACATTCACAAAGCACTTTAGTTTTCCAATTTCTCACACAAAAGCTTTCAAAATATGCATCATTCAAAATCCACACACTTTCACTTTAAAACTTACACTTTCCAACATACACTTCTCGTCTTCCAAAGATCACACAATCACCTTTCAAAACATACACTTTCCACTTTCCAAAACTTCCCAAAAAATATACATTTTTACTTTTCAAACACACTCTTCTCACTCTTAATCTTCACACAAAGAGCTCTTTTAAAGTCATACATGTACTTTTCATCTTCTCCAAAAATCTACACATTTTTATACACTACACATTTCACCTTTTCAAAATTACAGTTTACATTACTATTCTCATAATCCCTTCACTTTTCAAAACATAGACATGCTACTCCCAAAAACACAAACACTTTTCCAGACATACATACAACCGACTTTCCAAAATTCATATATTTACACTTTTTACCTTTCAATACACACACTTTACTTCTCCCAAAAAAAAATCCTAACTTTCTTCCTTCTAAAGACAACTTGCTTCTAGTCGTGCAAGCAAAGTAAAATTCCAATATTTTCCTTTTCCCCAATTAACCATAAGCCATACAATGATAAAGTGTTACTTTAAACGCATGCCTCAAAACAAACTCAACTTAAAACTACAAGCTATCACTCATAAAAGAAAGGCTCATACAAACCTCATGCCCTTCCAAAAAAATAAACATAGTCTTGAAAATTGACAAGAATACTAAACTTCTTTATCACACTCATAATTCTACAAAGAACATTGCACCCTAGGATAATCAAAACTACTTATTTCTCAAACATAAAGTAATAGAAAATATCACAAGAAACCAAGTGAAAAAAGCAATGTATCTGTAGATTTCCATAAGCACGTTTAACTGAGTCATCTGTATTTTGCACTAATCCACTGACCATATAGAAATAACAGAAAGATTTGTTGGAGGAGAGCTAGACGTTCAGCCGATCAAGCCCTCTTTTTTTAATATTAATTTTTTTAAGAAAGCAAAATCAATCATTCGACTGAAATTTGTGAACTGTGTATAGTTATCATTAAAGCATTTTCTCCCACACTTCAAATAAAAGGTAGAATATCATAGCATGACAAATAAAACCCCATCCATTTATAATCTAAACAAAATCCTCAAGGATAACGATATAAAACTAGATAAGTATCCCTTTCTTGTCTAATATGAACAAAAGTTTCAACCTATTTGAATCCACAAAATCATTCAAGAGATCAAATCTCAGAATACAACAACCCACTTTCAAAGAAGAAACCTCCCTAGATCTCATCTAGAGAAACACTCCTCAAAGAAAAGATAATGTGAAATTAACTGAAATAAAATCTAATAAGGAAGAAGAAGAGGAATATACTGACACACAAGAAGAGGAATTCAGTTATGAGAGAGGTGGCCTAAGGCTGTTCTCCACACGAACAAGGGAGGCGGAGGCTTTCGTTTGGCTTCCTTGGGTTCGATCGGCCAAGAAAGATGAGAGAGGGGCTGGTTAGGGCTCTTGATACAGTCTTCTTTGGAGTCAGCTGGAGCTTCTCACACGAGAGGGATGAAGAAAAAAAGGTTTGGCCTTGGGGCTTTCTTGTGAACCAGAGAGGTGCAATGAGCTCGGAGTCTTAGCGAACTGGGAGGAGGCGACGGGCTGGTCTCCACGCAAGAGAGAGCAAGACCGAGAGGGAAATAGGGGGAGGCCTTTGCGAAACAGAGAGAGAGTAGACCTTGCGAACTGGGAGCGTTTCATTCTGTGCGTGTCAATGAGAGAGTGGGGGAGTTCGCGAACTGATAGGAGAGTGGGAGGTCATTTCGTCCGAATGAGAGGGAGGAGTTGGTTTTGCGAAATAATAGGGAGAGAGGGCACGTGCGAGAGCCACGGGCTGGGTTCAAACCGGCCCTAACCCCCTACTAAGCCTTAGGGAATTAATGATTTTTTTAATGAAATTTATATATTAACCTAGGTGAATTTAATTAAAACTTTAATTTGGATGATTTGAAATAAATAAATAAACAAAATCACTGATTTGATTAATATGGATTTAGTTTTATTTAACTTATAATGAATCAAATTAGAATAATTAGAGGCGTCTAAGTTAAAAAATGAATTTGAATCGAGTGGGTTGGGCTCAATGTCGAATTGATTTGGTTTTGATCAAACCCGAGATGGGTCGAATTAGAAAGATGGGTCGGTGTTACGTCATTAGGCATCCACCTAAGGAAAATCCTATAGGCGACGTCTTTGCTAGGTTACGAAGACCTAGGATCTAGATATGGATTCTAGGGAAACTGACTTCAAATAATGTGGTCAATAAATGGACCCCCAATATGTATGATAAACTTGCCAAAGTTTATCGTGCATATTGGTGTTGACCGAAACGATCAACTAGATCCAAAACTGAAGTTGGAAATTTAAGTATATGATTTGAAAGAATTTTATATTTTTATAGATAATGTGAATGAAAAGTTTATAAAAATTTGATTTGGTTGATTGATTTAAAAGTAGTTCGATATGAAAGAAAGAGCTCACATTTGATTTTGATTTGAATGTGAAAGTCCGAATGTGATTTTGACACTAGGATGGACAAGGACTTGCTCCAACACTAGTAGATCTAATCCTAAGGAAAGGAAGCACTGGGACTCACACACATCCTTAAAAGACTAGAGGGTGACTAACTACGACTAGGCCAAAGAGGCCTGAATCTTATAATAGCTAGCTAAGGTCTAAGGAAAATAGAAAGCTCGGGGACATACACCTATTCCTAACAGACCAATTTTTTTTCAAGTTTTCAATTATAAACCCAGCTAGAAAGCACGGGGACTCACAACTAACTAGGGGAAACTAGCCTAAGGACAGGAAGCACAGGAACTCACACCTATCCTTAAAAGACTAGAAGGTGACTAACTATGACGGGTCCAACAAGGTTTGAATCTTATAATAGCTAGTCTAGATCCAAAGAGAAAAGAAGCTCGGGGACTCACACCTATCCCTAAGAAATCTAAGAGAAATTTGATTTTCCTTTAGGTCTAAAGATAGGAAGCACGGGGACTCACACCTAATCTCTAAACACTAAAGACGACTAAACTATGAAGGGGCCCAGCAGGCTTAATTCCAATAATAGCTAGCCAAGGTATAAGGAAAATAGGAAGCTCGGGGACTCACACCTATTCCTAATAGACCAAATTTATTTTGAGTTTTTAATTACTAACCTAGCTAGAAAGCACGGGGACTCACATCTAACTAGGGGAAACTAGCCTAAGAAAAGGAAGCACGGGGACTCTCGGCGAGCTTAAATCCACCACTAGTTAGTCACGATCTTAGGAGGCAAGACGCTTAGGGACTCACACCTACTCCTAAAATGATCCAAATTCTTTTAGGTTTTCAATAACTAACCTAGCTAGAAAGTATGGGGACTCACATCTAACCAGGAGGGACTAGTCAAGGAGATAGTCTACCTAAACCTCTAAGGATTTGGCAAAAACTATCTAACTCAATTTAATTCTAATCTTAAGGAAAGGAGGCACGAGGACTCACACCTATCCTTAAAAGACTAGAGAATTTATTTTAGGTTTTTAATGACTAACCTAGCTAAAAAGCTTGGGGACTCACATCTAACTAGGGGGGACTAGTCAAGGAGCTAGTCTACCTAAACCTCTAAGGATTTTGGCAAAAATTATCTAACACGATTTAATTCTAATCTTAAGGAAAGGAGGCATGGAGACTCACACCTATCCTTAAAAGACTAGAGAATTTCTTTTAGGTTTTCAATGACTAGCATAGCTAGAAAGCTCGGGGACTCACATCTAACTAGTGGGGATTAGTCAATGAGCTAGTCTACCTAAACCTTGAAGGATTTTGGAAAAAACTATCTAACCTGATCTAATCATAAGGAAAGGAAGCACGGGAACTCACACCTATCCTTAAAAGACATTAGAATTTCTTTTAAGTTTTCAATAACTAACCTAGCTAGAAAGGGGAACTAGCCAAGGAGATAGTCTACGTAAACCTCTAAGAATTTTGGCAAAAATTATCTAACCTGATCTAATCATAAGGAAAGGAAGAATGGGGACTCACACCTATCCTTAAAAGACTAGAGAATTTCTCTTAGGTTTTCAATGACTAACCTAGCTAGAAAGCACGGGGACTCACATCTAACCAGGGGAACTAGTCAAGGAGATAGTCTACCTAAACCTCTAAGGATTTTGGCAAAAACTATCTAACTTGATTTAATCATAAGGAAAGGAAGTACAGGGACTCACACCTATCCTTAAAAGACTAGAGAATTTCTTTTAGGTTTTCAATGACTAACCTAGCTAGAAAGCACGAGGACTCATATCTAACCATGGGAACTAGCCAAGGAGATAGTCTACCTAAACCTTTAAGGATTTTGGCAAAAACTATCTAACCTAATTTAATTTTAATCATAAGAAAAGGAAGCACAGGGACTCATACCTATCCTTAAAAGATTAGAGAATTTTTGATTTTGGTTTGAATTGGATTTAAATTTTGAATGAGTTTGATTTTGCTTGATATTGATTAAAATTTTGATTTCAGATAGAGTTCTGAGTTTGTAAGACTAATAGTCTTAAAATTCTTTAGATTAAAAAAAATTGTTTTCTTCTCCATTATAAATGATCTTCATAACTTGTAAATAATCCACTTGGGATTATATTTTTATACCGAATCATCATATATGATGAAAACAAAAGGAAATTTCTACAATAACATTATAGACATCTCAATCACTTCAAATCTTACAACATTTTGATTTTCAAAAGAAATACATAAACTGCTTGGACCTAGTACAACATGTTATATTTATGAATTTGAGAACAACGTGTATGTTGAGAAATTTGTAATTTTATTGTAAATCTTCATAACAACGTCATCACATATAGTATTTCTTAAGATACCACCCATTGATGGGCAACATAGGACAATCACCCTTACAATCTATCAATTGGCAACATCCTCCTTGGTAGACTTTCTCCATCACAAAAGGACCTTCCCATGTAGGCTCAAATTTATCACCAAACCTTCGATGAGTTAGGATAGGTCTACGTAAGACTAACACCAACTCTCCTACTCGAAAGGTTCTAGGACAGACCATTTTATCATGTGTTTGAGCCATACGGGATTTATATAACTCGAGGTTCTGTTGAGCCTGCAATTGCTTCTCTTCTAAACCTTTCAGTTCTTCTAGTCAAAGTCAGGCATTCTGTTCAGATCTGATATTATTGTTAATTGCAACCCTTAGACAGGGAAGCTGTACTTCTAAAGGGAGAACAGCCTCAGCCCCGAAGACTAAAGAAAATGGTGTATACTGAGTTGGGGTTTTGCATGTGGTTCGGTAAGCCCACAGAGCCTCACCCAACTTTTCATGCCACTGTCACTTATTGTCCTCTAAGATTTTCTTTAGAATTACTACCAACGTCTTATTGAAGGCCTTCGCCAAGCCATTTTCCTGTGGGTAATAGCTCGTGGAGTATCTCCAATCAATATTATGACATTTAGCGAAATTGTTCATTTTTATACTTTTGAAAGAAGGACCATTATCGAATATAATTCAACGAGGGATGCCGAATCGATATATAATATGGTCTCAAAAGAATTCGAGCACATTGTGAGTTTTGACTTCTCGTAATGGAACAGCCTCCGCCCATTTTGAGAAGTAATCTGTTGCTGCTAGAATGAACCGATGACCTTCAGAAGAGGGAGGATCGATAGGGCCAATTATGTCTGTGCCCCAGCTTTCAAAAGGCCATGAAGCGATCACTGGATGCAGGACATTAGGAGGTTGATGTAGAACTACACCATGTACTTGACACTGGTGACAACGACATGCAACGGACATACAGTCGTCAATTATTGAGGGCCAATAATATCCCAGTCTCTTAATTTTCATCTTCATTTTAGGGCCAGATTGGTGAGCACCACACAATCCAGCATCTACCTCAGTCACGATCCTTTGGGCTTCTTGTTTATTGAGACAACACAGCCACAATTGATCAAAAGACTGACGGTACAAAATGTCATTTATCAGTGTATAAGAAAGAGCCCTTCTCTTAATTTGATCTGCGATAGATTTCTCTCGAGGGAGTTTGCTTTTCTTGCAAATAGTTAATGAAAGGTTGCCTCTAGTCAACTATTTCATCATCAATAGCAAGAACAATCTCACCCTCAAAAGGAAACTTTTTATTGATGTATTCCAAATCTATGGGAGACAAGATCTTATGACCTTGGACTTCTATAGAAATTAATTCTTCTTCTATACATGCTAATTCCTTTGCAAGCTTTGTAAGGGAATCTGCCATAGAATTTCTTCTACGGGGTATCCTATATAAAGTTACGCTCAAAATCTGCTCGAGAAGTTTCATAGTGTAATGATTGTACGTAAGAAGTTTAGGTTTCAAGACTTTATAAATACCAACAAATTGATTGATGATAAGTTGTCTCCAAAGATTTTGATTTCTCTAATTTCCATTGATATTGCTAATTCTAACCTAGTTATTAGAGCTTCGTATTCGGCCTCATTATTAGTGCAAGGCTCTAATAAATGATAAGAATAACGTAACAATCCCTTTTCAGGGGTTATGAAAACTAACCTGATGCCGGCTTTCCCTGGATTGCCTTCTGAGGTTCCCCAATCTTTTGTGAAGATGCGGCACCATCAAAATATAATTCCCAAGTATTTCCTTTCTACTCCTCTAAACTCATAATTTGTTCATCAGGGAGATCGTCATTTAGAGGGGACTCAGCAGGGATCGGGTGTACTGCTAAGAAGTCAGTCATGGCTTGACCCTTGATAGCACGTAATGGTATAAATGTGATATCAAATTGGAGTAGAAATATTGACCACTTCGCTAAATGCCCTGACAATGTTGGACTAGTCATCAGGTATTGGAGTGGATTGACTCTAGAGATCAGATTGATCTTATGAGCTAACTTGTAATGCCTTAATTTTTGGGCAGCAAAAATCAAAGCTAAATAATTTTTCTCAATAGGTGAATAATTAGCTTCAGTTGGCAGAAGTCGTCTACTCAAATAGTAAAGTACATTCTCTTTTCCTTCCTCATTAGTTTGGGCTAACAAGGTGCCAAGAGAACTGTCCAAAGCTGCAGTGTAAAGTATTAAGGGTTTTCCAGGGATAGGAGCTGCTAGAACTGGTGGTGTTAACAAATACTACTTTATACTTTCAAAAGTATTTTGACACTATTTATCCCAATGAAATCAGGCATCTTTCTTACATAAAGCAGCAAATGGTTGACATATACCAGATAAGTTAGAAATAAATCTTCGTAAGTTTGCCAACCTACCTTGAAAAGATCTTAACTGGGTAAGACTTTTAGGAGGTGGCATATCTAAAATGGCTTTTATTTTGGAACGATCAATTTCTATACCTCGGTGTCTCACTACGAATCCTAAAATTTTCCTGAAGTAACTCTGAAAGCACATTTCAAGGGATTCATCTTTAGATCATAGCGACGCAACCTTTCAAAAATGATTCTCAGATCATGAAGGTGATTATCTGTTTGATGACTTTTAACTACCAAATTATCATATAACATTCCACCTGTTGGTGTATTAGATCATCGAAGATTTGGGTCATAGCTCGCTAGTAGGTTGCACCAGCATTCTTAAGTCTAAAGGGCATGACTTTGTAATAAAAGACCCCTATAGGTGTTTTGAAAACAGTAAATTTTTCATCTTCACGGGCCATCATAATTTGGTTATATCCAGATGAACCATCCATAAAAGAGAAAATTGCATGCTCAGAGGCAATGTCTACCATGAGTTCCGGTATAGGCAACGGCAACTCATCTTTTGTACAAGCCTTATTTGGATCCCTATAGTCAATGCACATGCGAATTTGACCATTCTTCTTCTTTACTGGGATGGTGCTAGCCAACCAAGAGGGGTATTTTTCCTCTCGAATAAAGCCTACATCGATGAGTTTTTTTAACTTTAGTCACTACTTGTTGTTCTATTTCTAAGCGCATGCATCATGGGGCTTGCTTGACAGGGACTTTGTTAGGTTGAATTTCAAGTTTATGGACTGTTATTTCTGGAGATAATCCAGGCATCTGGTCATAGCTCCAAGCGAAGCAATCCTTAAACTCTGAAAGTAACTTGACTAAGTTAATTGAATCGTCCTCATTCAATAAGGCGCTTATGAACGTCGGACGTAGATTTTCTTCATTATCATGGTTAATTTCTTTCAGTTCATCAACAGTTGATTGGATTTTCTCCTCAAGTTTGGAAGGTGCCTCCTTAACTTGAAAGTCATCTGAATCATCTGAAGTTTCTAGACAAAATTCATTTAGAATTTCAACGTCCTTTATAAAAAGATAATTAGATCCTAGATTGTTAGTTATCATCAAGCAATAATCATCATCATCAAATGGACAAATAGTACTAAAGCCCAATCCTGCTCTTAACTTTGGTTTATAGTATTCTATATTCCAAAGATTTTAAAGGACTGAGCTTGACGTTTAGTCCAAGTAGATGGGATTAGACCTTGCTCAATTAAATTTTTAACACCATAAGGATACCAATCAAAAGGGAGTTCCACTATTTCATTCATCAAAGGATCATCAATGTGTACATCAGTTTGAATATCCTTGTTAGAAGAAGGAATAAACTTAGCAGTTTTACAATCATTGCTCAAAGCAGGCAAAACTTTAACTGCCAATCCAGCTATACTATCTTGTGATAGTGGGGTTAGAGCTAAAGTCTTCACATATCCTTTAAGCTTTTCATAGGTAGACAAATCTGAATCATCCTCTATATTTGCCTTAATTTTATCATCATCACTATCATGTTCCAAAGAGATCTCACATTTCGGCCTCTTGTTACTATTTTTAGCCTTTGATACACATGATTCATCCTCTAAACTAGATTCTAAATCAATATGTATCGTAAGAGTTTACATTTGTATAGTTTCATACGTTGCACTTTTATAATTTTACCATCCTCTGCCTCTACCTCTCCCCCATTGGGTAATCCTACCACTTCTTTGTGAGGGAGGAGCAGGATGCCAACGGATGCTATCTTCGAAGCAGGGATATTCTTCATCTCTTTTTTCTTCTTTTTCTTTTTCATTTTTCTTTTCAAGTGCAATTTTACTTTTGGCTGATTCAAGATCTTTGGAAACAGTCATTTACTTTTTAGGCAAATTATAGGCGACATCCTCATAAATTCCTAATTCATGAATCGAGAATGGTTGCAAATCTCCCTTAATGCAGTGCTCAACACCATCTCTGATGTATTTAATGCACTGATATAGGGATGAAGGAACCATCCTATATTAATGAAGTCAGGGTCTACCTAGAAGAGCATTAAAAGATGTTAGAGAGTCTATAATATGAAACTTTGCTTTAGTTTTGAATTCTTTATTCTCCAACAACAGAGTAACTGAACCCAATGCCCTCTCGCCATTTTCGTTAAACCCTCATAAGATCATTTTGTCTGAACTGAGCTTACAAACATCTATTCTCAAATAAGCAATAGTTCTGAGAGTCATAATATTAACTGATGCATCAGGGTTAACCAGGATACGTGACAATATGAAGTTATCTATGTTTACTGTTATGTATAGTGGACGGTTGTATCAACCGTCCCTAAACATAGATCTTCATCAAAGAAAAAAATTTCAGGAACTCCTTTAGAATATAGAGCTTCATCAGGCTGTACAGCTGCTAACTGGGACATATAAATATCTGGAGCAGAGCTTTGATTAATGTTTCCTTCATTTCTTTGGAAAGGATCAGGGCATCATAAATGTTCAATTTAACAGGCAGCTTCCTCAGATGAGCTAGGATATTGTAATCAAGCTTGGGTATTCCACTCTCAACTGGACCCTAAAGAGGAACAAAATGAGGTGGAAAAGAAGACTCTGGTTCGTCAACAACTTGCTTCCCTTTATATTCTGAAGAAGCTTGAGGTGGTAGCACCTTGCCGCTATGAAGTTTGATTTATACTATCTCTTCAGAAGAAGCGACAGGTGGGTTATCTACTTTGACCTCAGCCGACTCTAATTGCATTTCTGTTAAATTTTTAGAATTCGATATCTCTGCTTCAATATAGATAGGCGTACCTTACAAATCAAGAACAAGGGCATCACTATCTAAATAATAGCCAAGAGAATATTTTAATTCTTCAAAATTAAATTGATTATGCAGAGAATCATTTTCAGACATATTTTCTAAATCATTTGTAACATCCCTATCAAAAATAGACAAGATATACATAGAATCCTTTTTCATTGATTTTATAACATCTCCCGATACAAAATAAAAATCATCTACAGTAAGAGGATTGAGGATAATAGTCTTCCCATCCGCAAAAAACATAACTTTGCTAGGTACATTATAACCAACACTACTAAAAGCAACAAAATAATCTTTAGTATCCTCCTTCTCCTGAACTATAGGACCTGGCTAACTTGGGCTTCCTTGAGCTCTGAGGGTGGAGTCATCTCTACATCACCTTTCAGAACTATCAATCAACCTGGAGGGACTTTTGAGCTCCTGAAGACTCCTGAAGAGAAGAAATGTAAAGTTTGTTCATAAAATTTTTTGAAGAATGGGATAAAGCTATATCCCAAGTAGAGTCAAAATTTTGAAAAGAAGTAGGAACAATAGGCTCACTAGTCACACACTTAGCTGATCCCTGCCCCAAATCCACTAAGTATTCCTTGGGAATCACTACCGCTCCTAATTTTATATTTATGTCAAGCCATTCTTTAAAAGTGAAGCAATCTTCAAGTTGATGGCCCAACATTTGGTGATAGGGATAATAATTTTGTTGATCTGACTTACCCACTTCATCTGGCCTTTTAGGTGCAGGTAATTTGAAGTCCGGCTTTTTTAGAAGATTTTTCAATATCCTTTTTAAATCCTCCTTCTTGAATGGATAAGTCTTACTAACCATTACATTAAAATTTTCCCTTCTTTCTTTTATTTCTTTCAGAGTAAGATAAGATCGTGGCTAGTTAAACTGTGGCTGGAATTATGTTGGTGGATACTGTAGTCTTTGATACTGTGGTGATGTATACTGGGGCCTCTGATACTGTTGACTGTAAACTGTGAAGGGGGATTTTCTGTCTGGAGTTTCATTGATTGTTTTCCCTTATCAACAGCTGACACTGTCTTAGATTTCTTCTCAAAGACCTTCTGGGGTTTCAGCTTCTTAGGATCTGAAGTAGACTGATCAGTAAGGAAAGTGAACTGCGAAGCTTCTTCTTATAGACTGGAGGCTTTATTGAGCTATTTTTCAAATATTTTATTGGTAAAACCTTTCAAAAGAAAAGCTACCAGTCCATGAATGTTCTTAAGCAAAATCTCAATCGCATGCTGCTCCTGTAATTGAGGTTCACATTTCATACTCAAATTCCTCCATCGGAGTATATAATTAACTAACTTCTCCCTAGGCTTCTACTTCTCTATGACAAGATCTCCAACTATAACATGGTGCTGACTGCCTGTAAATCTCTTGACAAACATATTTTCTAACTTCGTAAAACTATGCACTAAACTATTGGGCAGATTTACGTACCAATCAAAAGCCACCCCCGACAGGCTACTGACAAACTATCTAAAAAGTAAAGCATCACTCCCGCCAGCATTGCAACAACTGGCTCTAAAGTATGCTATGTGCTGTCTTGGGTTTCCAATACCATCAAAGATCTTGAAGGATGGAGGCACAAACCTCTTTGGGTAAGGAACTGCATCAAATTCCTCTGGGTAAGGTCTACCCTTTAGAGTATATGATGCACTCTGTGATTCTACTAGTACCTCCCTCACTTGTCTTTCCACCATCTGCTTTATCTCTTTTGATTGAGAGGCTTTAATCTCTAGATCTAATTGGTGCTCTTCTACAACCTCAATTATCTGTTTTTTTTCTACCACCTGAATAGACTCGGGTTGAAAAGACTCAACCTGTGCTCATGGTGGTAAAGGACCCTGACACTAGAAAGATGCCATAGTAACCATCATTTCCTCTATCTTCTTTTCCATATTTGAGATCTACTCACCCTTTAGTTTTAGCTGCTGTATAAGACATTGAGTTAAGTCCGGAATAATGCCTTCCTCAACTACGACGTCATGTATTCCATTATTTTCACCTTGCTCACCATGAGCTGATCCCCTTGTTTCCACCATAAGGACATCAGCTACTATATCATCCAACATGTCATCTTGATTTAAATCAAAGTTTAATGCCTCTTCATCCTACAGATTTTTAATGCTATTTTTTAATTCACCTAACATCTCCTCTATAGACCTTCTGGAAATATAGTGGGGATCAATGGGAACATATCTTTCACAGTCCATATGATCTGGAGGGTTAGTCTCAAATTTCTCTTCTACTTCGGGTTCTTCTTCCAAAGGCTTTTTAGGTGAAGCCGCTACAAGAGAAACAACTTCCTCCTTGGGTTTCCAAATCTTCTTCTCATTTGATGTTGGAGAGGGTTGGTTTGATGATTCCAACCGCCCTACATCAGGATAAGAAGATGAAGAAGGACCCGTAGAGGGGTGCCTATCTATCCGAGGAGAAGAATAAGTATGAGAATAACACTAGTGGTGTGGAGGAAGGAGACAACTGACGACTAGACTTCTGGGCAACAGGCTAAATGTTTTTGGATTTTCTTGATACATCAGTCAGGATAATACTATCTATCTTCCTGTGAAACCTCCTTGGTTCCCTAGGGTATCCATCAGTGAGTGCAGAGATTGCAACAAGCTTAAATATTCTTTTACTATCTCTTGCCCTCGACTGACCCACTACCTGGGTTCTAGTACTCTTCTGACTCCAGGTTTCTTCTTCGATCCCTTCATTAATCATTCTTTTGATGTTTCTCAAAAACCCTTCCTTAGTTTGGAAATGATTATCTGTACACTCTTGGACTATGGCCCTCATCATATTCTGAATGTGTACTTCTTTATCCTTAAAGAGCTTAGTGGCAGACTTCCCAACAGCAGTAGGAGCTGAACGAGCAATCATCCTCACATCGTCCTCTCCATCAACAGCAGAGAGGAGATGGAACCTGCTACCACTAAGGTGTGGAGAGGTAGGAGGGGTTGACTCATTTTCTCCTGACTTTTTCAACTTCTCTATCCTTCTCTTTGCATGGTGGTTTCTATTTCTTCTCTGTGTTTTAGCCATGATCGTTGATAAATTAGAAGAGGAACCCATTTCAAACTGACTGGGTGCACTAAAAGGAACAAAACCGTCAACCACAATAACTTACTTCAGTTTTTTATCTGCATTGATTGGTTCTTGTGATTCAATTCAAGACAACACTAAGGGCTTAGGGGCTATAGGGGCAGTTTGAGACCCGCATCCCAAAATGAATTCTAGAACATGCTTTTGATTTGCAATCTCAGTGGGTGGGACAATAATGAACTCAGGTCCACTAACAGACAACTGTAAATCCTCGAATCCTTTTCCAAACATAATTACACTACCATCAGTAAAAGAATTGTAGGCCAGGTTCATGTTATTCGATAGGGTAAAGATTAATTTACCCGTCATTTTTCTTAAAATTTAAGAAAAAATTTAAATTAGACTTTGAATAAATTATTTTAATTGCAAAAGTTTAATTAATCCTACTAAATAATTCAAGTCTTATCTCATTGCATACATATCGAGTTATATAAAAATATAACTACAATACATAATATTGATATAAGAATGAATTTTATTTAGTGTTTTAAATTTAGACCCAGTGCTAAGTCAAACATCAAGCTACAATAAAAATGTAACTGTAATATTCAAATTAGCACATAGGGATTTCATTTCTGATTATTTTAACAAAAATGTCATTAAAGGAACTTCCTGTCGATATTTGATGGGGTCCAAAATAAGACCTCTAAAAAATTTTTAGATACCGGCCAAATTATTCTAGAATGAAATGAATAAAATAATCAGTGGAAGAAGGGTAGTTACAACCTGTGGCAAGCACAAGTATACTATCGATGTAAGGGTATGAATCACTGCTAAAGATGGAGAGAGGATTGATCCTCAGCGGAGTCACCAGAAAAACCTGAGGGGAAAATTATTATCTTCCATGCAGATTTGGTGTTCTCCTATTTTGTAATCGAATACTACATTCAGAATAAAGTAAGGTCCCACAAGACTGACACAATATTCTATAATGGATTTAATATATAAATAGGGCTTTGAAAAATGACAATTCTATGATCAAACACGATTTAAAGAATAACATATCATCTCAAAAGATGAATATAAAATTCTATAGAATGTGTTTAAAAACAGAAATGCAGTTTTGAAAATTCAACCACTCTTCTGATTAGAGGCAACGAGGAGAATACAATATCATCTAAAAAGATGAACATTGTATTCTTCAAGACATCTAAAAATAAGAATGAGTTTTATAAAATTCATCACTTTTAAAATCGAATATAATAAGGAGAATGTTATATCATCTGGGGAGATGAAAATAACATTATACAAGTATATTCAAAGTTAAAAATTAGTTTTCAAAGATAATATACGTTCCTAGAGATTTTTTCCTTATTTGATATAAATAAAATAAGGTTTATTTTAATCTGGAGTTCTTAAATTTCTATAGGGGCAAGCCCCTATAGTTAATTACATCAAAGGAGGGGTACTCCTAAGAAAACTCTTGATTAAAGTAGTGATTTATATACCCTTTGATTTATAAAGTACAAGGCAAGAAGAGAAGCAAGAATTTTTTCAAGGAGAAAGCTCGAGGTTGAACAGTTCTTAGCGAGTCAAAAGAGGAAAAGTAGGGGGTGCCGGATTTTGAGAAACTCAGAGGCAACCTCAGTCTACCCTATATTGGGCTTTACATTTTAAGAGAGAATTTTCATGTTTGAGTTGATATTTTATTAAAAATTTGGGATTATATTCCCGGACGGTGAGGACTTAAGATTTGAAAATCTTCCTCAGAACCTAAATCTAATTTGGGTACTAAAAAGTAGTGACCCAAACCTAACTAATGAAGTGGAAATCTGGTCTTACCCGGCCTGGATTGGGGAGCCAGCTAACCACCTAGGCGCTTTTAAAACCATGTGTCTAGTCTTTTTATGAAAGATGGGTAGGGACATTGTTTAAAGTTTTGAGAAATTAGGGCCGACATCTAAAACATGTCCTAACTGGCCCCTTTACTTATGTAGGGTAAATGATGCTTGAGAGCGTAATGCAATTAAAATTTTAAACTCTTTTAATTTGTATCTAATACAATGTATGCTAATTGAATCAAATGCATAAAATGATTTATGAAGTAGTTTTAAAATCAAGCTTAAAAAGAAAATTTTTTCCTAGAGATTACACAACATCCCCTTGACAGAACTACACCCTAATAGGTCAGGTGGTCTGCGAGAACCTGCAGGCGGGGAACTGTCTAACAAGGAAGAGAAAGTATTAATATGCATATACTAACTCTCGGCGATCCTGAGCTTACTTCTTAGTTCGTTAGAGTTACTATGTGAGCCTAAATTTTCTTTTTAAATTTCAAGTAGAAAACATCTTTATCGTGCCCTTACAAAGAAAAAAACACTCTGATCGTATCCAGGTTAAAACAAAATACGACATGTAAGAATCCTAAAAAAAAAAACTACTACGCAAATAATGTAAATAATCAAATTAAATTATCCAAAAATATAATGTCCAATGTCCATTTTATTTACAACCTAGGATCTATTGAAAAAGTAAAGTGGCAGGGTACCACTGACAACTAACCCGGATTCTAGTCTAAGACTGACGCAAGTGATTTTGAAATGGGATATCTCTTCTTTTCTTCACTTCTTCATTTTCTCTTCTTTATATTCTTTCGTTTGACTTCTTTCCTTTTACGAGCTCCTTGCGTTCGTTGGTTTTGGATACCCAAATGAAAAGAAACTCATCCCTAAAGGGGTATTTTCTTTTCCCTTCAGCGTCGATTAGTGAGGCTTAGTAGCTTTAACTTCGACTTCAGCGTCGAATTTAAATCTCATTAGGTTTTTTGTTTTGTTTTTGAAGCAATATTTTCTTCATTTTTTCCTCTTTTACTATAATATTTTGTTGAAGTATTCATTAATTAAATTTAGGCATAAAGTAAAGCTAGATTTTCTCATTATTGTTGTTATATTATGTTCAAATTTTTTATTTTTGACTATCTTTTTTGTCAAATAAATTCTTTTTCATATTGGGGGGGGGGGGGGGGGGGGAGAAAATGGTTGAGTTTGTCTTGTTGATCTTGTAGTAAGATTTTGATGCTATTCATAGATAAATTTGAATTCAACAGAGAGGAGATCGCTTGGAGGTTGAAATCATAAGGGGAAAGCATTTGCGCCTTAGCACCTAGGAAGAGATGACTCAGGCTCGATCAAAGTTGAAAAGGATGATGATGACATCAAAATTAACCTTCATGCCTAGATTATGGAGGAACACATGCAAATAAAGTTCAAGATCTCAAAATTTTACTCTAGTACTACATGAATGTTTCTTTGAAGCACCCAATGGGCTTCAAAACCATGATACCCCTCTATTTGGTATCTGATGACATTAGATTTCATATGTTGCTGACCATTCCAAGGGATGTGGATATTGGTTCTTCAAGCACTATTGAGGAGTATCCCATCATTCTATATTTGCATTTATTAGCTCATCAGTCAATTTTTGAGTTCTAAAAGCTGGTCATTAAGTGGTAATAGTTGTGGTATGCGTGAGACTAATGAATGGCCAAAACTCAATCAATAATAGGTATTGAAATTATATGCATCGAGAGATGATCGGTAACTAATGGACAACCAGTGACGGATGGTGGATGACTTGTGGACAGTATATGGCCTTTGGTTGTCTACTACTTAAGGAGGATCATACAATACTAACAATCAACTAGAGATTTAAGAGGCAAACAAGCCCAATTCCATTAAAAATGAATGGTTTACAAGAGAATTACAATTTTGTAAGAAAAATAAGGGAAAAAACTTTTAAAAGTGTAAAAAAAGAAAGGGAAACCTTATAAATGGCAAATTAAAGGAAAAATTACAAATAATAACAAACAAGCCAACCAAACAATTTACAAATACAAGCCCAGCAATAACAATATAGGACAAAAGAATTCCAAGTAGATCCGGTTGAGGGGAAAATTATTGTCTTCCACGCAGGTTTGGTGTTCTCCTATTTTGTAATCGAATACTACATTCAGAATAAAGTAAGGTCCCGGAAGACTGACATAATATTTTATAATGAATTCAATATCAAAATAAGATTTTGAAAAATGACATTTTTATGATCAATCAAACACGATTTAAAGAATAACATATCATCTCGAAAGATGAATATGAAATTCTATAGAATGTATTTAAAAATAGAAATGCGATTTTAAAAATTTAACCACTCTTTTGATTAGAGGTAACGAAGAGAATACAACATCATCTTAAAAGACGAACGTGGTATTCTTCAAGGCATCTAAAAATAAGAATGGGTTTTATAAAATTCATCAATTTTAAAATCGAATATAACAAGGAGAATGTTATATCATCTGGGGAGATGAAAATAACATTATACAAGTATATTCAAAGTTAAAAATGAGTTTTCATAGACAATCTGTGTTTCCAGAGATTTTTCCCTTGTTTGATATAAATAAAATAAGATTTATTTTAATCTGGAGTTCTCAAATCCCTATAGGGGCAAGCCCCTATAGTTAATTACACCCTAGGAGAGGTACTCTTAAGAAAACTCTCGATTAAAGCAGTGATTTCTATACCCTTTGATTTATAAAGTACAAGGCAAGAAGAGAAGCAAGAAATTTTTCAAGGAGAAAGCTCGAGGTTGAACAGTTCTTAGTGAGTCAAAAGAGGAAAAGTAGGAGGTGCCGGATTCTGAGAAACTCAGAGGCAACCTCAGTCTACCATATATTGGGTTTTACATTTTAAGAGAGAATTTTCATGTTTGAGTTGATATTTTATTAGAAATTTGGGATTATATTCCCGGAGGGTGAGGACTTAAAATTTAAAAATCTGCCTCAAAACCTATATCTAATTTGGGTACTAGAAAGTAGTGACCCGAACCTAACTAATGAAGTGCAAATCTGTACTTACCCCGACCTAGATTGGGGAGCCAACTAACCACTTAGGCGCTTTTAAAACAATGTGTCTAGTCTGTTTATGAAAGATGGGTAGGGATGTTGTTTAAAGTTTTTAAAAATTGGGACCGACATCTAAAACAGGTCATAATTGGCCCCTTTACTTATGTAGGGTAAATGATGCTTGAGAGCGTAATGCAATTAAAATTTTAAACTCTTTTAATTTATATCTAATACAATGCATGCTAATTGACTCAAATGCATAAAATAATTTATGAAGTAGTTTTAAAATCAGGTTTAAAAAATAATTTTTTTCCTAGAGATTGCACAACATCCCCTTGATAGAACTGCACCCTAATAGACCAGGTGGTCTGCCAGAACCCGCAGGCGGGGAGGTGCTTAACAAGGAAGAGAAAGTATTAATATGCATATGCTAACTCTTGGCGATCCCGAGCTTACTTCTTAGATCGTTAGAGTTACTATATGAGCCTAAAAATTTTATTTAAATTTCAAGTAGAAAACATCTTTATCGTGCCCTTACAAAAAAAATACTCCGATCGTATCCAGGCTAAAACAAAATACGGCATGCAAGAATCCTAAAAAAAAAAACTACTACGTAAATAATGTAAACAATCAAATTAAATTATCAAAAAATATAATGTCCAATGTCCATTTTATTTACAACCCAGGGTCTGCTGAAAAAGTAAAGTGGCCGAGTACCACTGATAATAAACCTGAATTCTAGTCCTAAGACTGACGCAAGTGATTTTGAAATGGGATATCTCTTCTTTTCTTCACTTCTTCGTCTTCTTTATCTTCTTTCCTTTGTCTTCTTTCTTTTTACAAGCTCCTTACATTCATTGGTTTTGGATACCCAAATGAAAGAAACTCATCCCTAAAGGGGTATTTTCTTTTCCCTTTGAATATTAAAATCACCCTAACTTGACTTTCTAAATAGAAAAGAATATTCCCCTAAGGGATATTCTCCTCTCTTTGGATTCCAAGTTGGGTGTGATATCCCACTTTCAAGTCACTTTAACATTATAACTCTTTTTAAACACATTCACACCTGTACGAGCATGGCCACCTGCATAAAATTCTGTGAGCATCCAAATCATTCCAAACCTAGAGGTAATCTATCGCCCATCATATCAATTCTCAGATTGCAGTAATAAGTAAATAAACAAACACACTAATAATTTTACAACCAGCATGCAGTAAAAACTACGAGAAATCCCATCACACAGCAGCAAAAAAGTAAACACCGGCTTAACCTAAAGCTAAAGTCGGTTGTCCTAGCAAACAAATCTAAGTGTGTGCACTAGGCTGTATGGTTTGGATATATCCTAGATCAGTTATTGATTGAAATTTTCTAGTTGATTAGGTTTAGTTTGTTGAAGGGTCAAGGAAATTTTTGATGTTCAGATTTAAATTTTAGTGTCTTTAATATTTTTAAGTTTGTTTTAAAATAGATTTTAATTGTTAAAGTTTGATTAATGATTTTGGGTTATTTGAGATATTTTAACTAAGCATTATTTTTTCTTTAGAATATTTAACTTAATTATTTATTGAATTTTTAATGATTGAAATTTAGATTATTTAAAGTGTTATTAAGATTTCAATTAATTTATGACATTGTTGATAATTTATTTAAGTTTTGATGATTTTATTTAGTTATTATTTGATTATGAGATTATTTAAAAAAATTAATTAGATTCAATTTTAAAATTATGTTCAAATTTAATCTCTTAGTGGTTAAGTGTGTTAATTATGATTTGTTTATTAAATGTTATATAGTTTTCACGTATTTTTATCTAAAATATCATTACTGTATTTGAAATTTTCATCAATTGATTGTTTAATTTTGATTAGCTTTAATTAAGGTTATATCAATAATATACACTAATCCTACGGGGAAGGTCACTAAATTTTCTATGTTCTATATTTCTACCCTAAATATGCATGCATTCTAAGTCTAAGTTTTCTAAGACTCAATCCTGAATTTTTGTTTTTAAATGTCACTAATATTATATGGGATAAAAAAAAATTGTTATTACTAACCCTCAGGACATTGCGCACGTGTAAAAGAGTTTAAGGCTCTAAAATAAAATAAGAATAATCATAATAAAATTGAAGTTACTATAGGGACCTAAAGGGGAGGGGTTCACACAAACCACACCAATGGTCTCCTAGGGGCTTTCTAAGTTTTAAGGAAACTTACAACACCGGGGGCTATGACCTAGTGGTTCCGCCCGTAGCACCTCTACCCGGTTGGAAGGAGGCGACTGCCGCCTTTGTTCCTTATCCTTTTGTTCACTCAATCCATACCATTCCTCGCAGTTCATGCAAATAAAGAAAATAAAATAGGGATTAGAAGCACATTTAATAATGAGAATTAAAATAATTGAGAAACATAATTTAAATTCACACATACCTTTGTTCGGGCTTGCACACCGGTTCAGCTGTCTACCTTTTAAACTATTTTCTTTTGAAAGTATACTATTTATTTTTCCAACATTCACCTCGAGGCACAAGAAGAGAGAAGTAGAGAGGGGTAGAGAGGGAGAAAGAGAGGAATTACTTTTCAACAATTACCCAAACCAACCATTCTCTAACACAAACACTTTCACTTCTCAACATAAACTTTCACTTTTTTTTTCAAAAAATCATTCTTTACCAAAATCACTTTTCTTTTAAAAAAAAAATCTTACTTTTCACTTTCCCACACAACACTTTCAACACACATTTCTCACTTCCTAGTAAATAGATACACTTTTACTTTTAAAACATACACTTTCACTTCTCTACTTACATACAAAACACTTCACTTTTCCTTTAAACAAACACTTTTTATTTTCCAATAATCCAAAATTCTACTTTCAAACTATACACTCAATTTTCACCTTTCACAAAACAATTCAATTTGTTTTCCGAAACACATACAAGTTCAAATACATGCAAGCTCTACAATACCACTTTCCAAAACACATGAGTCCACTTACATATATAAACTCAACATCACCACCTTCAAAAACACACAAGATTTCTACCTTTTTAACACACATACACGTGAGTCGCCTTTTCTTACCAAACCAAACATCTTACTTTTTATGTAATATCTTTTCAACATACACTTCTCACTCAAAATAATTTTCGATACATATACACACACTTTTCATGAACTTTATACTTCATTCCTCAAGATTCACATGTTTCATTTTCCAAAACCACAAAACTCACTTCAAACTCATACTCACTTCCTTTTCCAAAACATGTATAGTCCACCTTTTAGAACACACATTCACGAAGCACTTTACTTTTCAAATTTCTCACACAAAAGCTTTCAAAACATACACCATTCAAAATCCACACACTTTCACTTTAAAACTTACACTTTCCAACATACACTTCTCGTCTTCCAAAGATCACACAATCACCTTTCAAAACATACACCTTTTACTTTCCAAAACTTCCCAAAAGATATATATTTTTACTTTTCAAACACACACTCTTCTCACTCTTAATCTTCACACAAAGAGCTCTTTTAAAGTCATACATGTACTTTTCATCTTCTCCAAAAATCTACACATTTTTACACACTACACATTTCACCTTTTGAAAATTACACTTTACATTACTATTCTCATAAACCCTTCACTTTTCAAAACATAGACAGCTACTCCCAAAAACACAAACACTTTTCAAGACATACACACAACCCACTTTCCAAAATTTACATATATTTACACTTTTCACCTTTTAATACACACACTTTACTTCTCCCAAAAAAAATCCTAACTTTCTTCCTTCTAAAGACAACTTGCTTCTAGTCGTGAAAGTAAAGTAAAATTCCAATATTTTCCTTTTCCCCAATTAACCATAAGCCATACAATGATAAAGTGTTACTTTAAACGCATGCTTTAAAACAAGCTCAACTTAAAACTACAAGCTATCACTCATTAAAGAAAGGCTCATACAAGCCTCATGCCCTTCCAAAAAAAAATAAATATAGTCTTGAAAATTGACAAGAATACTAAACTCCTTTATCACACTCATAATTATACAAAGAACATTGCACCCTAGGATAATCCAAACTACTGATTTCTCAAACATAAAGTAATAGAAAATATCACAAGAAACCAAGTGAAAAAAGCAATGTAACTGTATATTTCCATAAGCACGTTTAACTGAGTCATCTGTATTTTGTACTAATCCACTAAACATATAGAGATAACAGAAAGATGTATTGGAGGAGAGCTAGATATTCAGCCGATCAAGCCCTTTTTTTTAATATTTTTTTTTAAGAAAGAAAAGTCGATCATTCGACTGAAATTTGTGAACTGTGTATAGTTATCATTAAAGCATTTTCTCCCACACTTCAAATAAAAGGTAGAATACCATAGCATGACAAATAAAACCCCATCCATTTATAATCTAAACAAAATCCTCAAGGATAACGATATAAAACTAGATAAGTATCCCTTTCTTGTCTAATATGACAAAAGCTTCAACCTATTTGAATCCACAAAATCATTCAAGAGATCAAATCTCAGAATACAACAACCCACTTTCAAAGAAGAAACCTCCCTATATCTCATCTAGAGAAACATTCCTCAAAGAAAAGATAATGTGAAATTAACTAAAATAAAATCTAATAAGGAAGAAGAAGAGGAATATACTGACACACGAGAAGAGGAGTTTGGTTATGAGAGAGGTGGCCTAAGGCTGTTCTCCACACGAACAAGGGAGGCGGAGGCTTTTCGTTTGGCTTCCTTGGGTTCGATCGGCCAAGAAAGCTGAGAGAGGGGCTGGTTAGGGCTCTCGGTTCAATCTTCTTTGGAGACAGCTGGAGCTTCTCACACGAGAGGGATGAAGAAAAAAAGGTTTGGCCTTGGGGCTTTCTTACGAACCAGAGAGGGGCGATGGGCTCGGGGTCTTAGCGAACCGGGAGTAGGCGACAGGCTGGTCTCCACGTGAGAGAGAGCAAGATCGAGAGGGAAATGGGGGGAGGCCTTTGCGAAACAGAGAGGGAGCAGGCCTTGCGAACTTGGAGCGTTTCATTCTGTGCGTGTCAATGAGAGAGTGGGGGAGTTCGCAAACTGATAGGAGAGTGGGGAGGTCGTTTCATCCGAATGAGAGGGAGGAGTTGGTTTTGTGAAATAATAGGGAGAGAGGGCGCGCGCGAGAGCCACGGGCTGGGTTCAAACCGGCCCTAACCCCCTACTAAGCCTTAGGGAATTAATGATTTTTTTATTGAAATTTATATATATTAAGCTAGGTGAATTTAAAACTTTAATTTGGATGATTTGAAATAAATAAATAAACAAAATGACTAATTTGATTAATATGGATTTAGTTTTATTTAACTTATAATGAATCAAATTAGAATAATTAGAGGCGTCTAAGTTAAAAAATGAATTCGAATCGAGTGGGTTAGGCTCAATGTCGAATTGATTTGGTTTCGATCAACCTGAGATGGGTCGAATTAGAAAGATGGGTCGGTGCTACGTCACTAGGCATCCACCTAAGGAAAATCCTGTAGGCGACGTCTATAATAGGTTACAAAGACCTATGATCTAGGTATGGATTCTAGGGAAACTGACTTCAAATAATGAGGTCAACACCGGTCTCTCCACTCAAAGAGCTAAGAGTAAAAAAACTAAATACCAATAGCACATAAGGAACTCCAAAAGTCTAATAGCATCAGTCATGCCAACATCACAGAAAGAATCCAACAGCAGCAGACTTGCATAACCAATCTCTCCCTCCAATGAGCAAACAACAGAAAATCTGAGTGCCAACATCACACACTCGATATTTTCAAGATTCCAACACTAGAAGACTAGCCAGATGCAAACTCAAAAAAATAAAAAATCTAACACCCGTAGACGATAAAAGTCTCAAGAAAATCCACCACAACCAAAAAAGTCATAATTATAATCCTCAAAGAGCCAATTCCAGAGAACTAGCCGAAGAGAAGGGCACAAGAAAAAAACCACTATATTCAGAATAAAGTTCCACCAATCCTTGCAAAACCAGTCTCTCCCCTCAATAGCAAACAACAGACATTCCGAGTGCCAACAACACCCACTCAATATTTCCAAGTTACCAACACTAGAAGACAAACCAGTTGCAAACTCAAAAACAACAAAAAATTCCAACACCAGCAGACGATAAAAGTCTCAAGAAAATCCACCAAAAACAAAAAGTGATGATGGCAATCCTCTAAGAGAAAACTTCAGAGAACCAATAGAAGAGAAGGGCACAAGAAAAAACCACTATTTACAAAATAAAGCTCCGCCATTCCTAAACCAAAAAAGAAATAGAAAAGGATTAGAAACAAAAGTTCCAGGAAAATAAGAACCCATTAATCAGCTAGACTCAGAAAGGGAGAAAATATCCTAAAAACACAAGAAAAAAACCACTATATTCAGAATAAAGTTCCACCAATCCTTGCAAAACCAGTCTCTCCCCTCAATAGCAAACAACAGACATTCTGAGTGCCAACAACACCCACTCAATACTTCCAAGTTACCAACACTAGAAGACAAACCAGTTGCAAACTCAAAAACAACAAAAAATTCCAACACCAGCAGACGATAAAAGTCTCAAGAAAATCCACCAAAAACAAAAAGTGATGATGGCAATCCTCTAAGAGAAAACTTCAGAGAACCAATAGAAGAGAAGGGCACAAGAAAAAACCACTATTTAAAAAATAAAGCTCCACCATTCCTAAACCCAAAAAGAAATAGAAAAGGATTAGAAACAAAAGTTCCAGGAAAATAAGAACCCATTAATCAGCTGGACTCAGAAAGGGAGAAAATCTCCTAAAAACACCCTAACCAAAGAATAACAAAACAAAATAAATCAATCCTTGGTTACAATAATCGACCATCCAAGGCAAACAACCTGGTTGGCGAAACAAAATCGTCCATGAAGAGACTGGAGGTCCCAATCATCATAGCCCAAATAAACCATAAAACCAACAAAAGAAAGCAAAACCATCCTATCAATACATATAATGCTTAATGCTATGAAAGGAATTCCACCAAAAAAATCTAGCTAACAAAGCCTTTTTAATGAAACAACCCACTAATCCTACACTAGAATGCTTATTTTCAGATCTCCTAATATTCCTTTCATTCCAAATGAAATAAATAGAACAACAAACAAAAAGGAAAAATAAACTTTTTAACATTAGAATCCAAATGAAGAGAAGAAATATAATCCAACAATTGAATCAAATTAGACCTAAGCATAAAAAATTAAAATCTGATAGAAAATTAGAAATAATGCGGGAAGAAAAATCACATTCGAAAAATAGATGATTGTGACTCTCTTTAGTATTTAAACAAATGATACAAGAAATAGGAACATTCAATTTCTCTTAGTAAGGATATAAGAAGTTTTAAGACCTTTCAAAATAGTCATCCAAGCATAACAAAGAGAATCTTACAGCATATCTTTTATGTCATATGTAAGAATACCATTCCACTTTAGTGAAGTTATCATAAAAAAATATTATGTAACATTTTGAAAGGGGAGAAAAACCCCATTCCAAGAAATATTAAAAAGCCTTTGGATCAGTAGTTTATTTTATAGCAAGCGGAATTGAAAAAGACGAGGCAAGATGATAAACAAAAGAACACCGGCAATGTAGCGAGAGAGAGTCCAGCGGGAAGCGAAGACCGAGCTGCAAGGAGGATCGCGTGAGAGGGTTTTGGGGAAAATCACAAGTTGCTTGTGATTCCAGGTGAAACTGAGAGCTCTAAGCTCTGTGTGTGCATTCTATCAGAACGAGAAGAAGGGAGAACTAAAAGGTTGAGGCCAAGGGATTCGATCCTAAGAAGAATCGAGAGGATTGAGAACTTCTTCTTCTTCCATTCTTGCAGTTTTCAACCAGATTGAGAGGAAGAGCGTGCGTTTCGAGCATGTAAGTGAGAGAGGTAAGGACCTTGTGCCTTTCCAGCCTGGTTGGAGCTTCTTGCACTCTTAATCGATGAAGTGGCTGAAGCTAGGCATCGGTTGGTCAACCCTTTCTTATTCGGAATCGATGTAGATGACAGGGAGAACCGGAGAAGGACGAGGTAGATTAGAGCACTCATTCTTTATTATTTTGGGAAGATTTGATAAGATTCAATTTTTCTTACTCATTTTATCTAAAAATTCTTTGTTTTTCTATAAGATTAACCTTTGTCTAAGCTTCTTAGTGCTTTGGTAATATATTCTTTCATAATTGCTATTTTTCTATTTATATACATTATTTACTTAATCTGGTAAAATGAGATTGCTCAGATTGTAGTTAGCAGGTTAAAGATGTTCTTGTTTTGTTAGTTAAATGCTATTATTATTGTTTTGCAAATGTTAATCAAATAGGTTTGATTGTAGGAGAACTACTTAGTTGTATTTGTGTATAGTTTACTAGAAAATTATGTTTAATTAATTAGAAATAATTAATTAGGTCACTTATTTTATCATTGAAATTGAAGAATTAATTTAATTCTTTAATCATCTAAATCAAAATTGCACTAAGCTGTTTTGTGGTGTTCTACTTGTAGGAGAAAGTTATTTGGTAAATTGTTACTCTAGGTCTCATATAACTGGTTTGCAGATGCGTATTTACTTAACTTGAAATAAGAAATCATTCTATGCAATCTGAACCCTTATTTGAAAGCTCTTGTATCTATCATGTGGAAAGAGTATGAAGCTGTTAGCTTTTTAGTTTAAATACCATTTCAAAATTTTAGGCGCTAAAAGTCCAATGAAGTTGATAAATTAAAATTCTAATAATAGGATTGTCTAGAATAAAGGTAAATTATAAAAAAAGGAGTAGATTTTCAATGAAAATATGTATAAGAAGCGGATGAATAAATAAATTTAGGAAGGAGCCAATAGAGCAAAAGCCTGTATTCAAAATTCTTAGAAATAAGAGCTTAACTATCCGGTTTCAATTGAAACCGAACCTTAATTATCCGATTTTGTTGAAACTGAACTTCGTTCTCCAGTTTCATTAGAAACTGGAACTTCATTCTCCAATTTCCGTAGAATCGGATTTTAATTCTTCGATTTCTATTATGTGAACTTTTTTTTAGTTGTTTGCTTATAAACTGTTATTTAATGGTATTTAAACTAGATTAAAAATATCATCTCACTTATTTTTTTGATGTTATTTTATTATATATATATATATATATATTATTCTTATATTTAAAAAATTTAATTAGTGAGTATAAAATTTTTTATTTACTAGTTCATTATTAATAAGAATAATTTAAGTGAATTAGTTGTTAATAAAATTTTAAATTAAGATTTAAATTAATAATAATTATTTTAGTTTACTATATAAGTAATAATTTTTTTAACAAAATTTAAATAATATATTCTTTATAAATTTAGTTTTAGTTTTAAATTTAGTTAAAATAATATAATTGTAAATTCATTTGTGAATAATTTATATTAAACATATATATAATTTGTTATATATTTAAATAAATTATTATAATATAATTTAAATTATGCATTATTGATATTATACTGTATTACATTTGTATCAAAATAATATATTCATTGAACAGTAATGAATAGATGATGATAATAAATATGTAAGTATTTGATTTGTAATAGTTAATGTTCCATACTTAATATGATAACTCTATAAAAACCAATTATTGTATACTTAATATAAACATTAGATTATGCTGTCCAAAAATCATTCAGAGCATAGGATCCTTATAACGTTTCATTCATTGTCAATTAACATGCAATGTAACTTGCAATAGCTTATCCCATCAGATGGCCTATAAAGTTATAAGGTCCAATCAAGTCCTATTGTAATTTTTTGCTGCAAGTGATGATGGGATATGCTTACTCTCAGCTATTTAAAAGGTGCATAGATATATGAAGTATATTTGTGATGATTTTACTTGAGTCATTTAGAATATTTTGGACATGTATGAAAAGACTTCGAGACATCCTCAATAAAAAAGGTTCGATGATGTAAGCCGAATAATGCATGCTTGTATGGCACGGGTCGGTGACACTCCATTAGAGTAAAAGGCAAATGTGAATGAGATCTTTAGGTGTTGCATCCATAAATGGTCAGAATAGGAGGATGTTGACCTCTAGAGTGTACATACTGAGGTAATGAGGGTCAAACTTTATAAGATGAGAGATTTTTTAATACCGCTAGTTGGAAATATCTTCAAATGAGGTTTTGGGAAGAGAATGGTCACCTTGTTAGCCCTCATTTCTTACAGATGCAATACTATGAGATGAAACGCCACAAAGATGATGGTCATTCACTGCCAGATATTGACTGCATCCACCTTACATTGAGCATGTCATTTTATATCATCGTTAGCCTTCAGGGTTTGACCAGTTCATTTTAGATTTCTATAAAGATCGGATGAAGAAGCAATTACCTGATGGTAAGCCTAGACAGTCCTTCAGGATTGGAAAAACCTTCAATATGAGTTCGACATTCATTTGAAATGCTGTCTAACTCAAACACAACTTCAAGCACGTTTGCATATATTGCTTAGGAAATAGTAAATTTATGCCTTTATCTGAATGTTAGCTTCATCAACTTTAGTTATGTTTTTTTCACTATAATTTTTATATTTAATATCAAGCGTGTTTATGTATTTTACTATGGGGTATGTGGTCGGTTACATATGCTTCTTCATAAAAAAAGTATCTCTTTGAGATGTGTACTTATAAATCTTAACTTTAATTTTATTGAATATTCATTTGCATACATTATTATTTTATTTATATAAATTAATTTGTAATGTTATTTGTATATTAATACTAATAAATTTTTTTTAACTAATATGTATAATTATTTTAGTCAATTATGTATTAATCTATAAAAAATTATTTAACTATATATTAAATTTTTAAATATAACTATCAAAATATATTTTAAATTTTTGTTTAGTTCAATTGAATAATTGTCATAATACGTTATGCAATTAACAAAAATAAAAGAGGAGTTTATATCATATAAATAAGATATATGGTTTGATTACATCAACACAATATACATGATGTCAATCTTGTCCTTTACTTCTTCTTATATTTGGGGATGGCTGCACTCCCTAGTGTGTAACTATCAGGTGGTCGGCTTATCCTTGAATTTAATTGGGCCTCAGCAACATCTATACCTTGTCCCTCCAAATCTGTAGTGTTTTGTGGTGGTTGAGTTGGTTAGAGAAGCTCATCCTGCTTTGTAGGAGAGTGTGGCAATCTGAATGGATTCATCCATGCTGAGATCTATAAACCCGATGTGTGTAGTGACACTTGTTGTAATGCTTGAGTATCTATCTGGTATGCAGAAGCACTACTGCCCCATTATAGGCCGTATTAATTCTAATATTATCATGATGGTCCTGCCTATGATAAACCTTGCCCCCCACCCCATCATGCTAAGAAATCCTACAACGAACAATGACGGTATAGCCTTCCTCTATACATCCCAGGCCTTAATATAAGGAATCTTAATTTCGAACTTTGACTCCATCCAAGAAATGATCTCACGTTGCTTTAAGTTTATCTGCTGATGAAGAATATATAGTAAGAAATAAACATTGAGTTACAATTATAATGGCCACCTAACATGATATAAGTTATACAAGTATGTGGAGGACCACTTGATGAGACTTTTTATATACCACTAAGTCGCTTGCTTTTTGTAGCGTGCAGACACCATAGACATGGACGGGAGAGGTTATTATGTTGGGCACACCTAACTATAAGCCTTGTCTTATTAGGTGTGCTCTTTATGTACTCAACTTTGTTAATTGATCATCCATTAAGTGCACATTGAAGGGCATCCTTACTGCTAAAAGTTATCCCTTCGTATAAGTATTCTGGAATAATGTCATCCAACTCGCAAACAAAATTTATTTTTGGAGCATCTACAGGATTCATATTACCCATGCCTATACTGATCATATAAGTTCAACATAATCATTATTTTCCATTATAGTACCAAACTCGGGCATGTTGTGAAAAGCATGCTTATCGACTAACTCATTGCTAAGCAATGATACATCATAATCTTCTAGAGTTGGATTTCGTACATTCCATATGTGTGTTTCATTTGAGCTCTCACTAGTTCCTCTATTCATCGTCTCATATCCTTCAATAACTAGTGTGGCTTTAGCATCATTTCCCTGATTGAAATGTTGACTCTATTGTTGGAGCTGAAATAATAGTGCACCTGAGGATGTCCTATCACTAACACTTGTATGCCCTTTCACATATTGTTCTAATATTGTAGGATGCTCGCTTAGACTTGTAGACTCCAAAAATTCTGCATTCTCTGACCTCTCCGTGCTAGCTCCTTTTTTTAAGGCGATGATGGAGAGTTTTAACGAGCTTAAGTTATGGGTGAATTTTCAGAAGGTAGATTGGGTTTTGAATTAAACATTACTTAGAGATTTCGCCCTCATTTTGTGCAAACTTTATAATCTGAATTCTGGTTTTCAATAGGTGCAAGCCCCTATAGTTAATTGCCCCTCTTGATAATGAGAGAGAATTTTTGATTAAGGTTAGTCATTAAAGAGGTTGCATAGGTTGTAAATCTAATGTATAATAACAACAGTTTTAGGGTTTGAATTTTGGATATGAATTTTGGAGTTTGAGACTTTAAAGTTTATTACCATAAACTTAAAATAGGTTATGGGGGAATGAAGATGAGCCTGATCAAGATCCCATGGTTCTGTCGTCCCAGCTATCATGGTCCCTAGTTTACTCAGTCAGAGGAGGTAGACGACCCAACCTGAAAGAAGGTTCCTTATCAATAATTATGGGTTACTTCATCCAAGAATATCTTATAGACCTGGGGTTGTGTTTATCTAAGGGGATAGATATGAATCCACCTTAGCTGATAGAGGGATTTATGCTTATCAAATATACCCTATGATTCATTACTCAAGGGTTTGATACTGTTAGGGAACATACGAGCTTTGGCCGTGTTCGTTATATAATAGTGCCATTTTGCAGACCACCTAATTAGAGACCACGTGCCACTTCCCTACTGACAAGAGACTATTTGAGGATGAATCTTAGTGATACACCCATCACGATATTTGCTCTTTATGAGCTGAGGTTAATTTCAAATTTATTACACCTGACAAACAATTATGGGAGGTGGATGGGTTTTAATTTTAAGTTTTTAGGTGATAAATTTTAAGAATTCATATTTTTCTTAGTTTTAAGATTTGAACTCTTCCGTTGATATTTATATTCAACATGGTCATCATCAGGGTGACGCCAAAGTGACTGTATTATTGTAGAAATTTGGGAGGCATTTGCAATTCAAGTCATGTCAATTCTAGTCCTTTCGTGGAGGAGGATGAGAGTTGAGTATTTGGCTCGGGCAGCATTCTCGAACTGTTAGATTTAGGAATCAGATGTGACGATTGGAGCACATATGGGACATGTTTAGTTTGCAAATAGACTGTTATATTAGTGAACATTTGACCTTGTACAACATTTTTGGACATTTGTGCTTGTAATTTTAACACTTTTATCGGAGCACATGTAGGGTATACTTTTCAAACATATTTTCAAGTATATTAATACTTATACATATATGCATAATGTATTTTACATTTTGCACATTAATTACCGATTTTTATTTGTTTGTGCACAACACATTTGCTCACTATAACACATTATTATATATAACATTTTATATTTGCAATTCATTTACAACACTTGAGTATTATATTTGAAATTAAAATCAGTTCGATGATGTGAATGATTTGCTTGTGTGATTATTATCAACATCGCTATCTACCACCAAAGCTATAAGATCCTTTTCTTTTTTATCATTGCAACCTAAATTACTTGCATCAGATGATCTTGTAATTTATGCTCTGATAACTTGGTTCAATAGCAATCTTCATATTTCCTTCATCTTGTATAAACCTAATTATCTTATAATGTCAACTATGTTAGCGTTCGAATATTGACTATTCAAAATGCTATGTATATATTTATCAATCTTCAAATTAACATAAGTATCTTTATATTAATTGATGTATGCATTTTTGAAGGTTAGGTATTCATTATTAGATATTCTTTTGAAGTTGAAATATATAATAGATTGATTTGAACCTACATAAATTACTCATTATATACAGTATCATATGTTGGGACTTTTCATCAAGTGATATTTTCATAAATTATAATTCCATAAGTGTTCTAATCAATTTGTTAAGTAGGTAATTTTTGGTATTCATGATTTAAGAGTGGCCCGAACAGTTTAGCTATTTCCTAAAGTGCAAAAATCTTTTTTCATTTTCATTCAAAAAAACAAATGAAATAATTTTGTTTGGAATTTATTATGTGGAGGGTCTTTTTTATTTCAATTTTAGCGGCCTCTTGGCATGATTTTAGTCGGATTAAATCAATGGTGAGCACTTCAGGAAAGCGAATCGACACCAAAAATAGTCTTCTAGTCTTTCATAGCTCGTGACCCATTAATTTTAATTTAAAATAATCATTTTTTGTTCCCCTTAAAAATCTGGCAGCCTTCTGGCATCCCCTCCCCGTGAGGGAAAGTTAGGGAGGGCATTTACCCTTTTAATTCTCCCAGTTAGAAAGGTAATCGATGGCCGAGGGCTTTAGAATGTTGTTTAGTCTTAGAATTGGGCTTCAAGTCTTCTACCCACTCGGCCGGATCAGATCGACGGCCAAGGGCTTCGGGAGACCGAATCAACTCTGGGATACCTCTAGTCTTCTCATATTGTGGTACCTATTTAAAAATTCCCCAGCTCTCTTTATTATTGAGAGGAAGAGAGAGTTCGACGTAGGATAGGGCATGAAGGAGGAGAGCCGGCAGCTGGTCGAGTTCTGCTGGTCAGGCTGGAGGAGGTCGAGTTGGATGTTAGGTTAGCATCGACAGTCGGTGTGGCTAGGGCACAAGTCATTCATGGTAGTCTGTCGGAGCTGGAGGCGGCAAGCTAGCGAGTTCAATGATGTGGGGTTGCTGTAGCCGGAGTCAAGCCAATGGTGGGTTCTGTCTAGAGTAGGGGTAAAGGTAGTGGCAGGTTGTGCGCTACGTACGACATCTGGTCTGTCTGATTTAGTGGCTAGTTGGTCAGATTTAGCGGCTTCGACAATGAAGGAGGTCAGACGACAATGAAGGAATATTGTCTCCAACTTGATAAAAGTTTTAATTGTGGCTTAGTGCCTTTGAGTTGATTAAGAATCTTCTTCTAGATTTTTTCTTAATCCATTTTTTTAGCTATCAAAATCTTCTAAATCTAAAATACCTTGATTTGTTAAATTTGACCAACATCAAACTTGATAGTATTTATCATCGGGCTAACAAAACAAGTACTTTACTACTACGGTCTCTTATTATGGGTTGTTGAGTAGGTAATGCTGTTAGTGACTTAGTCGCATATAGGCTTGTGGAGACTAATATTATACATGTTTGAACATTGGACTTGTACTATAACAGCTCATACCTGTTGAATTTGATTTGTTGAAGTTATCAAATCAAAAGTCTCTTCTTTTGAACTCCATAATTTTGGCAAATTTGAAGATAAATCTTCATTTTTTTGTAATAATTGCATATTTTCTTGCTTAAAGGCACAAATTTTGCCCTTTATTTATGTAGTGATAGTGTTGACATCCTTTTTAGCATCGATCACTATTGTATCCGTTGAAGGGTCAAATTGTGTATTTTACCTCGATCTGTCGTCAGCTTAGGATTACTCCTTTTTTATCATATGTTGTCTTCTAATTTATTCTAAAATGTATGTGATCAGGTTGATGACGATTCAATGTGATTTCACGTATTTAGGATTTTATTGTGCATCTTTTTTCCGTGCTTAATAACTTTTGATCGGGACCTCGTTTTGCGAAACAGACTGCTCGAATGCATCTGAATCGCCAAGATCTTCCAAACGGGTCCATTCACGCTCAAATCAGACATCATTTCACACATGTCGAGGGGAGAGAACGTGAGATTATTATCGTTACTATTTTTATGATTATTTAAATATATATTAAAGAATGAAATAGAAAAAAAAATATATTTTTTCTAATTAAATTTAAAATTGAATAAGTATAATAAATTAATTTTAAATTAAAATATAAAATTAAATTTATATCCTCCTGATTAATTAAAAATTAAAAAAATCTAATAAATAAAATTTTAAAAAATAAAATAATAATAATAATAATAATGGAATTAACATATACATAATAAAAATGAGATATTATTCAAATAGATTCTTTAATTGAGTTTATATACTAATTATTTTCTTAGTCTTATCTTTTAATATCTATTTAAATCAAATAAGATTCTTCATCATCCAAGCACTAATTTTAAATGAAAGAGGAGAGAAAGGTACTTACAGCAGAAATGAATATTTAATATTTATTGGATAATAGCCCATCCCTTATAAAGCACAGAAACCCATATATTCTACTGAGCATTTAAAATCTCTACACTTCTTTTTTTATTTTCTCTGAGGTACAGCAAAAAGGGCAAAAAAATGAGCTATCATGAAGAAGAAAAGGCAGCTCCTCGCTACCGGGGATGGGACTCGACGCTACAGAGGCAAGACACACTTCCAAGCCTTCCCATGCAGTCCGTCTTCCCTAATGGAGATCCGACTCACACAATCGTTAAATACAAGAGGTTCTCTCCCTCTCTCGACGCTCCACTTGCAAGTGTCGCCTATCTCTTTTCTTTTCTCAGAGTCGCACACGAACAGCTCGCCGACGCCGGCCACCCCTCCTCTCGACGTCGACCGACGTCCCAGCCTAACTAATTCACGCCGGCTACCAGTTTCGTCCAACCCGCCTAGGCAGCCACCGGCCCTCGGTGACCCTCCTAGGCCGTCCCCGGCTCCCTTGCCGTCGTCCAACCTCAAGCCGAGCTCCTTGCCCGGCTCACATCAGGCTGCGACACTCTCGCAGCAGCCGCCGGACTCTCCATTGTTACCGCTTTCTGGCCCAGACCCGCCAACCTATCGCCCGTCGTGGCCCAGTCCAGCAGACAGAGTCGCCACCCGTCGCCATCCCAACAGTTTCATCCAGGAGAAAGAGGACTTGCTGCTCTTCGTCTTTCCAAACAGAGATAAAGAGGTATTATTTCCGTCTTCTGCCATTTGGTTAGATAAATGAACAAGAGCCTGCAAAAAAAATTTTGAGTTTTGTTTATTTTGTTTGTTCGGTTATAAGAACTTGCTAAAAGTTTCTTTTCATTTTGATTGTTTCTTTATTTAATTGGCTATCAGAACTAGTAGTAGTGTAAGCATTTTTAATTGAAATCTATCTTTTTTTTAAATTAGCCTGCTATATGTTATGACTTATCGTGTCTTGTAGTCTCGGATCTATGAAAATGCCGAAGCTAAGCTATTATATTACATACAAGTTTTTTTTTAACATGTAAAATCTAAATTTAGTTCGTTGTGATTAACTCAAATTTATTTTCCATTCCTCGTCCATTAATCTTGACCATCGTAACGTGATATTTTGTTAAGCTTTGTATTCAATGTTAATCTCATTAAAAAAAGTACTTTTTTAAAAAACATATTCACATATATATTCACACACACACACACACACACACATATATATATATATATATATATATATATATATATATATATATATATATATGTGTGTTGTGTGTGTGTTTATATATCAATTGGTATTTTTTTTTTTAGATTACGAGAATATGCTTCTCCAAATTCATATAAAAATATATTTTGAGGAGATATATTGTGAAGCCTTCAATATTCATTTGATCATATGTATATTAATTTGGCATTTGATATGCCATCGAACTTCAGTTATTAAAAAAAATATAATGTGATCAAAATAAATGCACTCACGACGAAGTCCATATAAATCCAAATTCTTTAAAAATCAAAGTTGTTTACAAATTGATTAATTCTCTTTGTCAATATGAAGTCACATGTTAATGTCTATTTAAGTTAGTTTTTTTTTTTTCATATAAATTTTGGTGATTAGCTATCCTAATTCTCATGTCTAAATACATAACAATCAATATGGTTATGGATATAGGAGAAATCAAGATTAGCATATAATTTTAATGATCATACAAATTTTAAAATGAAGAATATTCTATCGCATGCCATAGAGATGATATTTGATATAAAGGTTTGTGATTGCGTCAAACAACTCATACGTTTTGTGATTCAACGTTGAATTTACATGTGCCCATTGTAGAAATGAATAAGCATGTTGGAGTGATTTTGACATGTGCCCATTGTAGAAATGAATAATCATGTTGGAGTGATTTTGAGTTCTTAGACGAGTAAAGTTGCATTGATTCTCTCTTTCACTTGTCTCTCACACGTATATCTAGTTCAAACTATAAGTAGGAATGGTGTTTATTGTGCTTGTGTCATGCTAATAAAGGTTTCATAGTTTATTGCCTGTGATTTCAAATTAAATCCAACATGAAGCATGTAATGTAGTGTGCTCTTCTATCGTTTGAGTTTTCACTTACCAATTTGAGACTAAAATTCAACCACGATATCTTAGAATTTATTAATTGCCATTGTGTATAATTTTGAGGTTGTTTGTTTTTATTTGTACATGTAATTGCTTCGGTCATCACCCACATTAATTTAATTTTTTTTTTAGTTGTCATGAAAATGGTAACATTTCTTTCATTTCTCATGCTTTATTTATATGTATGATTTCTCTTAAGTATCATTCATAAGTTTTAAATATAAATTAATTTAGAAGTTATGATACATGAAATTCTAACACATGCTTTTCTCTTCGCATTATTTGCGAGGTACACTTGGAGCTATTTGGACGAGAGAGCTTGGACAAATGGATACAAATTTCAGTCGGCCTCATTCATTTCGGTGGGGGTGCTATGGGCGGAACCACCGGGTCGCAGCCCCTAGTGTAGTAAGTTTTCTCAAAACTTAGAAAGCCCTTAGGAAGCCTTTTTGTGTGTGCGCTCCCCTACCTTTAGGACCTTATAGAAACTTCATTTCTTAGATTAATTTCTTTTCTTATTTTACTATAGAACCCGGAACCCATTTACACACATGTGTAAGTCCAAGGTGTTTGAAATGATATTTTTCATCCTATATAACTTTAGTGATATTTAAGGACGAGTCTTAGAGAACTTAGATTTAGGCTACATGTACCCTTTAAGATAGAAACACTAAATATAGAAAACTTAGTGACATGTTATCTTAGGATTAATGCGCCATAATTTAATTATAACTAATAAATAAAATCAATGGTAACCTAAATAAAATGCATGAAAATATTTAACTCTCATTAATTAAATCATAATTAATGTACATAATCATTAAAAGTTAAAATTTGAACATATGCTTAAACTAAATCTAAATTAACATGTTAGTCACTCCTTAATTGAATATTAACCAAACAAAAGTCAAACCAAAATCTAAATGATATAAAAATAGATTCAAAAGAAAAAAAGCCTAAATTAAAACGTGTTAAAATAAAAGACCTCTAAACCCAAATTTTAATTCATTAAATCTCTCTTCATAATTAATTATACATATAATCTAAAATACATGTAATATTGAATGAATAATGACTACACAACGCCACGAACGAATTTAATGAAGTGTCAAAACCTTAAAATCAATTGATTGCTAATGATTTAACCAAATAAAAATTCTTAATTTAATTATATCAACTTGGGTTTAAGAATGGACTACTTCGGGCTGCAGGGCTAAGTGTCCTAAGGAGGCTTGGTCCTCGAACCTGATGGTATAATGCTACGAATCAGTTGATAGCAAATTTAATTAAATTAACCTCTTAAATGTTCATAAATCATTTAATGTATCAATCTTTAATTTCCAACTAACTAAATTAACTTAATATAATTGATTACTACTGGATAACTTAGGTCTGTAAGGCTATTAAGTTAGCCCCAAAGAGGATGAAATAAATCTCATGGCCTTAGTAAGCAATAAAGGTTGTAATTATTAAACACTAAAATAAACTCTTAAAATCAACCATAAGATATTAATATTTAAGCTTAAATTAAAATTTTCCTTTACCCTAGAATAAATTAAATCGCAAACGACTTGAACAAATTATCCAATATAGAACATACCCAAAATTACACATCCTACTACACACACCTAGATCTGCTTATTAGGACATGACTTTTAGCTTTTGGTTTGGCTAGTTTTTTTTTCTTTCTATCTTTGTGATGCGATGATTTGCATGTGAAATATGAACTGGTTGATTTGTTATTTAGAAAAAAAAGAGCTCTGGCTTAGAGTCAACGATCACTCTTCCTAACCCAACACTGTTTCGGGTGAACCAGACGGGGAGGGTGTGAAGTCAGTAAGGATGAACTCTTCCAAGCCCAATGAAAAGGAATGCTGTGGAATACCCGATTCCAAATATTATGGCTACATCACTTCCTTTCATTTCACTATCGCTTCGGAGTAGGAGTCTGGCCTTGAGTTTCTTGGTCTAGTCGCTGTGTGTTAGCTCTCTATGATGATTTCTGTGATGATTATTATTATTTTTTTATGATGTGATGAGCGATAGATTACTTATATATTAGGAATGACTAGATGCTCATAATATTTTTTACAAGTGGCCATGCTCATTATATAGGGCTAAAAGGAGGTTAAAAATAATATATAATTATTACAAGTACTTCAGCTGCTTAACTCCCAAATAAATAAGAGCATGATCAAGTGTTGCTGGTTTGAGCATTTTAATTATATCATATAACTGCTTGGGATATTTGATTATAACTGCTTGAGATAATCTTGTAGGGGAGTCTAAATTTTTCTCTTTATAATTCTGATATAATTGATTCAAAGTATAGAGTTGTAATATAAAAATAAGATATTTTTAAATATAAGAGATACAAAGAGAAAAGAATGTCCCTTACAAGAAATTTCTTTTCATTTAGATATTCTTCTAGAGGACATACTACAAGGAGGTTAAAGAAAGAAGATTGATAGAAGTACTAGAAGATGAAGATCAAGATAAAAATACATTATTTTATGATTTACATCATTCTATAGGAGAAGAGTCTAGGTTGTTGTCAGTAGAGCCTGACCATCATTACTTTTTTTCACTTTAGGTTGTATATTGAATGGCACTTCCCATGGGCTTTGGATACTCTATTCTGTTGATTTGTTGTGATGTTATGTTTATTTTATTTGTGTAGTAGAAATGATATATTTTTTATATGTTTCTTTCTTGCATGTGCATGCACTTGAATTTTGTTTGGTTCTTTAGAAATATAACTTTTCTACTCATAATTAAAAATAAAATTTAAAAATTAAATAATTTAGAAAGATAAATAATCTAGGGCATAAGTCGGAAGCCGTTTGGGGTCATGTACATATTAATGCATCTTCTTTCCTTATTTAGACAGTTCCCCGCTTGAGGGTAGAGTTCAGATAATCAGACCTATGAGGATGAGGTGCTGAACCTGGGGAAGCCTAGTCTTCTAAAAAATTATTTTATAAGCCTTTTTAAAATTTCATGCATTTTTTAATTTAGAGATTTTGACTAACATTCATTGTATTAGAAACAAACTAAAATTAAAAATTAATTACATTAGTCCTAATGCATAACACCATTCATAAGTATAAGGCCACTTAGAAACTTCTCTAGATGTCATCCTTAAATTCCAAAACTTAGCCACCCATCCATCTTTCATAAAGATCGGATATCATGACTTTTCTACGATTAGGTAGTTTAGTTGGCTTTCTCATTCAGGCAAGATATAAGCCCAGATTACATTAGTTAGGTTGTGGGTGTTGGTATTGTGTATACAGTACTACATCCTTTATAGATTTAGGATCAAAGGATGATGATACTGGTGTATTACTGCATGCCTTATCGGTGGGTAAGCTCTCTATCTTTCAGAGGCTATAAATTTCACCCATCTGCTTCACATGGATGATGCCACCTCCATTTTTCTCTCACTCATGTTTGAGTGCAATGTCTTTTTCCATGATTTCTCTTCTTCAGATCGACCGAGTGATAATATGATTCGTGTATATTGATTAAACCAAATTAAGCCTATCTTTCTTTGGATTATGGGAGCCTAAAAATTTCCTTACGCGCCAAATCCTTAGAGAGAATAATGTAATATCCTTAATCGAGAGTTTTCTTAGGCCAAAGATTAAGATGTAATTAACCACATGGGCTTGCACATGTGGGAAATCGATACCCACATCAAATAAATCACATTCGAGCTGATATATCGGATGAAGGAAATTTTGTGATTCTTGGGTTATACGTATTATGATCCATCGAGATGCATAGGCGAAAGCCACTATCCTCTATAATTAATCATATGTATAATCCAATCTACTCTCCCATTGGCCTACTTATGTATAGTGTAAAGGTCTACGAGCATTTTGTCCTATGGGATAATGCGATCATACTCTTTGCATTCTGATCCTCATGAGTATAATCTTTTTAGAGACCCACAGACAACATCATAAATAATTTTAAATATTTATTTAGGGATTAATATTAATCCAAATAAATATTTAAAGTGCTCCTATCTTGTAGGAGAATTTTTAAGACATCTTAAAAATGTATTCTTTCTTTATAAGGGAATGATCTTTAGCTTGTTTTTCTAAAAATAGTATTTCTTCAAATACCTCCTATGGTGTAGTCCTTTGCCATTAATGGCTAGTAATAATCCATTCTTTTAATTTTAATGATCATTTTAAGACCCAATTGATGTGCACCATATAGTCCTTTATAAACTTCAGAAATAACTTTATCAACTTTATCTTTCCCAAAACATTGTAACCATATTTGATTAAATGATCTTCGATATAACGTGTTGTTGACAAATGCATATCGCAATGCTCTCTTCTTGATCTACGTAGCTAATAATTTATCTATAAGGAGTTTTATTTCTCTGAAGTAGTGGACGAAAGGTTGCCTCCAGTCATCATGCTCTTCAAGTTTAGAGATTCTAATCAGGATTCTGAGGCTCTACTAAATTTTCTTCTTGTAATCATTTGGGGCTTATCTGGTTGATTTTGAAGAATAATTTATTGAGTGAATTGAGGAACAACTAAAGTTGCATCCAACTGGCTTGAATTTGATGACCCTTTTACCTGTGAGGAATATAGAATTATTGGCTCTAGTACTCGATAAATATTGACACTGATTAACACAAGCTTGATATTCATTGCCTTTCTTTATTACTGTATAACGACCAAGTGGCATAGTTAGGCTTTGTCGAGGCAATGCCCCACCGATTACCTTTAGTGGAGGATGGGATTCGTTATGATTGTGCGTCTTTCATGATTCCAACTGATGAAGTTTTGCATCGGACGTGTACAAAGACAAAACTAGTAGCTCTAGTTGGCTTTGGGAGTTCGAGCAATGGTACGTACATGTGTTCAACTGTGAAGATAGACTAGCCAGCCATGAATGGGGCTTACTTTTTTCTTTTTCTTCCGAGAGCATTTATATTTTCTTCATGTTGTTTGGGAGTCAAGGCTGTGGTGAGACTGTGTCTGGTATGCTTACAAGTTTGACTGTGGGACGGGAAGAAGGTAAGAGGTGTCTGGTGATACAAAGGTCATAATTTGTTTCCAATAAGAAGGAAGGTCTCTTTCCATGGGTCCCCCAAGAGGAAGGGGCGTGTTCATACCGTTGTATATTTAACCAAGAATAACTACAGAATCATACTTAGAAGTGTCGACTTACTTTAGTTGATTTGAAGCCCCTGGGCTTGGAGCCGGATGATCAAAATAGGTATTTTTGACTTGAAAACAGGGGAAGAATAGGAAAGAGGGACAATAAGCCTGGGGCAGGTGTAAGCAGAAAACCATCTATTCTCGTGGCTTTATAGCGACTAACAAAAGTTTCATCCCAATCCATAAGCTTTGGTGGGGTGATGAAAGAATAATCTACATCCACATAGTCTGCTATTTTATGTCCTTCATGATTGGTGGGGGGGGGGGGGGGGGGGAGAGAATATGGCTCTTTCATAATATGATGGCATGAATTATGCAGGGATCTATCAGACGCATTGGCTGGCATAAGAAGATCTAATCTTTTACGAATAGGTTTCGCAGCTGCTGCTATCGCAACAGAGGAGCTCGTTATTTTTGGGAATGTTAGAGTGATCAAACGCAGGAAGAATAAGTTGATCGGATGTGAAAAGCATCCACACTATGTTTCTACAATTAGTCATGAATATGAAGGAGTATAAGCAGCTTCTTGAGAAAGTGAAACTGTCCTTCTGGATCCTATTCTTTATCTTCCTAAGGGTCATGTGGAACCCAAAGCTATAGGTCGCATTATGATTTTAAGTCAAGGGCTCTGAGACTTCACATAGTGAGGAAATGGTAGCATGCAGGCAGAAAGCCAGAGTAAGAGGCGCACTCCTGGGGTACAGGAATCAGAAAGGGTTCTCGATCAATCCGATCTTTATTCAGTGCCAAGAATCAAAGATAAGCAATTAGTGAAATTCGATATCCTTCTTAAGCTTCAGAACGAAGATGGTGGGCTCATGTGGGTAGCTCCCGTCTCGTGTAGCTGCCTTGTTCTCTATTAGTTCATAAAGTGTCTAACACAGACGCAAAGTCATGACAAGTGAGATAGTAATGTAATATCTGTTTACAAAGGAATATTCTTAACCGAGTACTTAGTATCGGCTTGGGGTTTAAGTCAACCCCGAGCGGTGAGAATATGCTCCATACCTCGGCATAGATGATTCTGGGAGGGTGATGAAGAGAATATGCTTGAGTATCTTCTCCAGGAATGGATGAAGCAGCACTTGCACTATCTTCATTGGTATGCTTCAGCTTACTTCGATTATTCGCTTTCTCTTGAAATATCTCTTGTCGCGCCGATTGTCTGTTATACATACAAATGCAATGTGAAGGAATGACTCGTCCTTCATCACAACCTATTGTGTAAAGCTTACGACCTGCTACAGAAAATGCCTGCAATTTTTTCTTTTTTTGTTGGCATATTTTCATGGGGTCTATGTTTCTAAATCGATGCCCTTTAGTAAGGGACTTAATGCCCCCCCAAAAAAACTTGCCATAGTCAGACGGAATAGGACGTAGCTTAGCTGAGCAAAAGAAAGAAGAGAAGCGGATTCCACTAGGGAAGGGCCTACACTATACTCTCCTCAGGAAGTATGGTCATAGAATGAGTCCGAAACCCGAATTCAAGCCATTCGACGATAAGTATCGGAGAGGGAAGGGAAATTTATTGGGCTCGAGTGCTACTTTCTTCTATTTTCCTCTTCACTATGTGCCTTCTCCGTCTGAGACCAATCTATGAGTCAGGATGGAATTTCTATTTTCAGGCGGTCCCAAAGTTTCCTTCCCCAGATCAAATCCAAGACAATACCAACACCTTTTTTCTTTCAAAGAGAGTCTTTCCAACAACGGAATGGAATATGAAGAAAATCAGATGAAAGAAAGACTTCATCCTTCTACCATTTTGGTTTGGTGGTATCAGTACCACATTCAGAAAGTCTAGTAAACTCTATTATGCCGAAACCCTTTCTCTACTAGAGCCTTTTGCATATCCTGGGATAGGATCAAAGAACTCCACTTTCAAGCAAAATAAGATCGACTTCCTCATATACTAATAGACAAGAAAGGACTTTCCCTACAATCAATGCCTTTTTCATTGACCTTTCATCTTATGTGACCTTGCTTCAATGTGAATCCATAGTTTTCTTTCATAGCCAACAGGGAAGACGAATCGAATTTCAAGCAGAAATGAAAAATCAATATCGGGTCCTTTCCCTGAAGCAAGACCGCTAAGGCGCTAGAAAAGGGAAGGTGTGTGTGCCACATGTACTTTCACTAAGACCAATAAAGAAGCCACTCTGAAGTGAAGGAAGCCTGTCTAAATGAACCGTTCACTTTCTTGAGCTAGACAACTCCCCTATCTGATTTTCATTTTTTCCTCTTGATCGATGGTCTCTCTATCTAAGAAAAAGGAACCTTGCTCTGCACCTCGTTTGAGTAGTACTTTACGATTCAGACTAGTTTCCGTGGGTAGATCGGTGGGCTAGGCCGCTATGAGTGAAGGTCTAAGATCACGAGAAGGTTCGTTTCGTAAGGTATTTTGATAAACGTTCGACAAGAGCCAAGATCGAAGTAGGGTTGTGAGATCATATTTTTTGGTCGGCAAGCTAGTCGTTTAGTTAGAGTTATGTTTCATCCTTTAGATTTTGTTTTCTAATATAGAACAGAACTAGGACTATATATGTATTACAATAGAAATGAAAAAGAAGAATTCCTTGAAGGTAGAAGTGATCGACGATAAAGACAATAGCTTGTCCAGCAGTTGTGCTGGAAAGCGATCAGTATCATTTTGAAGATCAAAACTAAATAGCGACCACTCCGCGGGCTTACTACGTAAGGACCCAAGTGGATCATACGTACCCTCCTTCGTCTCAAGATGGACTTAGACCAGGTAGGGTCTGAGCAGGCATTATTTCACATAATCTAAAAAGAGAGTGAAGATTCGTAGTTTTCCCTTCACAGCCTTCTTTGATTCTTTGGTTGTGTGGAAATGTAATAGAAACTAGTGTGGAACAGCCCTTTTCCATATCCGCTTCTTTGTCTGGTGGAATCAAATTACCGGAAGAGCTAATGATCCTAGAAAAATGACTAGCCAACTCTCATGGTGATGCAAAGCCGTTGATCAGGGAGTTTCAGTTACATCCTTCCTTTTCGTTCTTTCAGGCACCTGGTGGATTGATCATTTTTCTTTTTCATATGAGATGGTAATGTAATAAGTAAGAAGGTAGTGCATGCTTGAGTCCAAATGGCTAGAAATCTTACTAAGTTCCAGGTATGGATTGAGAATTTTATAGATGTTATTAAATCTTTTCATTTGAAGATATGATGAATGTGAAATGAAGCTTAGGCCGAGTTTTCCCTAAAAAAAAAAGCAGTAGGCTAAGAGAAAGTTGGTTATTGGAAAAAAGGTTCGACTGTTCAGGCACGGAGCGATGACATGCCTGCTTGTGTAAACCCTCTTAGTATCAAGATCAAGGCAGCGAGACCATTTAGAATTGTGAAGTTGGACACTACCCCGGACAAATCCACTTTTTGTAACAAGGGGCAAGTTTATGGATAAATTAGGATAGCCCTCATACCCAAATGCTCGTAAAAAAGAGTAATTCGGTGGCTTTCAAAATGAAAAGAAGTTTTCAAATAGGATGAAGACATGGCATATCATTTGATCTATCATAATTTGACATAGGTTAGTCAAATAGTAGCAATCGGCAAAGCCGAAGTGGAGTATTGTCCGGGTGGCACATCAAGGCCAGTTCAGCATCTACGGAATCAAGTGAAGCAAGTCTTTCCAAAGTCTCGGATCGGAAGATCGGCATTCGCCTTCAATAAAGAAGGTGAATTTGCTTGCTTTCATTGACATATTCACAGTTTTCTTTTCGTAGGCAAATCAAAAGAAAGTCAGGTATAGCTTTACAAGTCTTCCCATTATTCTTTCTCTAGTATGTCAAGAGAAAGAACGAAGTTGTGTAGGATCGACCCTTTCTGGTTCTCTTTATCTTCAAAACAATCTTCCTACTGGCACCCATGGAACTCAAAATGGATCGACCGCAAAGGCAACTCAACTCATACTGCCAAAAGAAAAAGGCTTCACATCCAGGGGCACTCCTCATAGACATATTCTATTCACCACTGGGAAACTCTCTCCCACTCGACAAACATCTTAATATGAACCGGGATACCCAGGTTAGGATGGCATAAAAAGAAACTCCTTGGATACTACTACCAAGACTGACACCCTCCTTTCTAGCCTTAGGCCCTAGAAACTCTTCCTAGACTGCTGGGACAAGATGCCTTTAGAACTCGTATACAAGCTAGCCCTCTTATTAGATTAGGCATGTTAGGCCCATCTTATCATACTATGTAATCTGCCCTATTAGGGCAATCTCGTTAGCCCCACGAGAGAATGTTATCAAAACTCTCGCCTTTTTCTTTCCACTAGCTCTTTCTCTAGTCAAAGTATGATATCTGAAAGGAGTCGAGTATCAGTAGGTACAGAGAATTGGTATTGGATTCATCATTAGGTTGTGCCGAGTCAAATCTGCTCCATGTTTTCTGTTGCATAAAAGAGATCCCTTCCCCCCGCTTTCAAAAATGATGAATATGAAGTCGGCTGCAGGTACTATGGATCCTCTGACTCCAAATCGGGTTACCTTCCCTGGTCGCGTCGATGTTGCGTGTAGGTCATGATGTGCCTCGAGATGGCTGTCTCCTGTCCCCTGCTGGTGGGGAATCCGCTCCCGGGGCTGCATCTGGCCTGTCCTCTAGGTACCTTTGGAAGGAAGGGAGTGTGACAACGTACACGCTTCCCCAGTCCTTCTCATCAGTTGAAAGGTTTGGTGGCCCTAAATTAACTTGGCTTCACCAAATGGCCTCATCTCCAAAGCCCGGCTCGCGAGGCGTCCCTATGGCTGTAGGGAATTCTCCCCCTCTCTTGAGACATGCTATGTTTCCTTTCTCCATTCCAAAGTCAAGGGACACAGGTGATAAATAAGAGAATATTAAAGATTCGAGCCATAAAATTTCTCAATTCTAACACAAGATACTTATTAGATCGAATAGAATGATTTTGCCGTATCCGGAACAATACCAATCCAACCCATTTCATGAAGAAAATGTGACCAATTAACCAACCAACAAAACTACTTGTTAAAAGAAAAAGAAAATCTTGTTGTTGCATCGAAACATATAAATGTTGACTAATATGGCTAACGTGGAACTTGGTAAAATGAAATGGCTGAATAATTAAAAAATTAGATTATTCAGGAATACACATTGAATGCTAAGATTACGCATTGAATTTTTGGTAGTAGATCCAGAATCAAAAAAGTTTTTATGATTGTTCTAGAAGAACTTAAACAAAAGATACATTTGAACTAGGATAGTTATTTTATGAGGTCTATCCAATGCTAGATGCAGAGATGCATAATAGATCAATATGAACATCATGAACTGTTCCGCAATAGAACCAGATGTTGCTGATACCTCCTTCTCGGTTCCTTCTTCTATAACCCGAGCTCGGAGAAGGAAGAGATAAGAGGGCCCTATGGAGAATGTGGTTAGAAATCCATAATAGAGCCTGACTACAACGACTGAATTTCTTCTATTCATGTATAAGGATAATGAATTGCCTAGTAGAAAAGATTGAAAAATCATCACAAACCTCCCTTTTTTCTTTTCTATTGCAATTTCTTGATTATTCTATTCTATGATGATTCCTTAACTTTCCATATCTATATAGATAGAAACATATATACTATAAATGATATCTCTTATGTCAATGACACAAAAGGGATATGAAATAAATGGAATTGGGATACAGATGTCATATAATGAAATAGAGCCACATTGAGGTTCCCTATGAAATGAGGCATGGAACAGAGCCACTACGAAGAAGTTCCTGGAGTTACGAAGGAAGCTTCAGACTCATATTATTCATGGGTTGAGAACGGGAGTTGAAATCTATGAGGTCGAATCTTCCATTGTTCCTCAGTAGCTCAGTGGTAGAGCGGTTGGCTATTAACTGACTGGTCGTAGGTTCGAATCCTACTTGGGGAGATTTGATTCATTCTTCATGAAAGAATGAAGAATTGTAGGCTCTCTTTGACCATTAGGAGTAGGTAACTCGTTCCCTGTCTTTGTTTCTATTGCATTCTATCTTATCGTATCACATTCTGTTATACAAGATTTTATAATCACCCTCAATACCTCGGCATAGCTCCGACCTTTGTAAATAACCAATTCAGAATTCTCACAGTGCTTCAAAGATGCAGTCATCGATTCTCCCGATAGGCCATAATTATTGCGAGCAAACATATTAATGACGAGGAACTCATTTTTGCTATGCTACGAATACTTATACTTGCTGTGCTATTCTACCCAAGCCTCGCTGAGGAAGAGTTACGGGGAGTCACACACAAATATGCTGATTCCAGCTCGGTTTACTATATGTAAAAATAGAAACCTTACTGATAAAGAAAAAAAGTCAGGCCATTCCATTTCAGCACCCAAGTTCAATAGCTTTACGGCCGCTATCCCGATCATGATTTTACTACCCCCAGAGGGAAAGGCCCTTCCCTTTTGGGCCAGTTATGGGCGAGGAGGGATTCGACTTGAAAAGAATATTAAGCACTTACTTGAATAGTTTGCCACACTTTTTCTTTTAAAAGAATATTCCTTATTCATCTTATCCTTAAGGGATGTGATTCGATCACCAGTTCCTAGATTTGAACGTTCTACTTCATTTCCTCCATTACGAAAAGTCTGAGACTTGTTGTTTCCTGCCAATACTAATTTTGGGTGGGGTTTAGGATTGGTATACTGCTTTCCTTTATCATCTTTAGGAGTAAATTATTTTTCTTTATCAATTCTTAAAGATGATACAGAATATATTTCATCTCTTATGGTGCCCACAAAATTATTTTTTCTGGGTTTATCTAAATGATTTTGAAACTTAGATAAATTTAACTTTTTAAACTTAGCTACTCTGTTTAGTAGCTTCTGATAAGTGCTAATTGAGGTCATGCATAAAAATTGTAACATCTTATCATCAGTATTTCCCATTAATAGTTGAATGGCATGCTCCTCTTCTAATTATTGTTCACATTTCATAGTCATATTGCACTAGCGAGTTATGTACTTTATCATTAACTTACTCTTTTTTTATTTTTTAAGGTATGGTCAGCAATAGTACTCTTCTCAATAGTACTGACGAACCTATTCATGAACATATTTTTCAGTTCTACAAATATCTTAGCAGAATCATTGGAAAGTTCAGTGTATCATTCAAAAGCAGTCACAATCAAACTACTAATGAATTGGTAGAAGAGTTTAGCATTAATGCCTCTAGTATTTCTACAAGTTGCTTTAAATTGAGCCAAGTATTGTTTAGGATTGTCATTACCATTAAAAGTATTGAACATAGGCACTAATAACATTTAGAGTATAGTACCTGATCGTATTCAACCAGATATGGGTGATCCTTGCTCACAAATTTCTCTATTTGCTCTGAGGTAATGACAGCTTTAATCTTTTCATTGATGATTAATTTTAGCTGTGGAGTCATCACCGGCTCAGATGTACTTGTCACATTTTGATAAGTCTACAGATGAACAAGTCGATCAGCCTCACTTACTTCATGTGTAGTTCATATTTCAGACACCTGGGTATTCGGTTGGATAGCAGATTAATAAGAATACTACTCGATATCTAATGATTAACTGGATGACTTGATGTCTGATGATCAGCTGGCTGAGTAAGTGTCGGATTAGTAATTATGTTCTGATATATTAACTACATCATTACAGTCATCTGTGCCATTATTTCTATTATCTTGCTATTTAGCTCTGATATCTCCTTATCTTTTTCTTTCATGTGTGCTTAATACGCCTTTATGCTTGTGTTAATATCTCATCAAGCACTTCTTCTTCTTGATCATCATTTTGTTCATTATTTGATGGGACTTCTTCTAACTGCTCATATTGAGCTTGATCTTCTTGAGGGGTTGTTATTTTGAAAGAAGCAAGCCCCACTTCATTGCTTTATAGGTAGCCATGCGATGGAGGCGGCTCATCACCATGCCCCACCATGTAAACTACTTCAACTTCCATGGTATCTTCATCACCATCTTTTTCTTGTACTTGAATCTCAATGAAATGCTTTTAATAGATCTCTGGCTCTGAATGTGGTACAAAAAATTCTTTGATTAGAGGAGTATGGTCTAAATTGACCTTCTTTTAAGATAATGAAGTTGGCGAGCAATAGGATTCCTTGGAAGATTCTCCAAAGTGTCGACTATTGCAAGTGTCAGTAATAGGAATCTTTTTCTTAGGTACCCATTATTGATGATTCTTATTAGAGGCAAATTTTTAGGATGCTACACCAGATGTCATGCTTCTACTGACTTTCTTCTCTAGTAATATTCTTTCATTAGGTCTCAACTTCCAAATTTCTTTACCCTTCCACTGGGATCTTTTGTCGATGGATTCCTAAATGCGAGGTCCAGATTTCACGCTCCAATATTCACCATGGGGAGTTGATTTTGAGTTTTCTTGATTTATCATTACATATGGTTATTCTCTCGATGGGATTATCCTGGCCTTGAATGTCAATGACCTTTGATATTTCTTTTTTATCAGGCCATTTTCTTTTGTAACTTTCAAAACTTTGTGCACCTTGGTGGACAGAGTTTCATGCTCTTTCTTCCTCTAAAGAACTGAGGTTTGGGGTTACTGATCTAAAAATGACTGTTTCAACTCACCAATAAAACTATTCCTCTTCACCCATTTTAGATTTGTAAACTTATTGTGGGTGGGGATGTTAGTCTCTAGCTCCAAGGTTAGGAGTGTTGACAGATGCACCGATAGTGGTTGTTTTACTTGTAATTTAACATTCCTTTTTCTCATCTGCCTCTTCTTCCAGATAAGGAAGCTTCATGATCATACCTTCTCGGTACGAAAGGCTCAGTTGACTAAGAGATGATGTTAGATAAGATTGGGAAAGTCTTCTATTTGATATCAGTCCTCTTCACAGTTAAAACTTCAGGATATGAGAGCCTTTCGAAGACTAATGTCCTATTTTATTAAACTGCTTTAGCAGTAGCAGCTCTAAGAGTTCATGGCTGACGGAATAAGCGTGTCATGCATAAATTTTAGCAGAATCAAGCCTCATAATATGGCCTTGAACAATTATGCCGTGAATAGGTATGACAACAACAATTGTAGTAGCTGCAAAAAATTTAAAGCTACCAAATTGGATGGTGGCTTCAAAGTCTGTAATATTAATAACAACATTTAATAGTTGAATGCTAACGCCACATCCCAATTGGATGATAAAAGGAGTATTCTATAGTTTCATTTTGCATAAATGAAAGGAAAGGGTTCGTAATCTAAAGTTAATACATCACCCAACACTTTTAAAGTACATAGACTATACATAATAAAATAATATATGCAGTAAGTTGTATTTGATTACATATTTCTGAACATTACCTTTAATGAATTTATTAGGATTTTAATATTTCTATTATTATTGTAGTTTATGTATAACTAATCAAAGACAAAAAGAGAAACTGATCCTCAACGGAGTTGCCAGAAATCTGTTGGCTCTAAAAATTTCGCATTCCCCGGCCTCTCCATGCCAGCTCCTTTTTTTTAATATGACGGCAGAGAGTTTTAATAAGCTTAAGTTCTGGGTGAATTTTTCAGAAGGCAGATTGGGTTTTGAATAAAATATTACCTAGAGATTTCACCCTTATTTTGTGACTTTATGTTTTGGGTTCAGGTTTTCTATAGGCACAAGCGCCTATAGTTAATTACCCTCTCGATAATGAGAGAGAACTTTTGATTAAGGCTAGTCGTTGATGAGGTCTCATAGGTCGTAAATCCAATGTATAATAGCAACAGTTTTAGGATTTGAATTTTGAATATGAATTTTAGAGTTTATGACTTTAAAGTTTATTACTATAAACTTAAAATAGGTGATGGGGGAATGAAGACGAGCTGGATTAAGATCCTATGGTTCCGTTGTCCTAGGCTGTCATAGTGCCTAGTCTACTTAGTCATAGGAGGTAGTCGACCCAACCTGACAAAAGGTACCTTATCACCAACCATTGGTTACTTCATCCAAGAATATCTTGTAGACTTAGGGTGGTGTTTTTCTAAGGGGATAGATCTGAATCCACCTTAGCTAATTGAGGGCTTTATGCCTATCGAATATAACCTATAATTCATTACTCAAGAGTTTGACGCTGATAGGGAACATATGGGCTTTTGGCATGATTGTAATATAATGGTGCTATTTTACGGCAAAACCACCCATCAGAGGGCACTTATCACATCCTTACTGGCAATAGACTATTTGAGAATGAATCTTAGTGATATACCTGACACGACATTCACTCTTTATGAGCTAAGATTAATTTCAAATTTATCACGCCCGACGAATGGTTATGGGAGGTGGATGGGTTTTAGTTTTAAGTTTTTAGGTGCTATATTTTAAAAATTCATATTTTTCTTAATTTTAAGATTTGACCCCTCCAGTTAATATTTACATTCAACACGGTTATTATCAGGGTGATGTTAAAGTCAATGTATTACTGTAGAAATTTGGGAGGTATTTTGTAATTCAAGTCATGTCAGTTTCTGTCCTTTTGAGGAGGAGGAGGAGGAGACTTAAGTATTTGACCCGCATAGTATTCTCAAACCCGTGTAGTATTCTCGAACCGTTAGATTTTGAAAAAAGATGTGACAATTGGAGCACATACAGGACATGTTTAGTTTGCAAATAAACTGTTATATTTGTGAGCATTTGACCCTACACAGCTTTCTTGATATTTGTGTTTGTAACTTTAACACGTTTATCGAAGCACATGTACGGTATATTTTTTAGATGTATTTTCAAGTATATTAATACTTATGCACATATGCATAATGTATTTTACATTTCACACATGAATGACCTATTTGTATTTGCCTGTGCGCAATATATTTGCTCACTATAACACATTATTATATGAAGTATTTTATATTTGCAATTCATTTACAACACTTGAGTATTACATTTGAAATTGAAATCAGTTCGACAGTGTGAATGATTTACTTATGTGATTATTATCAACGTCGCTATCTACCACCAAAGCTATAAGATCCTTTTCTTTTTTTATCAGTGCAACCTAAGTTACTTACACCAGATGATCTTGTAATTTATGCTCTGATAACTTTGCAATAGCAATCTTCATATTTCCTTCATCTTGTATAGACTTTTTTATCTTAAATTGTTAACTGTGTTATCATTCGAATATTGACTATTCAAAATGCTATGTATACATCTATCAATCTTCAAATTAACAGAAGTATCTTTATATTGATTGATGTATCTGTTTCTTAAGGTAAGATACTAATTATATGATATTCTTCTGAAGTTGAAATATACAATAGATTTATATGAACCAGCATAAATTCATCATTATGTACAATATCATATGTTGGGAGTTTTCATCAAGTGATTTTTAATTAATTTCAATTCCATAAGTGTTCTAATCAAATTGTTTAGTAGGTAATTTTTGACATTCATGATTTGAGAGTAGCCCGAATAGTTTGGCTATTTCCTTAAGTGCAAAAATCATTTTTTTTCTTTATTATTAAAAAAAGACATAATTTTGTTTGGAAATTATTATGTGGAGGGTCCTTTTTAGCTTCAATTTTAGCATCATCCTGGCATGATTTCGGCAGCCTCCCAGTGTGCCCTCCCTATGAGGGGAGGTTAAGGAGGGCACTTACCCTTTCAAATCGATTCAGCCTGATTAAATCAACAACGAGGACTTCGGGCAAGAGAATTGACCCCAAAATTAGTCTTCCAGCCTTTCATCACGTGCGACTTGATAATTTTAATTTAAAACACATAATTTTGTGCCCCTTAAAAATCCAGCAGCCTTCCGGCGCCCCCTTCATGTGAGGGGAGGTTAGGGAGGGCACTCGCCCTTTTAATCCACCCAGTTGGAAAGATAATCAATGAGCAAAAGCTTCGGGATGTTATTTGGTCCCGAAATCGGGCTTCAAGTCTTCTATCCACTTGGCAGGATCAGGTCGACTGCCAAGGGCTTCGGGGTATCAAATCAACCCCGGAATACCTCCAGTCTTCTCCTATTGTGGTACCTATTTGAAAATACCCCAACTCTCTTTATTATATATATATATATATATATATATATATATATATATATATATATATATATATATTAAACAGAGAGAGGAAGAGAGAGCCCAACGTCGGGCTAGAGCATAGAGGTCACGTGAAGGAGGAGAGCCAGCGGTGGGTTGAGTTTGGCTGGTTAGGCCGGAGGAGGTTAGGTCGGAGGCGAAGTTGGGCCAGCATTAGCAGTCGATGTGGCTAGGGCACGAGTCGTTCGCGGTGGTCGGTCGGAGGTGGAGGCGGCTAACTGGCGAGTTCGACGATGCAGGGTCGATGCAGCAGAAGTCAAGCTAGCTATGGGTTCTGTCCGAAGCAGCAGGTGAAGGCAACGGGCGATTGTGTAGTGTATACGATGTCTGGTTGGTCGGATTTTGTAGTTTGGCAATGCAGGAGGTCAGACGGAGGCATTCAAATGGGGAAGAAAGGGAAGAGCTATGGCTTCAGTGAGATCTTGTGGTGTTAGTGCGTATCAGGTAAGCTTCCAAAATCCTTTTGTTTGAATGCTTCATGCCTTCGGTTCTGTCATGTGAGCGATTTTCTGTCTGGAGCATGGCAGTTGAACGATCGTGGGATCTTGTGTAGGGCCGATTGTTTGAGTCGTGGGTTATAGGTCAACAAGGCTTAAGCGACCTACATTTATTGGTTCATACTATAGTGAACGTTCGCTGACAGTAAAGCGTCGACTTTCATGTGGAACAGCGAGTACTACAGTAGGCCTGCAACACACATTAGAAGGTAAAGGTTATGTTTCAATTCAAACACAATATTTTGTCCGGACTATGATTAAAATTGAGCTCATATTAGGTGGGTACGAACCTATCTAATTGGTAAGAGGTTGTCGGTCATCATAATACATCTGATAAGGAGAATTGAGACTTATGTCACGTCTGCGCAGTTCCTCAATTTGAACATAAATAATCAAAGTACGACTTTGAGCTTCATTGAGTATGAACTCACAAACCTCATCATTCGTGACTTGAATTGCTGTGTAACCACCGTTATTTGGAAGGTGGCAAACAAGGTGAATTCAGCATGTTTCTCTATGATGGCGCAATGCTCGAAGAACTCTAACATTTAACTGTTCAAGTGTAAGATTCTCATTTATTTCAATGGGACGATTTTCTCCACTGATGTATGAAGGGATGAAATCCTCCGTTATGTTCAGTTGACCATCTTAATACATAATGAAGTGTGACATTTGCATGAAATTTGATCTTCGTATGTTTTTTTTAAAAAAATAAATAGAATCACTTGTAAAAAAAAAAATTGAACATAATTTAACTAGCTTGAAAAATAAAATAAAGGCCTTACTCATAATTTCTACCGGGACTTCCACATTTTGTAGTTCTGATACTAATTAATTAAAGAACAACAAGAAAATGTACTTTACAAAATGAGACAGTACGAGATGAAATTGTTATTGTTAGAACTAAAACTAGTAATGCACTTTTAAAGGCTGGTAGAATTTCTTCTAACAGTATAATTATTCGACAAGATACGACTACTTTCTTAGAAGTTAAAAACAGAACTTATATTATAAATTGTTGTCTAGTGATCAAAATATGCATGATCTATATTTTAAAATTGGTAATTTGCAAAGTGCAAATGCTAGCCTTAAAAGTAAAATGAGTCATCACTTGTGTTTTCTACTAGCCCTAGTTCTTCTTGTATGCACAGGTTTCATTAATGTTGTAACAAACCAAAAATGCATACTACTTTCCACACTAGAAAGAATGATAAAATTATAAAATCTTTTATGAAAGTCATACTCAATATCCAATTTATTTATTGTAATAAATTCATACATATAGCCAATGTCTGTTCCTTTAGAAAATCAATGAACACAAAAAATTCGTCATTGCATATTTGGAGTCCTAAGAACACTAGTTAATTATATTCACCACAAACACAAGCAGACACTTCTTTAAACATTAATGTTAAGACTACCCATATTCTTGTTAGAAGCTAAAATTGAAGTAGGTTTAAAATGTAGATTCATCTTTATAAAGGGCCAATGAAGATAAGGTGATGTTAGTTTGAAGTGCAAAATTTTAATATGAATTATGAAATGTGTGTGATCCAAATAAAAAATTTAGAAGACTTGCTATGAGGTAGAATACTGGCATGATTCTAACCACTTTCATCTTTTATATTTTGGTCTTTAGATTAGTTTACTTGCATACTTATTAAACTAATCACACAATGCATTAAATGCTCTACCATACAAATATATGACTGTCTGTTCTAAAGCATGATATGAATTAAATTCTATTAATCTTATATAATATATGATTCATTATTTTGTTGACTTATTTAAATTCATGCTAAAAGATATTATGTTTCTTTTATCATTTTTCTAATCTTAAGTAAAAATTTGATCTAGTTTTCATGATAAACAAACTTTGAACAAATTTGATCTAGGTTCTAAAAAAATTTGAACAGAATTTTGAACAAAATTTGATCTAGTTTTTAATATATAAAAGTTAGATCAGCTCTAAATAGATTTATTAAATTATAACTAAATTTAACTTGTACATTGATTTAATTTTAAAAAATTAAATAATAAAAGTCTTTCGGTAATAAAGTTTTACAGTAATTAATAACTCAACTGCGATCAGCTAACCAAAAAAAAAAAAACTATCTGAACTTTCTATTTCCTTAGATCTCAGCTATATCCTAAATATCATAAATAATACATTAAATAAAAAACTCCAACTACTTCTAACTACATCTATTAGAAGGCAGTGCTTTTAACTATGTAGTTTTGATTCTAAAGAATTGAAACGATCCCAAAATCAAAAAATCATTTAGTTATACTCTTACAGATTTCTCAAAAATATTATTAATAAAATTAAATAACATTTACATCATCAATAAATTTTTACATTAAATAAAATATTTAAGAGAAAAAGAATACCTCCAAATTAGAGAAGAAATTTTAATCCACTTAATCTTCTTGCATGAAATATATCTAATAGAATATTAATATAAAAATGATGATTCATGAATCATGATTTTCAAGCTCAAGTGTTGAAGATATCAATTGGCACATGAATTTTTCTAAGATTTAAATATTTGAAAGAAAGGAGAGCTAACTTATTGTAGGTTCATTTTGTGCCTTTTTATCAATTTTTGACGCACTTTACGCATCTTTTAATTTTTGATACACTTTTTGTATCTTGAAATTATTTGGCGGATATTACGCATCTTTTCATTTTGGGATCATTTTGTATCTCTTTTTATATTTTGACAACCTGTTTCATTTCTAAATCTTTAAAGAAGGAGTTCTCTCAGTTGTGAGATTATCTTTTAAATAAAAGACAAGAAGAACTCACTCTCTTACATAAAGAAGAGTAAACCACAAAGTAAAACCCAATCCATATGATAGAAACAAACAATTTGATTAAAAAAAAATTGAAGTAGATTCATTGACTTGCAAAAAAAATTCATATGAGATAATAAAATATAGGCAGATAAACCGGATCTCCTTTTTTAGGTCCAATTTTTAATTTGAAATAGATTTTGATTCAAAAAGAAGTTTTACCACTAAAGGAGTTAGAGAAAGAGGGTCATCAATTTATATTGTTTTAACTGTTTAGGGATGTCAATAATCACTTACAAAAAAATTTAAGTAAAAAGGAGATAAATTTTTTATTTTTTAAAAAATATGATTAGAGAGAAGTGATTGATTTTATTATGAAAAAATGATGTGAGATGTGATTTGTGTGTGATGATCAGAGAGTGTTCTCAAAAAAATACATTGAAAATAAAAAAATAAAAAAATTATAAATATAAATATCTTACTATAAAACAAAATACTAAAATAATATAAAAAATAAAAACATTCACGGTGAATAAAAATAAAATAAAGAACATACATGGATGTAGTAACTATAATATATATAAACACACAAACACAAATTTATACCTCATTATCTTACTCATGGTTTGATGATTCAGAAGCTAGGTCTGCCTAGAAGATCTTTTGCTTTTTATCATTTGCTCTTATTACAATTGGCTTATTTTTATCCTTTTTTTTTGCATGAAGAGTTTTTATATTAGGGCACTGATTTTTCATATGTCCGGATTTCTTACATCCAAAGCAAATAATGTCAGAGAAAATCTTAACATTCTTATCATTTTTACATTTATTCCACTTTTACTGATATTGATGCTTGCACTTCAGTAGATTTTCAAATTTGTATGTTATTGATGATATTTCCTTACTCTCTTTATCTATTAAGTCACTTTTATCTGTGTCTTAAGCTTTTAGCACTATAGTTTCACCTGCATCCAAAAGTCTTTGACTCACACTTTACTCGTAGGCAATGAGTGAGCCAATCAGATTATCAATAGAATAATTATTCAAGTCTTTTGATTCACATATAACAGTGACTTTAGTATAAAATTTATCGGGTAAATAATGTTGAATTTTATTGACCTTTTTAAAGTTTGAATGTTTTTTACTTAAAGCATGTAATAATGTCACAATTTAAATAAACCTAGTATACATGTCTAAGATCATCTCATAAGATTTCATGCAAAAAAGTTCATAATCTTGCATTAGAATATTCAACTTAGATTGCTTAACTTCACTAGTACCTTTGTATGTAATGCATAATCTATCCCAAATATCCTTGCCAATATTACATGTACAGATTCTCAAAATTCAAAGCACAAAACAAAAAGTTCAAATATTTAGCATTCAATTGAGCATTGATTTGTTCTATTCTACTCTATTCAGTAAAAGGAATACCAGTTTTAACTCAATCTACAATGCACAGAATAAGTAGTTTGAGTTATATGCCACATTCGATAATCAATTGATTTCAAAAAAGTAGATATGCAAATTTTTTAAAAATTAAAAGAAATATTTTTAAATAAAGATGGTATCATGATTGAATAGCCTTCCGCAATGTTATGATTTTCAAAGTTAGCCATTGATCTTTTTTTCAAAAGTTTTCTAAAACTTAATTTATAAATTCCTCTCTGATACCACTTGAAAGTTCAAGAAGGTTATTAAACCTTTAAGAACAAGCCTGAGGCTAATCAAGAGGGAGGGGGATGAATTGGTTAATTAAAAACTTTTTTAAACAAAAGAAAATCCCCCTTTTTTTAAAGCTTTTTTAACATCTGAAAATTGATGATTTTATCTCGTAGTGCGAAAGCAAAGTAATTGCGCAATAACAAAAAATTAGAGATTTTCAACCACACAATTATCACATAAATAAATGTAAAAGATAAATTACAAATAAATAAAACCAAGAACAAAAACACTAAAGATTTATAGCGGTTCGGTCAACCTCACATATGTCCACTCCTAGTAGTCACCCACTCCAGGTATTGCACTAAAATTTTAGTGACTCTCCTTTAGCCTCCACAGCTAGGTGGAGATGCCATTACAAAATCTCTTGTACCAACCCGGTGCGGCAGAGGATTGTAATCATTTTTCTCTCTACAGGAGACAACAGAGGACCACAAATCCTTTCACAAGTGGAGAACCTTGAATAGCTTTCACATTCTTAAGTGCGGCGGAGTAGTCCGGTCCTTTTACACTAAAGGGATCTTCTTCTTCCCAAAATTTCTCTCAAAATAAACCTTGAATATAATGGTACTAAGGTGCAAGCTTGCCGGAGCAACCGTGTGAAACTCCCTACACACTCTCTTGAAACCCACAAGGATCTTCTCCCTATCAAACTCCACCCTTTCCTCTCTCCCTTTCAAGGCTCCCTCACGAGTTTTCTCTAGAAGAATGTAGACTCAATGCATGCCAACGACCCTTACTAAGTCTTTTGAGAAAGCTTACATAGAGGGCTTTGAAAAATGTTAGAAATTCAATTCTAGCGATAAAGATCATCCAGTATGATCGTCTAGTACGATTAGTATAATACAACCCTTTTTGACAGTATGAACTGCATTGTCCTGTACGATCAGTTCAAGAGTTTGTATTGATCATCCAGGATGATTTTGTGATTGTCTAAGATAATTAGTTGTCAAATTTATGGTTTTCATCTTGTACGATTGGGGGTCATCACATGCATCCTCTGGGTTGTTCAGTACGATCATTACTAATCGTCCTAGACAATCGAATTGAATAAATTAACCATAATTAGTCCCCTAATCATAAGATCAATTTAACATGATTGTCATAGATCGTTCAGTACGATATGTATCATCCTAAATGATTAGAATAACATTTGAATCTTAAAAATTTGCACAAATTATGATTGATGACTATTTTTCATGATTATAACTGATCATCCTGTACGATATATATCGTACTGAATGATTAGTTAGATGAGCTTATCGTACAATATGATTAGTTTAAAATTTGAACTTCTGGTTTTGACTCAATCTCACTTCCCTTGTGTGTGTGTGCACATGATCACCAAACTAGCATTTACCCTTATAGGACTTGACTCAAGAAATCAAAAATACATTAATGAATATTACAAAAATCTTTATAGCATAACCTATTATGCCCAATCTTAAGCCTTGAATCTTCGTTGGATGGTGCGTGGTATTCCTGAAATGTTAGTACATGTACAAACAAATATACATTACAAATATAAGTAGTCATAATGATGTGAGACACAATGGCTGTTATAATTAAAAAAATATAAACTTGTGAGCTCGAGTTGCAACAAGTCTCCTAGAATTTATGCAAGGCTCATAAGTTCGGAAAAAAAAGCATGTATCTGCTTGGCTTGAAGCTATTATTTATAGAGAAACCCAGTGATGGGATCGTTCAATCTCTAGAGATACCCAAACTAAATGTATTTACTCATGCAGTTTTCTCTAATTTATAATTCATTTATCCGACCTTTTCGATATTTGATGATCAAAGGGTCAAATAAATTGAGGAACTAAATATACACCCATGACTTCTTATGTAGGTACCCTCTCGCAAGTATCTTACGGTGTATGTTTGGGTCACACAGAAGGAGAATTCTCTCTTATTTCAGGATATTCTATTTGAAGGACTCGCTTAGGAGCTAAGAATGAGTTTATCATTGGAGCATGGTAGACCACCTTCGACCACATCCTCCAAGCAATCGCCTCCCCAAAAAGGGTGACCACAGAAGTTCATCTCTTAGTCGGACAAGCTTTTATTCATCTCAGTTAAAGTTAAGTCTTCTATGCACGACCTATCAAAATTCAAGCTAATGGCACACATCTCGTCCACAAGACCTCCTTCATAATCAGATCTTCACAGAGCTCAAAGATCTATGCCAAGTCATTACTCACCCCCTCTCGCTTCAATAAGGCTACATCAAGACTGACTTCCTACCTAATACGGACTCAATCTCTAGATTCCCATGAGTTCACCTTAACTGTATCCCCTCTTACAAGATCACCACACCACTCAGCAAAGTTGGTTAAAATATATCAAGAATTTATAGTAAAACTTATATTTAGTATATATTTTACTATAACTCTTCAAGCCCCATAAATAAGGGGAGAGGAGTTATACAAAGAAGGAGAAAAAAATACAAAGTAGAGAGATACATATAGAGATGTTGCATCAGGTTTCTCTTTTTCTAGCTTGAGCTCTACAGGATAGAGCCCTCGTTCCTCTTATTCTTAAATTTATGGCTGAGATAATAAATAATCCATTTAAATCCATCTTTTGCTCTCTCTCTCTCTCTCTCTCTCTCACAGGTAGACTCATAAAGTATGGTAGGGCATCATCCATCGAACAAATTTGGATTCAACACAGTCTACTAGTCTAATCAAAGCCTACTTAAGCAAGCTCCTGTTGCTTGCTAGTCACACAAACTCCCATTATTATTCACGTAAACGTAATGTTTTAGGTTTCAATTTTTTAGCTTTTTGGGTGGCTTTACATATGGTTTTTTTTCGTTTTTTTTTGGTGGTGGGGAGGCAGGATTAATTGAACTTACTAGTTAATATTAATTTAAAGAAAACAATGTCATTTATGATCTATTATAAATAAATAGATGCTATTATATTTAATTAGTTTTATGAATTATTGATTAATGATTAATTATGATATTAATCTATGATAATATTGAGAATTTAAAGTAGACTTATCAAGTCATTTTATTTAATTAATATAGATTTGTATTTTTAAATAATTAAAATATATAAAAAAATTAAGCACTTAAAGTATTAAATGCATTGGTTATCATCAGAGAATATTACTGCATCATAAATGAGTATATTATTGAATCATAAATAAGTTTTATATCAAAGTTTTTAACGAGGTCATTGGAGAGCTTTAAATGATATTTTCTCATAATCTTAAACAAATTGGATATCAAGTTGGTCAAGGTTGTTCTTTAAGCAATTGAGTATTTATATAAATTTTGAAGCTTAATTGATTTATTAATTAGATGATCATGAACGATCACTAATCGAGCCAATCTATAAGCAGGCTTGTCGAGTGTATTAATTCATTTGCAGTTCTAATTCTCTCTATACAAGGTGAGAATGGTTACAATGAAAGATGGTGTCAAATATCAATAATTTCCCAACTTCAGGCTAAATTGAAAGAGGGCATCAATGCTGTTCAATGAAGTTTGGTCAATGATGTTAGTAGGAGATAGTTGACAGTGTCAATAGACAGTAAATGTCTGTATTAGTCGATAACGAACTTCGATGTTGATCAACGTTGGACGTTGATATTGGTCTATCGTGGGCATCAACATTGATCAATAATCAAAGCTCTGAAATCCCCCCAAGTACGAGAATGCACTCCACCAAAATCATCTCTTTGAATCTCTTATAATGTTCAAAAGCATATGATAATTATAGATTTCTAGATGAGGCGTCCTTATTATTTCAGCTTAAATATTTTGAATGTATCCCTATAAGACACTCAATGAAACATTTTGAGCGCATCCCTTTGATTGATTAATATTTTTTAAATTAAATCAGCATCTTAATGATATCATAGTTAAATTGTTTGGAGCTCATCAAATTTATCACATCGAGATGCACATATTAAATATGAGCATGCAAAATTTGTAGGTCATTTAATCTCTCAAATGAGATAGTTTTTAATTATTATTCTATTATATGATTTAGATTCATTTAGATTTCGATCATTATGGTTATAGTATCTTGAGTTTGCTTTTTTAAGATATTCATTCTGACTGTAATTTTTTTTTAAAATATGGTTTAGATTATCTCAATGTAGATTAAAAAAAAAATAGTTCAAATGGTTGGGTATTTCAAGATGTGTAAATTACATTAAGAGTCATGTTTAATTAGATTAATTTACTGAAGATATATCAATTATTATTTAATGTCGGTATGTATCAAGCCCTAATTTCATGTCTATGTTTGCTAAGTGCACATTTGCGACCACAAAGCTATGCCCACAGTCAGTCTACCTACGCCCGCAAGCATGACGTCCTCACATGGCGCCTTTGATTGTTCTTATTTGGCTTTTATTTAGATTTTTGTACATAAATGTGCTTAAAAGATTTATTGATTTTATTTTCATATTTGTTACATCATCAAAAATCATTTGTTTAGCACAATTTCGATGTATATTTGAATTAAAGACTATTCAAAATTAAATTCAAGAACATCTGAATTCCGATTTCAACAAATTTATAGTTGAATTAAACCTCTGGACAAGGTGAACCCAATGTCACAATAAAATGATCCAATTTGAGCCCCAAATTAAGGATCTGAAGCATAATTGAATATTCCGAGACATCAACTAGACCAAATATCTCCTAATTTAGCATGCTTATGGTCGAATTGAGCAACTCTATGAGTCGAATCCAACAAGTTCATGGTCGCTTAATTCCAACATCATTAGGACACTTAAATGCTAAATAAATGCTTGGTGCTCAAAGTAATCAATATAGATCATCTGATGGAGTGCTTTGAATTTTCTCCATATTTACGGGGCATGACACTCATAAAAATTTATAAATAGGTGCACATTTCCTACATGAAGAGGAGCCGAAAGGAGGAGCTTAGACCCTTCACTAGAGATTCAAGAGAACTCTGAGACTTGAAGAATATCAGAGCTCCACCTGAGCACCGCCACCAGCAAACCCTCGTCCATTAACCGTAGCTAAACTTTTGTGGCTCGGCTGCCACTGCCGGACCTCCAATCGGCCACCACAGCTAGACCTTCATCAACCATCCATTTCCATTTGAACTCCACCCAATCGCTATCATCAAAACCATTGCCTAATAGCCATTGTCAGACCTTTGAGTGGCTAACCATTGCCACCGGTCCATCACATGACCATTGTCGTCGTGCCTTCATAGATCAACGACTACAGTCCTCGAATCATCATCGCCCAATTACAATCCTTCGACCAATGTGGCTCGTCAACTACCGACGTTGCACAACAGCGATCCCTCCAACCACCAACCTTACTATTATACCCTTATTATTTTTCTCAGCTTAGTGATTTATTATTTTGTATTTAACTGCTTTTAAATATTTAGTAAAAGAATAGTTTAAAATTTTAGATCGATGTTTGTGGCTTGCCGAGCCGTTTAAGCTCATTGTGGTTTTGCTTCTAATTTTAAAGATCTGAGAAATGGAAGGAGCTGGTTGATTAGCAGCTTCAGAATTTGAAATGAGTTTATAAGTATTTCTTTGTTTTAATTTTTTTGTACAATCATGGATAGTTTTTATTATGTTATGTTCTCTGTTTTGTAGTCATGTATTGTATTGTAAATGTTGGGTATACATTTTGATAAAATAAAAAAGAGATTTTATGGATGAGTTTATTTTTAGTACTCTAGATATTTTTAGTAGCTCTATAATATGTTATTATTTTGAAGTTTAAATTAGAAGATGAGATATAAAACATTTCCAAAATTAAATCTTAAGATTTGTTTGTTATTGCTCAATACGATAGGACATGTCCTAGTCTGGTTGTATTGTGATAAGCTTTTGTGATATCAAAGCAATAGTTTTGGATATAGATCATAAAATAGAGCTATAAGAATTAATCCATAAGTAATGTGTGATAGTTTTGAGTCTGTCTGGGTGTTCATTTTTATTTATTTCATGTGTATGTATGTTAAGTTAAATATTCTATATGATTATGGATCTGCTAGACTTAAATATGACAAATAAGAATAGTGCTACTCAGGCAACTCCTATATATAGTATGGTTCCAAAGGTCAATTCTAATATAATTTCTCATCTTGCTAGTTTGATAGCCCAGATGATGGGTGAAGCACCGAGTAGAGTTCTTACTGTTAGATCTGATGAGGTAGATTGACATTTATAGATGTTTCTAAGATAGAAGCCTCTGAGGTTTAAGGGTCATGTTGAACTGAGGGAAGTTGAGGACTAATTGAGGAGATTTGAGAAGATATTTGATGGCATGTAGTATTCTCTTGAGAGGAAAGTACTATTAGTAGTCTTTCTGTTAGACTGTGAGGCTGAGCGCTAGTGGATGGGCCAACAGGAGGATAAATTTTAAGAGAGATTGAATTTTCTAATTAGCTGGGAGGAGTTCTCAGATGTGTTTTAATCTTGTTTTGTGCCACCTTCTATACAACAGTTAATATATGAGACTTTTTAAAGATTAATTCAAGGGAGAAGGTGTAATAAGTCAAATATGTGAAATAACTATTCTTGAAAAATATAAAATTTTGAAGTAGAGCGCTTTGACGCTAATCAGATGAGTGTTGCTATGCCAGGCCATGAATAGTATATATATATACTCATTAAATATTTGAATACTAATACTGACCCTACATGAACATTGTACATATATTATGTCTAATATTAATATTATTTTCAATCATGATCAATATTTAATGTTATTGGTTAGTAATGTTGATTGTTACTGCTATTATGACTGATGATGTAATGGATTGAGATGTAATGAACTATAAAAAGATAAATTGATATGGATAATCAGTATAGATATTGATGTATATATTTCTTTATATGATTTATAGCATATTATTTTCTTTTATCTTGCATTAGTTTCAATTATAAGATTTTAGTTACTTGTTAGGTTATATGCTCATTATGTGGTTTTACATATTTTCAAGAAAGGGTAAAGATCATATGATATGAGGCTCTGGAAAGGCAATAATGGAATCATGTTTATTTGCACTGTTTATTAATAAGCTCTAGTTAAATGATTAAAATGAAAGACATATATAATTCTTCTAGTATAGATTCTAGAGTGCGATAGAAGGATAGTTATGTAGTATGAGGTAGGTCTAATAGAGAATGATCTAATGGATAATCAATATCGGTGGATTGCTATTAGGAAGAGGTTCAATGTTGAGACATCTGATAGTGGATTTTCTTGAAAGCAGAGCTGTGTTGACAAATTAAATCTGTGAATTATGCCACTTAATTTGATTTAATATTTCTTTAGACAAATTTATATAATTAGTATTAATTATCTAGTAGAATAAACTAACACTTATATTATCGATTTGAGAAAATAAATAATTTTATTTTCATGTCTAAAATTAGCATAGGGAATGTAATAATTATTCCTAAGGATAATATTTATATTCACATATCATTTCAAATATGAAATTAACCTAGGATTGGCTTGATCGACATCCAGAGATTTTTCCCCTCTCTTAGCAAGCTAAGAGAGGGTTTATTTTAAATTGGGATCTTGGGTTCCTATAGAGGGAAGCCCCTATAGTCAGTTATATATCCAAAGAGAAAACTTTTGATTAAATTAGAGATTAAGACTTAAACTTATAATACTAATAATCTCTTCAAAAATATCATTAAATTTTATTTAAAAATATATTTATATTTAATATATGTATTTATTTATTATTTATTAGGAATAGGAGATGTGCAGATACTACTAGGCTTATGCCTGCTTGGAATGAGCAGCCTCCTAACAACCTATTCCATAAGCAATCATCCTAGATGAGATGTAGGATAAATATAGCTCTATCTTAAGAGTTCAAAGGAGTAAATTAGACTCCAAATTAGTGACTCAAGATGAATCTTCACTTTAAGTTCAAGTGACACTAACGAGGAGACTCACTAAGAACTCTAACTATTATCTTATTTAATGAACTTAACTAATTTTTCTAAACACTAAAATTTTGGTATCATAACGGCCCTATAACAACAGGAATAGCGCAGCATCGTCCAAGAAGAAATGGACTCCACTACCTTATCGTAGGCTTGTATGCTACGCTAGTGTATGTTACATAAAATAAAATGCATGTATGCATGCATGGTAGGATAAAGGTGTTCATGTATACAATACCTAGTACTGCATTATCCTAGAACTAGTATATGTATTCCTACAAAGTCTGGAACATGTATGTTGAGAAAAACCTAGGAAAATTCTACCCATAAATGCAATCTACCACCCATATAATGCAATGCATGTGTGTAATATAATAAATGAGAGATCTGTTTACAATATAAAAGAAAATGCATTTATTAATTTATTTGAACATTTATAAGACTCAGACTCTATAGAAAAGAAAAGGGGCCAGGCTCCACCACAACAAACCTAGGTTCTAATCCTATTATATATGTAGAATCTAATAAATCTGCTTAGTGACTTTGAGCTCCATGACTTCAGTGGAATTCCAAAAGAGATTGCCCTCCAAAGGAGAGAACATCTTCTTTTGGAACCCTACCTATATGTATAAGCATGTGTATTTGACTCTTTTACGACACTGGATATTATTAAACTCGATCTATATACAAATATATATATATACAGACTCTTGAACATGTATAAAAAAATTTCCTAGGTACATTCTTCTAATTCTTGCAGGTAGGGCTGCAAGCGAACTGAGCGTTCGACAAGCTGCTCGAGGCTCGGCTCGATAAGAGCTCGTTCGTGATCGTTCAATTAGTTAGTTGAACAAGCTTGAACACTTTCGTAAATACTCGATGTGTTAATAAACAAGCTTGAACAACAATGTATTTGGCTCGATTAGGTTCATGAACATGATCGTTTAAAGCTCATAAACATACTCGATATGAAGCTCGATAAGAAGCTCGTGAACAAATAACTCGATTAATGTTTAATGTTTGACATCAAGATCGATTAATTCTCATTATTATTATTATTATATATATTTAATAAATAAGTTATTATTATATATTAATTGATAATAATCGATTAATTCTCATTAATGTTATTACTTATCATTTATTTACTAATAGCAATTATTTAATTTATAATTAACAACAATATAAGTTTATTATAATATAATGATATAATTATTATTAAATAATAAAATTTACAGTAAATAATAATGAGCACTATATTTTTCATATTGATTAATATTATTTTCATTTTACATAGATAATTGCTTTTATTATAAATGTATTTGTTCATAGATATATTTATGAACATGTTTGTTTGATTGTTTAAAAAAATTTGTTAAATATGCTCACGAACATGCTCGATGTAATCGTTTGTTAGGAAGCTCGATAAAGCTCGTTTGTTAAGTTAATGAACATCTAGAAGTATAGCTCATTTATAGCTCGTTTGTTTAAAGCTCGATAAGCATTAAACGAACCGAACATGAACCGAACATGAACACTCATTAATTTAAATGAATCAAACATGAACACAAATAATAAAGCTCGAACAACCACGGACCAAACTTGAACAAGCTGATATTAAATGAACTCAAACATGAACACTCACATACTCGGTCGGTTTGTTTGCAGCCCTACTTGCAAGAATATAAAAGTGCAGTAATTGTGTAATATCTTAATACTTCTAATACAGTCTTTAAAGATGCCTAAGTAAATGTTTGATTGAAAAAAGTATATTTTTGAAAATGATTTAATTTTCTTTGGGAAATTTAATTTTTGGAATTTTAATATTTGAAGTCAAACGCTTGTTATGAATGATATATCACCTTGAAAGGTGAACATATCGTTCCCTGATAAGTTCAGATTTCAAAATTTGATTTACCCTGATTATCGTAGTCAAACTCAAGGAGAAACAATATATGATCCTGAAGAATCAAAATGATATTTAATCCAATGTTCGACTACAATAATCTAATAAAGAGATCATTAATTTGATAATCAAGATCATGATAACAGTACGATATATCTTTCCAAAAAAAGAGGATATCATCTATTATCGATCATTTGAAAATGATGATAATGACCATCAACTTTTGAATTTCCCAAAGATAATTAATTAAAGTTTTGAAAAAAGCTTGATTTTCAAATCTGGTCTGGGTTTCTAAATCTCCTACGAGCGCAAGCCCTCGTAGTTAATCACATCATAAGAAATCAAAAATTTCCTATGAATACTCTCGATTAAAATAGTGATACGAATTTCATTTAAGATTTTAAAGTTTGATGTCAAAGGAGGTAGGGATTGGAATTCCAAAGATTGAATAGTTTATTCTGGAGGTCAAAGAAGAGAGGTAGGAGGTGTTTTGAGATTCTGAATTACTTTAGAAATATCTCAAACTATCCTAAGTGTTGGGCTTTAATTAATTGAAAGAGATTTAATGTTTGAGTGATTGATTTTATTAAAAAGTGGGAATTAAATTCCCGAAGGTTGAGGTCTTAAGATTAAAAATCTACCTCAGAACCTAAGTCTAAACTGGGTACTGAGAATCAGTAACCCGGATCCTAGCTAATGCAATGCAATTATGGACTTATCCTGACATGGATTGGGGAGCCAGCTAAATCACCTAAATGCTTCAAAACCATATGTCCGGTCTTTAAATATAGAGTGGTAGGGATGTTATTTAAGATTAATTTAAGGAAAGTGGGGCCAACATCTAGAACAGATTTCTAATTGACCCATTTGACTTATATTTGGTGAAATGCTTAAGTAAAATGCAAATTAAAGATTTAAACACTTTTAAATTTGTATCTAATATAATGCATGCTAGTTGACTCGAATGCTTTAAACCAGATATGAAGTAGTTTTTTAAAAAAGGCTTAAAAATAGTTTAATCCTAGAGATTATATAACATCCCCTTAATAAGACTGCACCCTAATAGGTCAGGTGGCCTGTAACATCCCCTTAATAAGACTGCACCCTAATAGGTCAGGTGGCCTGTCAGAACTCACAAGTGGGGAGGTGCTTAACAAGGTAGAGAAAATTTAATATGAATGCATGAAAAACTCCTGGAGGTCCGGGCTTACTTCTTAAACGTGTTAGAGTTTCTATGTGAGCTTAAATATTTTAAATTTAATTAGAGTAGAAATAGTTTATTTGTACCCTCACGAGCCTCCGATCGGGTTCCAGGTTAAATCAAAACATGACATGCAATATTACTAAAAAACTAAAAAAGTAGGCAAATCCTAATCGCAATCAACATCAATCAATCATTAAATTAAATCAATTAAATTAGAATTCAAATTGAAAATCCATGTGGTAAGTGCCACTTAATTGTACAAACCAGGGTCTATAGGAAAAGTAAAGTGGTCGGGTACCACTGACTACAACCCAGATTCTACTCCTAAGACTCAAGTTACTTTGAGAATGGGTCTTCTCGTTCTTCACTTCTTCGTCGTCTTGAAACTCCTTGGATCGTCAGGTCTTGATATCCAAATGAAAAGAAACTCTCCCTTGAAAGGGGTGTTATCTTTTCTCTTTGGATATTTGAGAATATCCGAATCTAAATCTTCAAATGAAGAGGGACTCTCCCCTAAGGGATGTCACTCTTCTCTTTGAATTTCAGATTAGACTTATATCCCATCTTTAATCACTTGATATTACAACTTAAATTTAAATCAATTTACATTTAAATGAAAATTAAAATCTAGACTCAACAACCTGTAGGATTATCCTAATAATCAGTAGTTACTTAAACATCCCAAGTAGTTAAAACTAATCTCAAGCAGTTAATATTTAAAATTAAAGTACTCAAATCACAGCCATGCTTGGTCATGCTCTTTTAATTTAAAGGGGGACTCAAGCAAATTTCTGAAGTACCTGCGAAAAATAACGTTAATTTTAAAGCTTTAAATATTGCCCCCTTTTAATTTTAAATGTACTGTGCGAGCATGGCCACCTGCATAAGATTGAATTAGTACAAATCACACCTAACCTAGGGGTAAATCTAACGTACAATCAATCATATTACAGAGTGTAAAAATTAAATAAACAATCACATTAATATCAATTACTTAAATCTAATGACCAGCATGTAATGAAAATCATGAAAAACCCAACACATATAAGTAGCAAAAAAGTAAACACCATTCTAGCCTAAAATTAGAGTTGATTGTCCTAGCAAATCATCTAAAGTGTGTGAGGTAGGCTGTGTGCCTTTGATATGTCCTATATAGGGCACTTGATTGAAGTTGCTTGATATTCTAGTTGGTTGGAAGGCTTAAGGTGTTGCAAATCTGAATTCAAGGAGTATAGTTTTGATGATAACAAACATGTCTGTATTCTATTTTGCTTGGCTAACCATTTCATGTCCACAAGATCAAGTATAATCCAAGTCAGCTCAAGATTGAGTCAATCTGTATGTGGTTCAGGTCTAATGTAACTTTTTCCCTTTCTTGATTCAAATTCAATATAATTGATCGCCTAGCTAAGTAACCTTGCACACACACACTCAGGGGGAGTTTTAGTGAGTTAGAGTTTCTATTTTCAATTTTTGTTCATATCGTCCTGGATGATATTCATACCATCCTGGACGATCCAATAAAAATAAAAACCCTACTTAGGACGATCATGTTAAGTCAGTTTGATTAAGCAAATCGTCTTGGACGATATACCCATTGTACAGGATGATATGCTCAAATTAGAAATTCTCAGTCATTAGATCAAGTTAGGCAAGTTTTTATTTTTAAAGATTTGGTCTGATCGTCCAGGATGATACAACATCCTGGACGATCCTTCACAATCATACCTAAATTAGTTCGGTGATTAAGGAAAGTAATTAAGGTTTGGTTGATTCGATCATATCGTCCTGGACGATCGCAATATCGTACGGGACAAGGTGTTAAAAATCTTAACCGTCTAGTGCCTTTCACCAGTATGTCCAGAACTATGTACCAGATGATTTTGGGCAATTTTGAACTAATCATATGGGACGATACCAATATCATCCCAGACGATCAAGTCATTTTGAGATCGTCCATCACAAGTTCCCCTGGACGACCAGAGCTATCTTCTGGATGAAATTCCTGAATTTACACTAATCGTCCTAGGCGATCGCAGAATCATATGGGACGATCTGAACAAATTTTGTCTACTAATCATCTAGAGGAACCAGATCATCCAGGCTGATACATGTATTTTTGAACTGATCGTACAGGACGATCGACCGATCGTCCTAGATGATCTTTGACGACCAGTCGAGATTCAGGGCAATTTTTGAGCCCTCCTATTTAAGATCTTTTTCTTCCAACAAGAAAAATGTTTTGGCACTTTCCTTTTCAAAGAAAACCTTGAGAGAGAGAGAGAGAGCTTGGGAGAGAGAGAGAGGATCTTGTGAGGGAGAGTTTGTGAGGGATTCATAAAGGTTGCTCCAAGCCAGGATCTGAGCCGTCTTCTCCATTCGTCTTCTCTTGTCTTATCGGTGTCTCTGTGGGAGCATCGTTCGCAAGAAGATTCGGGTTCTTTGTCTGCTTCAGGAGGAAGCGAAAGGAGTCTAGATTCTCTACCTGCTTCAGAAGGAAGTGAAAGGAGTCTAGGTTCTCTTCCTGCTTAAGGAGGAAGCGAAAGAAGTTCAGTTCTCTGCTTCATTAGGTTGGTAGAAAGGAGTTTTTGTATAGGCTTCTCCGCCTTGCTATGGGAGCAGAAGGAGAGTCACTTAGTATTAGTGCAATACCCAGAGGGGAGGCTCCAGGCAGTGGAATTAGGTCAAGTTGGGTGAACCACTATAAAATCTGATGTGTTCTTTCTTATTATTTTTCGTACTTACTTTTCTGTTGATGTTTGTGTGATTGTAATTATTATTCTGTTATTATTGAACATCTACAAATCATCGCATAACTGTAAACGTTTTTAAAATATTCAAAAAGATTTTCTAAATCACTGTTTGCTCAAAATTTTTTAAAAACTATCAATTCACCCCCCCTCTTGGTTAGCCTTGGGACTAATTCATAAGGGCTTAACATCCCTATCAAACTTTCAAGTGGTATCAGAGCGGTATTCAAAAATTAAGTTTAAAAACTTTTGAATTTTGATCAATGGCTAACTTTGGTAATAGAAATACTGCTGAAGGTTATTCAATTACACGTCCACCATTATTTGATAATATACCTTTTAATTTTTGGAAAACTTGCGTGTTCACCTTTTTACAATCAATTGATTATCGCATGTGATGCTTGTTAAAGATGGCTATAAAGCACCTCATAAACTTGTAAATGGCATTAAAACTGAACTTCCTTTTACTGAATGGATATTTGATGATCGTGATTTAGTACAACTGAATGCAAAATGCTTGAACTATTTTTTCGTGCTTTAAAATTTGAAGATGACATGTGTGTTTCAACTTGTATGGCTGATAAAGAAATATGGGATAGATTATGCATTACTTATGAAGGTACATCTGAGGTTAAGCAATGTAGATTGACTTTATGACTATGAACTCTTTTGCATGAAACTTAGTGAATCGATTTCTAAAAAGTATACTAGGTTTACTCAAATTATCACTTTTTTATATGCTTTAGGAAGAGAACTTATAAACTATGAAAAAGTGAATAAAATTCTGAGATGTTTACCTTCTTCTTTTGATGCCAAGATAACTGCAATTACTGAATCCAACGATTTGAACACTTATTCTATTGATAACTTACTTGGGTCACTCATTTCTTATGAGCAATGAGTGAACCAATGACAAATTGATGCCGATGAGTAGAAGAGGGAGAAAACTGTGGCGCTGAAGGCCAACGATACTAACATTGACTCTTCCGGGTCTGATAGCAATGATGTTGCCTTAATCACTAGGCAATTCAAAAGCTTTCTAAGGAAGAAACATAAGAACTTTCAGAAGTGGAACAAAGATAAGAGTAATAGAAATTTTAAAGGTTCATCTGATACTGTTTGTTTTGATGCAGGAAGCCTTGACATATAAAGGCTGATTATCCTACACTTAAGGCTTACCCAAGCAAGGAGAAGGGTGAGGAGAAACCCAAGTCAGGAAGGACAAGAATTGGATTAAAAAGGTATTTTGGAAAATTCTGCATCTGACTCCTCTAAGACTGAAGCTGAAGAGGAGACTACGAACTTGTGTCTGATGGCTGATGATCATCCTGGTCAGTCTGATCAAGAAGAGGTATGTGAGCTAACCTATGATGAATTGCTAGATATTTCTATAAAAATTTATTCATCGTATAGGAAACTTAAGAAAACTAATGCTAGTTTGAATTTAGAATTTCTAAATTTATAAAAAGAGTATGAAATTTTGATTAAAAATCATTCTACTCTTGATTGCAATCACTACTTGATGAATTTGATGAATTGAATAAAAAGCATTCTGATTTAATTACTGAGTATGATTTATTAAAAATCTCGAATGTAAATTTAGAAAGAGCTTTTAAAGAATTAGACAGTATGATATGTGACTTAGAGAGTAGTAAGGGTGCATTGAAATTTAAAATTACAAGTCTTAAAAAGGAGAATGAATTTCTAAGAGTAAAAATTTGTGCTTTTGAGAAAAATAAAATACCTCCTACTTTTACACAATTTTATGCACCTCCACATTTTGAAGAATCTATTTCAAAATCATCAAAGCATGTTTCAATCAAATGTAGGAAGAGGCACTATCACTCACATAGATTAGTTAACATGTTTCCTAGCGTTAGATATTTTTCTTGTGGCATGCTTGGATATATTTCTCACACCTGCACTGTTCACCGTAGTACACATTAGGTGTGGAGACCCAAATTATATGATTCACAATACAGCACGCATGCATTACATTCTTCTTTTCATAAGAAGGAATCCAAACCTGTTTGGGTTCCTAAATCTGATGCCTGATGATTTTGTAGGTGTGCTATCACATAAGACCTCATGAGAGCATGTGGTACCTGGACAGCGGATGCTCAAGACATATGACTGGAGATACAAATCATTTCATTTCGCTAGAGGCCAGGGTTGAAGGCAAGATTACACTTGGAGACAACACCACCAGGAGGGTGGTAGGAGCAGGTATAGTTAGTTATTCACAAAATTTTATTATTGATAATATTTTACTTGTAGATGGATTGAAACATAACTTGCTGAGCATCAGCCAACTCTGTGACAAAGGATACAACATCAAGTTCCTACCCACTTGCTGCATTATAAGCTTAAATGATAAAATTATTTTGCAGGGACAAAGGATCAACAATATCTACATGCTGGATGTAAGCTACTTTAAAACTGATATTTTAATTTGCTTAAAAATTACTACTAATGAGTCTTAGTTGTGGCACAGGAGATTATGTCATGTCAGTATGAAAACTCTTAGGAGAGTCACCCAAAAGGACTTAGTTAGAGGTGTCCCCAAGCTTAAGTTCACTAAGGACCACCTGTGTGATGCCTGTCAATTTGAAAAGCAAGTCCAATCCTCCTTTCACTTCATTAAGGACATTAGCACCTCTACACCTTTAGAAGTCCTTCACATGGATCTCTTTGGGCCCATTAGCACTACCAGCTTAGGGGGAAAGTCTATGGATTTATGATTATTGATGATTACTTGAGGTTCACTTGGATTAAATTTCTGTCACATAAATTTGAGTATTTGATAAATTTAAATCCTTCTCCACTTGGATTCAGAGAAAGTTAGGTTGTGAGATCTTGACTATTTATAGTGATCATAGTGGAGAGTTTAAAAATTTGAGATTTGGAACATTCTATGAGGAGCAAGGGATTAGCCATAACTTTTCAGCTTCTAGGACCCCTCAGCAGAACGGGGTAGCTAAAAGGAAGAATAGGACCTTAGTGGAAGCTGCTAGAGCCATACTTGCTGAATATTTACTTCCAAAATACTTTTGGGTTGAAGCGGTGAACACTATTTATTATTTGCTGAATAGGGTTAATGTTATATCAAATCTGAATAAGACACCTTATGAGATTATTAAGGGTAAAACTCTAAACCTGTCCCACCTCTATATCTTTGACTGTAAGGTTTTCATTCTGAATAATGGAAAATCATCCTTAGAAAAATTTGACTCCAAATCTGATGAAAGAGTATTCTTAGTCTATTCAAATGTGGGGAAATCCTTTAGGGTGTTTAATAAGAGGACCTTGATGGTGGAGGAGATAACTCATGTGGTGTTTGATGAATCTGATCCTAAGGAGACTAGAGTTGAGGAAGAAGAAGATGTAGGAGAGATTATCCAAAGAGTTGAAATGCAAATTTGGAGGAAAGGGTAGAGCCTCAAAACACTTTGCCTAGAGAATATAGATATTCTTTAAGTCATCCTAAAGAACTGATCTTAGGAGACCCTTCTGAAGGTGTTAGAACTAGGCATGGACTTAGGAAGGAAGTAAACCATTATGTCTTTATCTCAATGACTGAACCCACCAACATCAATCAAGCCCTTTCTGATGAGTTTTGGATCTTAGCTATGCAAGAGGAATTGAATAAATTTGTAAGGAACGATATTTGGGAATTAGTAGAAAGACTTAGGAATAAAAGTGTAGTGGGAACCAAGTGGGTCTTTAAGAATAAGATGAATGATTCTGGTGTGGTGGTTAGGAATAAGGCAAGATTGATGGCTAATGGGTACAATCAAATTGAACAGATTAATTTTGAGGAGACCTTTGCCCCTGTAGCTAGATTGGAAGCCATTAGGGTGCTACTAGCCTTTGCCTACTATAAGGAATTTAAGCTGTTTCAAATGGATGTTAAGAGTGCCTTTTTAAATAGGGTAATAAAAGAGGATGCCTTTGTAGAGCAAACCCTAGGTTTTGAGAGTTTCCAATATCTAAATCATGTTTATAAATTAAAAAAGGCCTTATATGGATTGAAAAAAGCACCCAGAACTTGGTATAAGAGGCTTAGCACATTCCTACTAGAAAGAGAGTTTGTTAAGGGGAGCATAGACACCACCCTTTTTCTTAAAAAAGTAGGAGATGATCTACTCATTATCTAGATCTATGTTGATGATTTTTTTTTGGATCTTCTAATAAAAATTTATATCATGATTTTTCTAAGATAATGAGCAAGGAGTTTAAGATGAGTATGATGGGAGAATTATCCTATATTTTGGGGTTTAGCATAAGGCAAATGGATGATGGAACTTTTCTGAATCAATCAAAATACACTAAGGACATCTTGAAGAAATATGAAATGGACAAAGCTAAGACAATCAACACTCCCATGAGTTCCACTATTCAGTTAGATAAGGATTCAAATGAAAAATATGTTGATCAGATGAAGTTTAGAGGAATAATTGGATCACTGCTTTACCTGCCTGCTAGCCAACCTGATATTATGTTTAGTGTTTGTCTTTGTGTTATGTTTCAAGTTGATCCTAAAGAGTCCCACCTGACAGTTGTTAAGAGAATTCTTACATATCTTTTAGGAACTCAAACCTAGGAATCTGGTACCCTAGGCACAACACTTATTTTGAGATTATTGGATATTCTGATTCTGACTTTGTAGGGTGTAGAGTGGATAGAAAGAGCACTTCTGAAACTTGCCAATTCATAGGACAGTCTTTAGTCTCTTAGTCCAGTAGAAAATAAAACTCAGTTGCACTTTCCACTGCTGAAGCTGAGTACATTGCCTTAGGAAGTTGTGTGGCCCAAGTCCTTTGGTTGAAGCAACAAGTTTTGGATTTAGGATTACCTGTTGGCATAATTTCAATTATATATGATAACACTAGTGTCATCTGCATTTCTAAGAATCCACTCCAACATTTTAGAACCAAACATATTGATATAAGGCATCACTTCATTAGGGATCATATTATAAAAGGGGACATTGAGCTACATCATGTAGCAACTGAAAATTAACTAGTTGACATTTTACTAAACCACTGGCCTTTGACTCATTCAGCATTTTGAAGACCAGATTGGGTGTGATTGATATAAATACATAAATTTGATGATTACTGATTCCTGATGTTTTCTATTTTCTTCATTCTGCTTTAGTTTTTGTTTGATTTGTTTGTCCATTTTACTTTAGAATTTTTCCCTTCCTGCTGATTTTCGTTGTTTAATTTGCTTATCAGATTTGATTATTTCCTACTGATTTTTATTTACTGATTTTCACGTGTCTGTTTTTCTTCCTTCTTATTTTTTATTTACTGCTTACTCACTTCTAAATCAGATCACTGCTCACTACTGCTGATAAATTGAATTTCTGACTGAGAGTTTTGCCTCATTTTTTGTTTAAAAGCTTGTAAGCAGAGATTGACTCCTCTGGATCTGTTAAAGGAAAGAAATATTGATGATTGTTTCTCTTCCTCTAACTCCTTTAATGGTGTAGTATTTCTTTTGGATAAAAATCTTCTTCAAAATTAAAAAGTTAGTTTTTGAAATAGAAATCTATTTTATCTTCCTACAGTAATCTACCTCATATGAATAGTATTTTCAAAGCTTTAAATCATTATTATATTTTTCTTAATCAAGTGATTGCACTTATCATATGATGTATTGTTTTTATTTTGTGAATTACTCTTCCTTACTGTAGAGAGTGAGTTTTGTCGTCTCTTATGTCTGGAAGGTAATTTCACAGCTGAGATTCTTTAACGATTATGAAAGGAAACAAGCTTACAAAAGATGCGCAAAGCGCCAAACAAAATGCAAAAGAGGCACAAAATGAGCCCAAAGCTAAAAAGATGCATAATATCGCCAAATTGGAAAGATACGTAAAGTGTATCAAAAATCAAAAGATGCGCAAAGCGCCAAACAAATTGAAAAAGAGGCATAAAATGAGCCCAAAAAGAAATAAGCTTTCTTCCCTTTCAGATCCTTAAATGTCTTAGAAAAATCCATGCGCCACTTAATATTTTCAAAAGTTTGAAACGTAAAATCATGATTTCTGATTTCTTACTTTATAATACTATTATATCATATATTTTTCTGGAACGAGACTTGAAAGGATCTCTTTTCGAATCAAATTTCTTCTCTTATGAATCAGACTTTTATTTGAAAGGAATTTGAACCTGTAAGGTGTCCGAGGTAGGAGTTACAAAAGTCAATTTTCCAATTTTTCTAGATTTCAGCATTGTCAATTTTATTCTTGTTGGCTTTTGAATTAAAATTAGGAAAAATTCTATTTTATTAGAGCTGATAAAAAAAGTCATTATTTTTCATTGTTGTTTTCTCGTTTCTATTTTTTTACTAGATTTGATTTTTGACCCACCTTCGTACTAATCTGTTTTGCTTATGTTATTTTCCTTATATTTGTTTTGTATTATTATTTTTATATGTTTTTATGTTATTTTTCTCTTTTTGAGTTGTCAAAAGGGTGAGTACTTGTTGTTGTTGTGTCTTGTTGTTATTGTGTTTTAGTTGTTATATTTCTGGATCGTTGTAATTCCTTGGCTTATCAATGTTCAGATATTTTTTTAAAATATCAATGTTTATTTACTGAACTTGCATTTCCAAACAAATATTTGCCATCATAAAAAAAGGGGAGATTGTTGCAAATTTGAATTCAAGGAGTATAGTTTTGATGATAACAAACATATATGTATTCTATTTTTCTTGGCTAACCATTTCAGATCTACAAGATCAAGTACAATCCAAGTCAGCTTAAGATTGAGTTGGTCTGTATGTGGTTCAGGTCTAATGTAACTTTTTCCCTTTCTTGAGTCAAATTCAATGTAATTGATCCCCTAGCTAAGTAACATTGCACACACACACTCAGGGGGAGTTTTAGTGAGTTAGAATTTCTATTTTCAATTTTTGTTCATATCTTCCTGGATGATATTCATATCATCCTGGACGATCCAATGAAAATAGAAATCCTACTTAGGGCGACCATGTTAAGTCGGGTGGATTAAGCAAATTATCCTAAATGATATACCCATCATACAGGATGATATGCTCAAATCAGAAATTGCCAGCCGCCAGATCAAGTTAGGCAAGTTTTTATTTTTAGAGATTTGGTCTGATTGTCCTAGATGATACGTGTATCATCCTGGACGATCCTTTATAATCATGCCTAAATTAGTCTGGTGATTAAGGAAAATAATTGAGGTTTGATTGATTCGATCATATCATCCTGGACGATCGCAATATCGTACGGGACGATGTGTTAAAAATCCTGACCGTCCAGTGCCTTTCACCAGTACGTCCAGAACTATGTACCGAATGATTTTGGGTAATTTTGAACTAATCGTACGGGACGATACCAATATCATCCCGGATGATCAAGTCATTTTGAGATCGTCCAGCACAAGTTCCACTGGACGACCAAAGCTGTTTTCAGGACAAAATTCTTGAATTTACACTAATCATCTCGGATGATCACAGAATCGTATGGGACTATTTGAACAAATTTTGTCTACTAATCGTCAAGAGGAACCAGATCGTCCAGGCTGATACATGTGTTTTTGAACTGATCGTATAGAACGATCGATCGATCGTCCTGGACGATCTTTGATGACTAGTTAAGATTTAGGGCAATTTTTGAGCCCTCCCTCCTATTTATGATCTTTTTCTTCCAACAAGAAAAATCTTTTGCCACTTTTCTTTCCAGAGAAAACCTTGAGAGAGAGAGAGAGCTTGGGAGAGAGAGAGAGAGAGGATCTTGTGAGGGGGAGTTTATGAGGGATTCACAAAGGTTGCTCCAAGCAAGGATCTGAGTCATCTTCTCCATTCATCGTCTCTTATCTTGTCGATGTCTCTATGAGAGGATTGTTTGCAAGAAGATCCAAGTTCTCTGCCTGATTCAGGAGGAAGCGAAAGGAGTCCAGGTTCTCTGCCTACTTCAGGAGGAAGCAAAAGGAGTCTAGGTTCTCTGCATGCTTTAGGAGGAAGCAAAAAGAATTCAGTTTCTCTGCCTCACCGGGTTGGTGGAAAAGAGTTTTTGTACAGGCTTCTCCGCCTTGCTGTGGGAGCAGAAGGAGAGTAACTTAGTGTTAGTGCAATACCCGAAGGGGTGGCTCCGGGGAGTGGACGTAGGCCAAGTTGACCGAACCACTATAAAATCTGGTGTATTCTTTCTGATTATTTTCCGCACTTACTTTTATGTTGATGATTGTATGATTGTGATTATTATTCTGTTATCATTGAACATCTACAAATCATTGCATAACTATAAACATTTTTAAAACATTCAAAAGGATTTCCTAAATCACTATTTACTCATGAATTTTTAAAAACTACTAATTCACCCCCCTCTTGGTTAGCCTCGGGCCTAGTTCATAAGGGCTTAACATCCCTATCGAACTTTCATAAGGAAATTTTCAGTTAGAGTTTAAGTCTTAATAATTTAAAATTTATTTTAAAATTGATTTTGATTATTTGTTGGATACCACCTTTATTCCTCACCGAGGCCGTGAAGTTTATTTTACCTTCATTGGGGCTAATTTAATAGCCTCATAAGCCTAGGTTACCCAGTGGTACTCGGTATGATTAAGTGAATTTGATTTGATTAAGTTTAAGAGTTAATTAAATTTTAACTAAAATTTATTGGTTACTAATTTTTAAAATTTAATTTATTTAAATTTTTCATTAACCGGTTCGTGGCGTTGTGCCATCAGGCTCGAGGAACAAAGCCTCCTTAGGACAAGTAGCCCGCAGCCCGGAGTAGTCCAGCCTATAAACCAAGTTAATATATTTGAATTAAGGATTTAAATTTAATTAAGCAATCATTAATCAATTTGAATTAAGTTTTGCACTCCTTCAAATCTATTCATGTCGTTGTGTCACCAGGCTCGAGGAACAAAGCCTCCTTTTGACACGTAGCCCGCAACCCGGATTAGTTTATCCTAAAAACTTTATTTCAGGAGTGGTTGTTATGTATTAAGGGGTAAGTTAAATGTTTTAATCATTAAATTAATATTTTCTGGAATTTGAAATCAATTATTAAAATTTAGAATTTTTCGGATTATTTTAATCATTTAATTAAGGGGTCAAAAATTCACTTTTTGATTAAGCCTAAATTATAAAAAAATAATATTTTATTAAAATACTAGACCTTACTACGATCAGTTAGACTGTAAGTATGCTGGATTTGGATTTTTCTATATTTTATTGTGAAGGTTTGAAATTTTGACTTGATTTTGAACTAAATTTGACCAAAAGTTGACTTTTTCAAATTCGATTGGTTTATGAAAATTTGATATTATTGATAAATATTAGACCTTATCATGAGTTGAATCCCTTTGAGTTTGCTCAATTTAGAGTTTATTTGAATTAGTTATGAATTTTTGAAGTTTGATGTATTTATTGAATTTTCAAAATTATTTAATTAAGGGTGTTTTGATGATTTGAATCCAAATGATTTCCAAACTTTGAAATCAATTCCAATGATCTAAGGAGTGATTATAGAGTGTTTTAGAAAATTTTGGAATTTTTAATTATTGTTAATTAATTAAATTAATTAAATAGTCAATTTCACTTAAAATTAGATTAAGCTCAAATTTAATGTCAAATCAGAGAGCTTTTATTTTTCTTAAGTTGAAAATTCAATTTTGGTCAGTTTGTGATATTATTTATAATTTTTGGGTTTAAATTTGATTTATTATGTTTTTTGGAAGTTTTAAAGGCTTAATTAAGGTTTAATCTTGATTAAATAAATTAGAGGGCTTAATGACTTCCAAAACTAGTAAGCATATTCCTATAAGCTGAGGGTGTTGTTATGTTTGAGTGGTTTAAATATCAAGTAAATAGGATGTATATCTTAGATATTATGATTTTTCTAAGTTTTCTAAATAAGTCCTTAATTATTGTCCTTAATGATATCTCTAAGTTAAATTGAGTTTCAAATCAAAGTCTCTAACCTTTGAACAAGGACATATAAATATACACACATTCATCACAATGACATCCTAGCACTAAGAGAGCCTTAAGTGTGTGTGTGCACCCTAAGCATACAAATATTAAAGATATATAAGATAGACGTGAATTTGATTAGTGAATAATTGAAAAACAACCATTCACTAATCTCGCCTCATCATTTCTATTCATCTAAACTTAACTTAAGTTTAGAATTCCATAGGATCTCTCAAAAGTTCAAAGTTTAATACATACCTATAATTTCAAAATGGGATTTAAAATATACATATATATAAACCTATGTATAAAGTATATGTTTTAAATTAAAATAATTAAAATATCATTAAAAAAATTGTAAAACTTTATCGAGAGATCCTCTAATTTATTGAAATAATTTGAAAATAAATTGTTAATTTTGAAAATACTTGATATAATATTTAATTAAATATTAATTAAATATTAAAAAAATTAAATAATTAATATTAATCAAAATAAATTAGGTTTTTAATCTCTGAAATTAATTTTTGAATTAACGTACTTAATCTTTTAAAAATTTTAAGGTATTACACTTAATTTTTTGATTTAAAATGAATTTTTTATGAAATTTTGAAGTTTAAATTGATTAAATGTATTTTTAAATAGTTTAAAATTAACTAAAATTCAAAATTATGTTTAGATTAAATTAAATTAATTGTTAAATGATTTCTGGAATTTTAAATAATTCAAAATAAATTTATTTAATATTTTTTTCAATATTTAAATTTAAATTTAATTAAATATTTATAAAACATTTAAATATTTAAATATTTAAATAATTAAAAATTATTCAAAACATAAATATTTAATTAATTTAGTTTTAAATTAAAAAATTTAAAATAATTATTTAATTATTTAAAATATTTTAAAATAAAATTAATAAATTCTTAAATGCACTTAATTAATTAAGTATTACATAATTAGTTAAGTAAATAACTAATAAATTATTTAAGGTTCATTAGATATTTTAAACAAAAATTTAATTAATAAATAAAAATAAAATTAATATTTATTTTATAATTAATTAAGAAAAATATATGCCTATATGTATATATATAAATATATATATATTTATATTCAAAGTGTATTATAATAAAAAGTTATATTTAATTAAATATTAATTTTAAAACATTTAATATTTAAAGTAATTTAAAATAAATTTAATATTTTAAATGAATATTAAATTTAAAATTAAGTAATTAACTAGAAAATAATTTTATTATAATATATATATATATATATATATTATAATTTAAAATTAATTTTTAACTTTTTTTTATTTAAAATGTTTTAAAAATAATTTTTAAATCATTTAAAATGAAATGTTGGCACCGACGGTGGTGGAAGACACGTGGCAGCGGCCGATTGGCTGCTCCAAACAGCGATTGTGCCGTCAGCAATCATTGGTTAATTAATACTGTGGGCCGCGGTATTACTTAACCACATCATCAATTAGCGTGGGCCGTCGGATGCTCCTCAATTCGAATTAACGGCTAGGATCTAGCCGGACAGAGAGAGTGAGCATGGGATCAGATCTACGACTGGAAGAAACTACAGAATAGCGAGATCTGGACCATTCATCGATCGATCAACGATCCAAAACATGTACACCTGCAATAGGTTACGTAAATGCCCTAGATGGCTGTTTTTGGCTCGTTCTTACAATCTGGTTAACTATTCTTTATAAAATTTTAAATCTAAATTCCTCTAGTGAACAAGAATGTTGTGGGATAATTAGTTTGGCTTAAAATGCACTTAATGAGATGCTATTTTACTCTATGTATATTAACTAGGGTTTAAGATTTTAAGAAAACTAGCCGATAGATCTTCAAGGTAAAGGGTTCTTTGAATTTATGGTCTGTCCGTGCATAATTTTGCAGAAGACCTCTCAAACTGATGGTGACTGGATTGAGCAGATGAAGCCTTAAACGTAATAAGCCTTGGTTTGCCAGAATCTGCTCGCCGGTGAGCTTTGAGCGGTGAGATTTTGATTGGGGAAGGTAGGGGAGTCTCTAGAAAGCTCAAAAAAGCCAAGAGTGTGACTTGAGGAGGCTAGAATGGAGAGAGAGTGATAGGGTCATCAATCATGGCTCACTTGAGCTTTTTCCCCTATTCAAACCTCCTCAGATCATTTGGACGGCTCTGATCAATTGGGAGGCTTGCTAGGGTGTTGCCACCTGTGCAGGGAGTTATTGGGAGCAGAGGGAATCAAGGATAAGGGTACATCCTATGTGGAAAGTGTCCCTATGTCCTTACAAGCATGTGGGAATGATAACATCCATTTGATCTTGATCAGAGGGCTGGGAAGAGCTCTAGGAAGCTTCTAGAGTCTAGTTAGACAGCTGGAGGGGCTTAGCTTAAGAAGGATTAGGCTTAGGGGGTCGTTTGACCAAGTTTGACCACCTTAAACCAAGGTTTGACACTTTGACTGGTCCCCATGCCATGTGGCAGCTGAGGTGGCATGGGAGGGGCTTGTAGAGCTGTTTAAATGTATTAATCCCAATGGCTAAGGAAAGGGATCAAGTGTTAAGTGGGATTTGACCACTAAAAAATTCTTTGGAGACTTTGTTGACGAGGTTCACCCGTCAACCATTCAATGGGGCTGGTGATGTGGACTTAAGGAATTATTTAAGAACTGATTAAATGGGTTGAGAAGAGTTTAAGATTTATGAATTTAAAATTGAATGAAAATATGATGTTGACCAAATTTACTAAGTTGACTTGGTCAACTTAAATTGGGTTTGGTTAATTAAAGGCTAGGACACATTTAAACTATGGATTGAATTTGATTTGGAGCTTGAAATGGGTTTGGTTTGATCAAATGGGTTGTAATAACCCATTTAGGCTCTTAAGGAACACCTAGGTCAACCAAGTTGACCACAGGGGTGGGTCCAGGATCAATAGGTTTAAAATGACCTTTGAAATCTGTTAGAGGTATCTTCAGGGTTTAAATAGGTCATTTGGGTCAAATGGCCCTATTGGGCCCTTAAAGGATCTATTGGGTCAATCCTGATTGACTTGGTCAACCAGGTTGACCTAAGGTCGGGAGTTAGGTCCAATAGATTTGAAATGATATTTGGAGACTAATGGAGGTAGTCTCATGATATGGGGAGGTTATTTTAGTCAAATCACCTATTTGGGCCCTTAATGGGCTTTTAGGTCAACCTATATTGACTTGGTTAACCAGGTTTACCCAAGGTCTGGAAATGGGTCCAATAGGTTTGAAATGATATTTGAAACCTGCTGGAAGTGGTTGCATTCAATTTGGAGGTCATTTGGCTCAAGGTGACTATTCATACCCTACAGGGGTATTTTGGTCATTTTGACCCCTGGTCAACTAGGGGTCAAAGTAAGTCCATCAAAATATATTTTAAAGCTCAATGAGTCATAATCAAGGGTCTGGAAGTGGTTGGAGGCTTTGGAGAAAGCTCCAAGGTCAGGATCCACTAGGTGACAGTTCTAGTGGCATAGGCTGTAAATATTTGAAGGTTTTATAGCTTTTGAAAATCAATTCAGTTTCTAGGGTTGGAGACCTCAGAATGGGCTCAAATTTGGAGGATTGCCTCTAAAGACATTTCAAATCAATATGCAATTGATAGACTCTGAATCAGAGGCCATTTGACTGGGCTTTAAAGTATTTAAAAATTCACTAGAAAAGGCTTTCAGGACTTAGACCTTTAGCCTCAGGTTTGAGCCTGGATTTTTGGATTTAAGCTGGATTTTTTATTTGAATGATTGGATTTCAATTATCCAAATCATTTATGATTATTTGAAGATCATAAGTGATAGGATAGGGTTGAAGCTTGGTCAGAGACATGATCAAGGTTTGAAGTAGAATTGAGATCAGGATAGGTTCAAGGTTTTGAGAGGTTTGAAGTCTGGATTTGATTAAAGTTTGAATTGAATGATGGTCTAGATTAATCCAAGATCTAGATTGATCTAAGGTCAAGGTTGATCCTAGAATCTAGATTGATCTAAGAACCTTGAGTCTAAGAGAATCTTAGGGTTTAGATAGATTCTAATGTCTGGAGTCTAGGAACATCCTAGGATCTAAGAAAAATCCTAAGATCTAGATTCTAGGAAGATCCTAGGGTCTAGGAAAATCCTAGGCTCTGGCTTTAGGAGAATCCTAAAATTTAGAATAATTTAGAGGGTAGATTGATCTAGGATCTGAATTGATCCTAGGGTCTAGATTGATCTGAGATCTGGATTGGGTCCTAATGACCTCATACAATAATGAGGTCAATAAATGGACCCCCAATATGTGCACTAGAAATATGTGTACTAGAATGAAGTTCTAGTGCACATATTGGCGTTGATCGAATGGGAAGGTCTAGTCTGGGATTTTGATCCTCAGGGAAGAAAGGTTTCTCCCTTGGGAATCGTGGTTTGAATTGATTATAGGATAGTGCCATGGAGGGCGTGCTCTATCACTAGCGGATCTAATCCTGAGGAAAGGAAAAATCTATCCTTAAAGGAAAACGAAGTCTGGGTGATCATATAGAAAGGAAAAATTCCTAACTATAGAGGATCAAGTCTAGATTTGATTCTAAGGGAGGGGAAATCCTAACCTTCGATGATGAAATTTGGAATGATACTAGGGTAGTGCTGGGGAAAGCGTACTCTACCATCAGTAGATCTAGTCTTAAGGGAAGCAAAGTTTCTAACCTTAAGGAAATAAATTTGAGTGGTCATATAGAAAGAAAGAACTTCTAGCTACAGGGGACCGAGTTTGGGTTGTGATTCTAAGGAAAGGAGAAACCTAACCCTAGATGAAAAGAGATTGATTATGAAATTTGAATTGACACTAGGGTAGTGCCACAAGGGGCGACTCTACCATTAGTAGATCTAGTCCTATGGGAAGGAAGAATCTAACCTTAAGGAGATGAAGATTGAATGATCGTATAGGAAGAAGGAATTCCTAACTAAAGAGGATCAAGTTTGAATTTTGATGCCAGAGTAGTGTCTCGACGGGCGTACTCTACCACTAGTGGATCAAATCCTAAGGGAAGGAAGAAATCTAACCCTAAGGAAAAGAAAGTTTGATTTTAGAATTTGAAATTGAATCCAGGACGGTGCCTTAGAGGACTTACTCCATTACTGGGGAGTATAATCCTAAGGGAAAGAGAATACTTACCCTAAGGAAAAGAGAACTAGATGATCTTATGGGAAGAGAGTATTGCTTCCTATAGGAGATCAGGCTTAAAGTTTTGAATTTTGAAACTAGGATGGTGTTGTAGAGGGCGTTATCCGTCACTAGGAAATCTAATCCTAAGGAGAGAAATCACGATGACTCATATCTACTCTTAAGGAAAAGAAGACTGGATGATTGTGTGGGAAGGAAACACTGGGACTCATACCTAACCACAGAGGATCAGATTTGAATTTTGAAACTAGGATGGTGCCACAGCGGGCGTGTTCCATCGCTAGAAGATCTAATTCTAAGGAAAGAAAGCACGATGACTCACATCTATCCTTTAGGAAAAGAAAATTAGAGGACCTTGAGGGAAAGAAGCATTGCTTCTCATAGAAGGTCGGATCTGGATTTTAAACCTAGGATGGTGCCACGAAGGGCATAATCCATCACTAGAAGATCTAATCCTCAGGAAAGAAAGCACGATGACTCACATCCATCCTTAAGGAAAAGAAGACTGGAAGATCCTATGAGAAGAAAGCATTACTTCGCTCAGAATTAAGTCTGGATTTAAAAAATAAGATGGTGTCACAGAGGGCGTGCTCCATCACTAGAAGATCTAATCCTAAGGTAAGAAAGCACGATGACTCACATCTATCCTTAAGGAAAAGAAGATTGGAAGATCCTGTGATAAGGAAGCATTGCTTCACACAGAATCGGGTCTGGATTTTAAAAATAAGATGGTGTCACAAAGGGCATGCTCCATCACTAGAAGATCTAATCCTAAGGAAAGAAAGCACGATGACTCACATCTATCCTTAAGGAAAAGAAGACTAGAAGATCCTGTGAGAAGGAAGCATTGCTTCGCACAGAATCGGGTTTGGAGTGATCGTATGTGAAGGAAACTTACTTCACATAGAGGATCGAGTTTGGATGATCATATGTAGAGGAAACTTGCTCTATATAGAGGATCGAGTCTTGATGATCATATGTAGAGGAAACTTGCTCTACATAGAGGATCAGGTCTGGATGATTGTATATAGAAGAAACTTGCTCTATACAGAGGAACATATTGAATTTTGAATTTTAGGATGGTGCCACGATGGATGTTATCCATCACAAAAAGATCTAATCTTAAGGTAAGAAAGCATGGTGCCTCACATCTAACCTTAAAAAAAGAGAAATAGAATTTTGAAATTTGAAATCTTGAACAAAATTGAGCCTAATTGATTCAAAAATTAAAAATTTTATTAATTTAAAATTCGAGTTACATCAAGCATAGTATCTCTTTAGGAATGCCCATTTACAAGAAGCATTGGGTGATTTCCTTTACAATCCACTAGCTGATGTGAGCCTCCTTCATAGACTATTTCTACTATGAAGGGTCCTTCCCAGGTTGGTTCAAACTTCCCACCGATCTTTCGGTGAGCTAAGATAGGCCTCCAAAGAACCAAGACCAAGTCACCTACTCGGAAGGTTCTAGGTCACACTAACTTATGATGAGCTTGAATCATTCAGGCTTTATAGAGTTCTAGATTTTGCTAGGCTTAGAGACGGCATTCTTCAAGATCCTCAAGTTTTTCTAGTTAAAGTTGTGTATTCTGTTCTGTTGTGATCTGGTTTTGAATTACAGTTCTAAGCGAAGGAATTTGAATTTCGAGAGGGAGTACAGCCTCGAACCCATACACTAGTGAAACGGTGTAGATTAGGTCAGGGTTTGATATGTGGTCCGGTAGGCCCACAAAGCTTCCACCAACCTCTCATCCCACTGACGTTTATTATCATCTAAGATCTTTTTAATAATTTGAACTAGGGTTTTATTGAAGGCCTCAGCCAATCTATTAGCACGTGAGTAATAGATTGTTGAGTATCTCCAATCAATACAATGGCAACTTGTAAAGTTATTGATCTTCATAGACTTGAATGCAGACCCATTATCAGATATGATCATGCGGGGTACGTCGAATGGATATACGATATAGTCACAGAAAACTTTCATCATATGGTGTGATATTACATTTCTTAGTGGAACTACTTCTACCCACTTTGAAAAATAATTAGTCGCTGCTAAAATGAAGCGATGACCCCTTCAAGAAAGAGGGTCAATTGGCCCGATGATATTCGTATCCAACTTTCGAAGGCCATGAAGCTATCGTAGGGTATAACACGTTAGGCGGCTGATGTAAAACCACACAATGAACCTAAAATTGATGATAATATTTTGCAATTTTCATGCAATTGTTAATCTTCGTGGGCCAGTAGTAACTAAGTCTTTTGATTTTTATTTTCATCTTAGGACCCGATTGATGAGAACCACATAGTCCATCATAGATTTCATTAATGATCTTCAGGGCCACTCATTTATCTAAATAATGGAGCCACATCTAGTTGAATGATTGATGGTATAATGTATCATTGACTAGTGCATATGATAGGGCACGTTTCTTGATTTGATTGGCAAGTGACCTATCGTGGAGAAGCCTACCTTCTTGAAGGTACTTGATTATTGGTTGTCTCCAATCTTCTTCTTCATCGACTTCTGAAAAGGTAGAAAGGACCTAGGGAGATTGTTTATTGAGGTGCTCCAAATCTATAGGAGATAAGACGACGACCTTGCACTTCTATAGAGATAGAATCTTCTTCTAGACAGGCAAATTCTTTTACAAGCTTTGCTAGGGCATCCACCGAGGAATTACTTTCATAAGGAACCTTATACATAGTTACAATGAGAATTTTCTCAAGCAGGTGCATTGTGTACTGGTGGTATTTCAGGAGTTTATGAATCAAAACCTTATAAGTTCCTACAATCTATTTGATCACTAGTTGAGAGTCACTATAGATCTTAATCTCTTTAATCTCCATCAAGATTAAAAGTTCCAGGCCAATTATCAGAGCTTCATACTCAGCCTCATTGTTTGTACAAGGTTCTGATAAATGATAAGAAAAGTGCATCATTCCCTTATCCGGTGTTATAAAAACTAGGTCAACTCCGGATTTTCCAGGAATAGTGGATTGAGGTATTTTTCCCGCTGAGAGGATGCCGCACCATCAAAATATATTTCCCAGGTTTGAGTATTGGAATCCTCAAAACTCATAATTTGCTCGTCAGGTAAATCATCGTTTAGAGGAGATTCCACTGGCAGCGGATGTGCCGTAAGGAAGTCAGTGACAGCCTGCCCTTTCACAACACGCAGGGGAATGAAAGTGATTTCAAATTAAAGCAATATCATAGATTAGTGAGCCAGACGTCTTGATAATGTGGGCTGGGTCATAAGATATTGTAAGGGGTTGACACTGGAAATCAAACTGACTTGATGAGAAAGCATGTAATGTCTTAGTTTTTGTGATGCGAAAACTAAGGCAAGGCAATTGTTCTCGATTGCTAGATTATGGATTTTCGTTGGAAAGAGTCTCCGACTTAGGTTGTAGAGAGCGTTCTTTTTCCCATCATCATTGACTTCAGCTAGGAGGGCCCTGAGAGATTCGTCAAGGGCTGCAGTGTAAAGGATTAGGGGTCTCCCCAGAATAGGGGCTGCCAAAACTAGTAGATTTATTAGGTATTGTTTGATATTTTCAAAAGCATATTAACATTTCTCATCCCAATTGAATTTGGCATCCTTTTTAGCCAGGACTGAGAATGGTTGACATTTTCTGGAAAGATTGGAAATGAATCTTCTTATATACGCCAGCATGCCCTGAAGAGATCTCAGTTGAGTGAGACTCTTAGGAGGTGGCATATTTAAGATAGCTTGAATTTTGGCAGAATCAATTTCAATTTCACAGTGCCTGACTACAAAACCTAAGAATTTTTGTGATGTGACACTGAAAGTGTACTTCAAAGGATTCATTTTGAGGTCATAGCGACGCAACCGCTCAAAGATAGTTCTTAAGTCATAAAGATGAGCCTCTTTCACTCTACTCTTGACAACTAAATCATCGATGTAGCACTAGACTTGATTATGGATTAAGTCATCAAAGATATGAGTCATGGCGCGCTGATAGGTTACATCGGTATTTTTAAGGCCAAAGGGCATCACCTTATAACAAAAGATCCCTATAGGACTTCTGAATGCAGTGTTTCTCTCATCTTGTAGGGCAATCTTAATTTGGTTATAACCAGACAAGCCATCCGTAAAAGAGAAAATAACATGTGAGGAGGCAATGTCCACCATGAGTTCTGGGATTGGCAAAGGAAATTCATCCTTAGGACATGCCTTGTTCAGGTCTCTGTAGTCAACACAGACTCAAATTTGACTATTCTTCTTTTGAACTGCACGACACTGGCTTCCAAGGAGGGATATTATTCCTCTCGAATAAATCTAGCTTCAACCAACTTCTTGACTTCATAAATGACATGTTGTTCGATCTCCATACGCATGTGTCGTGGAGCTTGCTTAACAGGAATGCCATCATGCCAGATTCCATGTTTATGGAGTGCTACATCAGTGGACAATCCTAGCATTTCATCGTATGTCTAGGAAAAGCAGTCTTTAAACTTGTAGAGAAGTTGAATTAGATCCTTAGACTCATCTTCACTCAATAAAGAACTTATGAAAGTGGGGGGAGGGTCATCCTTTGTTCCAAGGTTGATTTCTTTAAGTTCGTCAACTATTGATTTAATTTCTTCTTCGAATTTAGGGGGTGCATCCCGAACCTAAAGTTTGTCAGAATCATCTAAAGTCTCCAAACAAAGTCCATCGAGTGAATCAATGACTTTAGTAGGGACATTTTTAAATTTAAGATGACTAGTTATCATTAAACAAAATTCATCATCGTCAAATGACCTAACGATACCAAAGCTAATTTCACTTATCCAATGTTTATTAAATTTTGAATTCTAGATACTTTTGTGGTATCTAGCCTGACCCTTAGTCCATTGACTCGAAGTAAAACTTTTAGATATAAGAGCTTTAACACCAGCAAGAAAGTAGCCAAAAGATAATTCCATTAATTCATTAAAATCTACCTCCTCGAGGATTACATCATCTTCATTCCTTGAGGAGGAAGAGCTAGGAAAAAACTTTTGGACTTTCCTTACTTCTCCATCAAAGTTAGGGGCATCCTTAGTCACTAACCCTGAGACTCTATCAGCAGACAGTAAGGTTAAGGTTAAGGATTCAACTGCCCTATTAAGCTTTTCATATAGACTCAATTCAGGCTTGTCACTTTGAATTTTTGATTTTGTACCCTCCTGGTCGCTATCTAATTCTAAAGTCAGATCAAACTTCAGAGGAGGATTAATTTTTGTATAGTTAAAAGTAATTCTAGTGCCCCTTTTTCTTAGTTCTTTATCAGAACTTATTTCAAGTTCGATGTAAATTGGGGGATTCCTTTTTTCAATTAAAGCACGGCCTCAACCGTGTGCTCTTTGGGCCATCCTCCCACCTCTTTGAGGTAAACGGTTTGGAGGCCTAAAGACCACACCCACGACGTCATCTTCGCTACTTGAATTTTGTCTCTTTTGATTTTTGACTATTTCTTTTCTCAATTTTTGAATTGCTTTTAAACTTTGACTTTCTATTTTTTCCTCCTCGATGTTGATCTCTACCTTAGAACAGGCAGTGGACCCTTTAGGTACATAGTACGTGCCATCCTCGTAGATCCCGATCTCGTGAATAGAGAATGGTTGTATATCACCCTTAATTTTAAATTTAATGCCATCTCATTGGTACTTGATGCATTGATGTAGGGTAGAAGGAACCATATTATACTCATGGATCTAGGGCCTACCTAAGAGCGCATTAAAGGACATTATTGAATCGATTATATGAAATTTTGCTTCAGTCTTTAATTCTCCTATCTCTAGAAGAAGGGTAATTGAACTTAAAGCCTTCTCGCCCTTTTCGTTGAACCCACGAAGCACTAACTTATCAGTTGAGAGCTTACTAGTATCAACTCTAAGGTATGTGAGAGTCTTTATGTTCATCATGTTGACCAATGCACTCGAATCAATGAGAACTCTAGATAACTTAAACTTTCCCATATTCACGGTAATATAAAGTGGACGATTGTGGTTGGCAGTTTCGAGGAGTAAATCTTCATCGGAGAAGGTAACTCCTGGGATTTCCTTAAAGTACAAAGCTTCTTCCTCAGAAGTCAAAGGTAACTGAGCTAAGCAAATATTTGGGTCAAGAAGTGCTTTAATTAGAGTCTCCCTCATCTCTTTTGAAAGGACAAGTGCATCGTAGATGCTTAACTTAGCAGGCAACTTCCTAAGGTGAGCTAAGACATTATAATCAACACTTGAAACATTAGTATCAGGACCCGATGGATTTGAAAGAAGTGGAGTCGATTGTTGAGCAAGGATTTGAATTGGATCATTGGAAATAACTTATTTTTCTTTAGCCTGAGAAGGTAGCCTAGGGGGTAAAACCTTACCACCATATAGTTATACTTACACGATCTCATCGGAAGTACAAACTATAAGGGGGTATATGCTCTCTTTAGGCGATTGATTATCATTATCTAAGTGAGAGTTCAAATCTGAAAAGTTTATCGACTCCCTTAAAAGTTAATTTTAGGGGTTTCACCATCTGACAAGTTATTAGATTCATTTCTCTCTTGAAGAGTCAAATCTCGGGAGCTGAGTGTTTGAACTTCTTGATTAATCTCAGCTTACTCTTGATTATTTTTAATAGAAGAGTTATTTAAATTTTCATTCTCAACAGTAATCATAAAAATTTGAGCAGAAGGATCATACTTCTTATTAGATTTTTGACCCTTTACCTTTGATGGGGCAAAGTAAAAGTTAGATAATTTAAGCGGAGATAATAGTTTTGAGCCACCATCCACCACCTGTACAGATCTCTCATCAATAAATTTCCTCTGTATAAAAAGTTCACTCTTTTCATTTTTATTTAATACAGTAGTTCCTACGACTACTGGAGAGGAAACTGTCCCAACATCCTCCTGCGAAGCCTCAAGGTCAACCTCCCAAATCGGGTCTCGGGCTCTCATTGGTAACTGTTAAGAAAGACGAAAAGATTTATTAATCGACTTTTTAAATGCCCGTGATAGTGCTATATCCCAACCATCTTTATTGGATAGAGAAAAGTTAGAATTCTTTCCTAAAATGGATTTGACAAACCCCTGATCTAGATCAATTAGGTACTTCTTTGGAATTATTATATTACCTTGATGAAAATTCTTCTCGAGCCAATAATTGAAGACGATGCAGTCTTTGATTATGTGGCCCAACATGCGGTGGTAGGGGCAAAAAGTTAGATCATCCTTCTTATTTTCCTCTTTCAGCTTCTTGGCCTCCGGTAATCAAAAATTTGGTTTCTTTTAAAGACTCTTGAAGATTTTTCTCACCGACTCCCTTTTAAATGGATAAGGATAAGCCAATCTCTCTTTTAAAGAAATCAGGTGAGAATCTCTAGTAGGTTGAGAAGTTACCTGAAAAGGTGGAGACTTTTGAGTTTGTTGAACTGGAGGATTACAGGACTTAACATTCACTAGTCTCTTCCCCTTATCGATGGTTGAAACCATTACTGTTCTCTTTTCAAAAGACTTCAATGATTTACTAGCTTTCTTTTCCTCAGTAGAATCGTTCAAGAATGACATTTTCGAAGCCTCTTCTTGTAGATTACTAGACTTATTCAAAATTTTTTCGAAGGTTTTAATAGAGAAACCCTTCAGGAGAAAAGCAATAGGCCCGTGGATATTTTTTAAAAGAATCTCTACAGCATGTTGCTCTTGCAATTGGGGTTTACACTTCATCGAGAGATTTTGTCACCTCAAGATGTACTCAACCAAAGAACTATTTTTGTTTTTTAATGACGAGATCAGCAACGGTTACACGCTGCTGAGCTCCTGAGAATCTCTTTAAGAATAGACCCTCAAGTTTTATGAATATTTTCACTGAACCGTTCGGTAAATTTGCATACCACTCTAAAGTAATACTAGAAAGACTACTCATAAATTGGCAAAAGAGTAGAGCATCTGACCCTCCTGTACTACAACAGCTCGCTCGGAAGTGGGCCAGGTGCTATCTTGGGATTTCTAAACCACTAAAAACTTTGAATGAAGGTGGCACAAAGCCTTTAGGATCAGAGACTAAATCATATTCTTCAGGGTAAGGTCTACCCTTTAGAATAGAAGCAGTCCCTTGAGAATGGGCTAAGGCCTCCCTTACCTGGTTCTCAATCATCTAGTGGATATCTTTATCTATTGGAGAGACTAGGGAAGTAACTTCTGGAGTTCTGGGGCTTAATTCTATCTTCCTGCTGTGCTCACCCACTGTATGTGTTATAGTTTGCAACTGCTCGGACTAAGACTGCTGAGCTTTAATCATCTGACTATGCATTTGATCCATTTTTAACATCATCTGTTTAACTTTATTTTTTAGACTCTTGATATACTCATCCTTTTCATTCAACTTGATTAAGCCATCCGAGTCTGAATCTATAGCTGTAGTTGCCTGCTCCTTACTAGATCGGTGTCTTGAGGGTTCATTATCTTTATTTGATGCTCGAGTTTTAACCATACAAATGTCTCCACCTGAATCCTCCATCATTAAATCATCAGCCTCTTGATCGAAGGCTTTAATTGCCTTCTTCTTAAGTATATCTCTGATCTTCTAAACTACCTCATAGATTGGTCTACCCTCAATTGACTCAATATCGATGGGTAAGTATCCTTTGTAGTTGATCATTTCTTCAAACTCCTCTGCTTCTAGCTTGGTATGGACTTCTTGAACTTTTAAATCATCAACAGTAGGTTTCTCTACAAATTGATCTATCATTTCTTGATCATCATCTGGCACTATCCCCTCCCCTCTGACTGTCTCGGGGTCGGTAGTCACGAGGGTGACATCCTCAACAGGGTGAGGGATATCTAACTGAACAGGTGATGAAGGAGTTTGATAGGTGAGAGCTCCGACATCAATCTGAGTAGAATCCTCACTTCCCTTATTGGGGAGTCGGGGGATATCAACAGGTAACTGAATAGGAGTATCTCTTATCTGGATCCCAACAGATCTGCTTATTTTCATTGGTACATATGGTTCATTTGAAGACATGGGCCTCTTGACCTTAACATCAACTAGGTGAAGATCTTTCAAAATTTCTTTCGACTTGGCTATCACAGGAGCCAACTTTGAAAGCCTTGAGGGAGGGACTGGAGGTCTACCATCGAGAGGGCGACCCCTACCAGATCCTGTTAACACCCAGTGATATCCATCCACTAGTACTGAAGTCACTGGTTGTTTAACAAACTTCTTATTTCTCCTCACTAGCTGAGGACTCAGGTTCTTTGCTTCAGATCTTTCTTCTTTTAATACTTCCTTCTCAAGTTTATGTGAGATCACCCCCTTCAGGTGTCTCACATACTGTTGTTTTGTCTGACCTATCTTAGTAGCACAGATTTGAATGATATTCCTTAACATCCTAGTTCTTAAAGTGTGCTTCTCTTTTATAGTTCTTTTCACAGAATAGTTAACCGGGCTAGGTGGAGAGCTAGCAATCCTTATAACTCTCTCTTCCCCTATAGCAGCTGTGAGGGGGTGAAAATGACTCCCTTTCAGGAGTGGAGAAGAGGCAGGGACAGGCAGTTCCTCAGCAGCCTCAGGCTCAACTAGACTTAAAAGCCTTCTGCTCACCTATCTTTCTGAATTTAGTGATCTTCTTCCTCACCCTTCTTAAGTAGTTCTTCCTGGCATTCTTGGTGCCAAATAGTGCTCCTGAACTAAGAGACCGCTTCTCAACAGTAGACTTAATTTCAAACTTCTTCTCCTCTTCCTGGACTGAGGATGCAGAATGTGTAAGGGTAGTACCTGCTGCCATCTCGAGCACGGGGGGAAGGTCACTTGTTTCCCTTACTGTTAACTCAACTACTCTACCATTCTTGTCGCCCTCAGTGGCGAGATTAATGATGTTTCCACCATTTACAGACAGCTTTAAGGACTTGAAACCCATTCCAAACTGAATAGTACTGCTGTGAATTAACTCTTCAACTTGGAGGTCGCGGTCAACAAAGAATATAAGTTTTCCAGCCATTGCAAAGGATTTGATTATCTGGAATTTGCAAGGAGAAGATTTAAATCAGAATTTTGAATTTGAATTTGAAAAGAAATTCTCTATATTTTATCAAGTAAATCGAATTATAAGAACTATAATCTGATATACGGTGATAAAATATAAAAATCAATTTTGACTTGAAGAAAATTTGAATTTTCGTTGTATATGTTTAACTACAAGAGAATATTGTAGAAAGACAAATAACAACGATGACCTGGACTTGATTTGAATAAATTTGAATGGAGATTTGAAATTGTGAAAATTAAAATATTTTTCTTGAATATTGAAACTCAATAAGTTGAATTTTATTTCAATTTGACGGTTTACAAGTTTCAAGAAGTTTCAACTCAGCTCTCTTACCCCACTGAGCAGTCTAAGGATACGATGTCAGAGATTTGATTTGGTAGAAAGATTGGATCATTGAATTTGAATTTAGAAGTGATCAAATTTACATTGTACATGTTATACTACAAGAGAATGTTGTAGTAATACATGTGACAATGAAGATTGGATTTAATTTGAAAGGAATTTTAGAAACTCAAAAATCCAACAGCATCTCCCCTTATTTTTGAAACTTGAGGTATTGAATTTGCATTCAATGTGACAGTTTACAAACATTAGAGAAGATCCTACAGAAGTGAACTCAACTCTTTTATCGTGTTGAAGAGTTCGAGGTAAAATGTCAGAGTTCGAAGATTTGAGAGATACTGAAATTAGACGTTATTCTTGGAAAAGATTGGATTTGTATTATCAATGTTAAGCTACAAAAGATATTGTAAGAGAATATATGACAAATGATGATAAGTTGAAGAAGTTAAAAAGGATGTTTTGAAAACTTGGAATTCTGGCAGCATTTCCCCTTATTTTTGAAACTCAAATAGTTGAACAAGTGTTCAACAAAGGTTTACAAAATTCAAAGGAGATTCTAAGAAATCAACCTGAGTCATTCATCCCAAAAAGTGGTTCGAAGTGAAATGTCAAAGATTGAATCGACCGGAGGAATTGAAACTGCATTGCATATATACAACTACGATGATTGTTATAGGAGGATATATTGCAATGACTGTTAGAATTGAAGGATTTTGAAATGGATGTCTGAAAAATTTGAAATTTCGGTAGCATCTCCCCTTATTTTGAAATACAAGGTGTTGAACTGGTGTTCAATAAAGGTATACATAATTTAAATAAAAAGATGCTAAAAAGTCGACCTGACTCTTTTATCCCGACGAGTGATTCAAGATTGAAATGTCAAAGGTAAACTTTGCTAGAAGGATAAATTTTAACTTGAATTTGAAACTGACTTATACATTCACTCACATATATTGGATTGTAACCAGTGCTATAGGGTATATGTCATTTGGATTTTAAAAGAGATCTAGTCTTTGACAAAGATTTTGAGAATTTGATTTTTGATGTAGGAGGACCTTTTATAAGTTATATAACTTTACGTACCATTGATTAATCTAAGCACGTGAGTTTCTAACATTTATAGGAAGGTTTGAAGGAAACTTGACTTGACTCTTTTGCTCTACCAATTAACTTGGAGGCAAAATGTCAAAGCCCCATATTGAAGGAGGTTTCCTACACCCACCTCTCTTTTCACATGTCTTAATTGACTTGGCCATACTCACCCAAGAAAGAAATGGGTAGAGGGACCAACAAAAGAAAGGTAGTCAAAACTACTGATGTAAAAAAATTTGTATCGTTATTAAAGATGGAGAGAGAGATAGTCCCCAACGGAGTCGCCATTTTTTGTTTGATTAAAAAAAAGTATAGTTTTGAAAATGATTTAATTTTCTTTGAGAAATTTAAATTTCTGAAATTTTAATATTTGAAGTCGAACGCTTATTATAAATGATATATCTCCTTGAAAGGTGAACATATCTTCCCTAATAGATTCAGATTTCAAAACATAATTTACCCTGATTATCATAGTCAAACTCAAGGAGAAATAATATATGATCCCAAAGAATTAGAATGATGTTTAATCCAATGTTAAACTATAATAATCTAGTAAAGAGATCATTAATTTCATAATCAAGGTCACGATAATAATACGATATATCTTTCCAAGGAAAGAGGATATCATCTATTATCAATCATTTGAAAATGATGATAATGACCGTCAACTTTTAAATTTTCCAAAGATAATTAATTAAAATTTTGAAAAAGGCTTGATTTTGAAATCTAGTCTGGGTTTCTAAATCTCTTACGAGTCCAAGGCCTCATAGTTAATCACATCGTAGGAAACCAAAAAATTCCTACGAATACTCACAATTAAAATAACGATACGAATTTCATTTAAGATTTCAAAGTTTGATGTTAAAGGAGGTAGGGAGTGGAATTTCAAATGAGATTGGATTAAGATTGAATAGTTCTATCTGGAGGTCAAACGAATAGAGATAGGAGGAATTTTGAGATTCTGAATTACTTCAGAAACATCCAAATTAACCTAAGTGTTGGGCTTGAATTTGATTAAAAGAGATTTAATGTTTGAGTGATTGATTTTATTAGAAAGTGGGAATTAAATTCTCAAAAGATTGAGGTCTTAAGATTGAAAATCTACCTCAGAACCTAAGTCTAAATTAGGTAATGAGAATTAGTGACCTGGATCCTAGCTAATGCAATGCAAATCTGAACTTACCCCAGCCTAGATTGAGGAGCCAGCTAAATCACCTAAACGCTTCAAAACCATGTGTTCTGTCTTTAAATGTACAGTGGTAGGGAGGTTATTTAAGGGTAGTTTAAGGAAAGCCGGGCCAACATCTAGAGCAGATTTCTAATTGACCCTTTTGACTTATGTTGGGTGAAATGCTTAAGTAAAATGCAAATTAAAGATTTTAACACTTTTTAAATTTGTATTTAATGCAATTCATGCTCGTTGACTCGAATGCTTTAAATCAGATATGAAGCCATTTTTGAAAAAGGCTTAAAAATAGTTTTATCCTAGAGATTGCACAACATCCCCTTGATAGGACTGCACCCTAATAGGTCAGGTGGCCTGTTAGAACTCACAAGCTGGGAGGTGCCTAACAAAGTATAGAAGATTTAATATGAATGCATGAAAAACTCCCGATAGTCTAGGCTTACTTCTTAAAAGAGTTAGAGTTTCTATGTGAGCTTAAATATTTTAAATTTAATTAGAGTAGAAATAGTTTATTCATACCCTCACGAGCCTCCGATCGGGTTCCAGGCTAAATCAAAACACGATATGCAAGATAGCCAAAAAACTAAGAAAAGCAGGCAAATCCTAATCATAATCAACATCAATCAATCATTAAATTAAATCAATTAAATTAGAATTCAAATTAAAAATCCATATGGCAAGTGCCACTTAATTATACAAACAAGGGTCTGCAGGAAATGTAAAGTGGTCGGGTACCACTGACTATAACCCGGATTCTACTCCTAAGACTCAAGTGACTTTGAGAATGGGTCTTCTCGTTCTTCACTTCTTCGTCGTCTTGAAACTCCTTGGATCGTCAGGTCTGGATATCCAAATGAAAAGAAACTCTCCCTTGAAATGGGTGTTATCTTTTCTCTTTGGATATTTGAGAATATCCGAATATGAATCATCAAATGAAGAGGGACTCTCCCTTATGGGATGTCACCCTTCTCTTCGAATTTCAGATTAGACTTATATCCCATCTCATATCACTTGATATTATAGCTCAAATTTAAATTTAATTACATTTGAATGAAAATTAAAATCTAGACTCAACAACCTGTAGGGTTATCCTAATAATCAACAGTTATATAAACATCCCAAGTAGTTATAATTAATCTCAAGAAGTTAATATTTAAAATTAAAGTACTCAAATTACAGTCACATTTGGCCATGCTCTTTTAATTTGAAGGGGGACTCAAGCAAATTTCTGAAGCACCTACGGAAAATAATGTTAATTTTAAAGCTTTAATTATTGCCCCCTTTTAATTTTAAATGTCCTGTGCGAGCATGGCCACTGCATAAGATTGAATTAGTACAAATCATCCCTAACCTAGGGGTAGATCTAACGTAAAATCAATCACATCACAGAGTGCAAAAATTAACTAAACAATCACATTAATATTAATTACTTAAATCAACAACCAGTATGCAATGAAAACCACGAAAAATCCTGGCACATGCAAGTAGCAGAAAAGTAAATACTAGCCTAACCTAAAACTAGAGTTGGTTGTCCTAGAAAACTATCTAAAGTGTGTGAGGTAGGATGTGTGGCTTTGATATGTCCTATATAGGGCACTTGATTGAAGTTTCTTGATGTTCTAGTTAGTTGGAAGGCTTAAGGGAATTTTCAGTTAGAGTTTATGTCTTAATAATTAAAAATTTATTTTAAAATCTATTTTGATTGTTTGTTATATACCACCTTTGTTGCTCACCGAGGATGTGAAGTTTATTTCACCTTCCTTGGGGCTAATTTAATAGCCTCGTAGGCCTGGGTTACCTAGTGGTACCCGATATGATTAAGTGAATTTGATTTAATTAAGTTTAAAAGATAATTAAATTTTTATTAAAATTGATTGGTTACTGATTTTTAAAATTTAATTTGTTTAAATTTTCTATTAACCGGTTCGTGGGGTTGTGCCACCTGGTTCGAGGAATAAAACCTCCTAAGGACAAGTAACCCCGTAGGCCAGAGTAGTCCAGCCTATAAACCATCTTAATGTATTTGAATTAAGAATTTAAATTTAATTAAGTAATCATTAATCAATTAGAATTAAGTTTTACACTCCTTCAAATCCATTCGTGACGTTATGCCACCAGACTCGAGGAATAAAGCCTCCTTAGGACACTTAGCCCCATAGCCCGGAGTAGTCCAACCTAAAAACTTCATTTCAGGAGTGGTTATTGTGTATTAAGGGGTAAGTTGAATGTTTTAATCATTAAATTAATATTTTCTGGAATTTGAAATCAATTATTAAAATTTAAAAATTTTTGGATTATTTTAATCATTTAATTAAGGGGTCAAAATTTCACTTTTTGATTAAGCTTAAATTCTAAAAAGTTAATATTGTATTAAAATACTAGACCTTAATACGATCAGTTAGACTCTAAGTATGCTGGATTTGGATTTTTCTATATTTTATTGTGAAGGTTTGATGTTTTGACTCGATTTTGAACTAAGTTTGACCAAAAGTTGACTTTTTTAAATTTGATTGATTTCTGAGAATTTGATATTTTCAATAAATATTAGACCTTATCATGAGTTGAATGCCTTTGAGTTTGCTCAATTTGGAGTTTATTTGAATTAGTTATGAATTTTTGAAGTTTGATGTATTTATTGAATTTTTAAAATTATTTAATTAAAGGTGTTTTGATGATTTCAATCCAAATGATTTCCAAACTTCCTGAAATCAATTCTAAAGATCAGGAATAATCTAAGGAGTGATTATCAAGTGTTTGAGAAATTTTTGGAATTTTTAATTATTTTTAATTAATTAAATTAATTAAATAGTCAATTTCACTTAAAACTAGATTAAGCTCAAATTTAATGTCAAATTACAGGGCTTCTATTTTTCATAAGTTTGAAATTCAATTATGGTCAGTATGAGGTATTATTTGTAATTTTTGGGTTTAAATTTCATTTATTATATTTTTTGAAAGTTTTAAGGGCTTAATTAAGGTTTAATATTAATTAAATAAATTAGAGGGCTTAATGACTTCCAAAACCAGTAAGAATATTCCTATAAGCTGACGGTGTTGCTATGTTTGAGTGGTTTAAATCTAAAGTAAATAGGATGTAGATCTTAGATATTACGATTTTTCTAAGTTTTCTAAATGAGTCCTTAATTATTATCCTTAATGATGTCACTAAGTTAAATTGGGTTTCAAATCAAAGTCTCTAACCCTTGAACAAGTACATATAAACATACACACATTCATCACAATCACATCCTAGCACTAAGAGAGCCTTAAGTGTGTGTGTGCACCCTAAGCATGCAAATATTAAAGATAATTAAGATAGACGTGAATTTGATTAGTGAATAATTGAAAAACAACCATTCACTAATCCTCCCTCAATTTCTATTCATCTAAACTTAACTTAAGTTTAGAATTCCATAGGATCTCTCAAAAGTTCAAAGTTTAATACATACCTATAATTTCAAAATGGGATTTAAAATATACATATATATAAACCTATGTAGAAAGTATACGTTTTAAATTAAAATAATTAAAATATCATTAAAACAATTGTAAAACTCTATTGAGAGATCCTCTAATTTATTGAAATAATTTGAAAATAAATTGTTAATTTTGAAAATACTTGATATAATATTCAATTAAATATTAATTAAATATTAAAAAAATTAAATAATTAATATTAATCAAAATAAATTAGAATTTTAATCTCTGAAATTAATTTTAAATTATAGTACTAAATTTTCTAAACATTTTAAGGTATACACTTAATTTTTTTATTTAAAATGATTTTCTTATGAATTTTTTAAGTTTAAATTAATTAAATGTATTTTAAAATAATTTAAAATTAATTAAAATACAAAATTATGTTTAGATTAAATTAAATTAATTGTTAAATGATTTTTGGAATCTTAAATAATTCAAAATAAATTTATTTAATATCTTTTTTTAGAATATTTAAATTTAATTTTAATTAAATATTTATAAAACATTTAAATATTTAAATATTTAAATAATTTAAAATTATTCAAAACATAAATATTTTAATTAATTTAGTTTTAAATTAAAAAATTTAAAATAATTATTTAATTATTTAAAATATTATAAAATAAAATTAATAAATTCTTAAATGCACTTAATTAATTATATATTAAATAATTATTTTAAAAAATAACTAATAAATTATTTAAGGTTCGTTAGATATTTTAAATGAAATTTTAATTAATAAATAAAAAAAATTATTATTTATTTTATAATTAATTAAGAAAAATATACGCATATAAGTATATATATATATTTATATTCAAAGTGTATTATAATAAAAAGTTATATTTAATTAAATATTAATTTTAAAACATTTAATATTTAATATTTAATATTTAATGTAATTTAAAATAAATTTAATATTTTAAATTAATATTAAATTTAAAATGAAGTAATTAACTAGAAAATAATTTTATTATAATATATATATATATTATAATTTAAAATTATTTTTTAACTTTTTTTATTTGAAATGACTTTAAAATAATTTTTAAATAATTTTAAACAAAATAGTTGCGGCGACGGCGGCGGAGGACACGTGGCAGCGGCTGATTGGCCGCTGCAAACCGCAGGGCAATGATAGCGCGGCGACGCAATGACGGCCACTACAAACTACGGGGCAATGATTGTACGGCGGCATAATGATTACACCGCTAGCAATCATTGGTTAATTATTACCGCGGGCCACGGTAACCATGTCAGCGGTTAGCATGGGGTCGTCGGATGCTCCATAATTCGAATCAATGGCCAGGATCTAGCCGGACAGAGAGAGCGAGTGTGTGATCAGATCCGCGGCTGGAAGAAATGACATAATAGCAAGATCTGGATCGTTGATCGATCGGTCAATGGTCCATAAAATGTACACCTGCACTGGGTTATGTAAACATTCTAGATGGCATTTTTTGGCTCGTTCTTTCAATCCGGTTAACTATTCTTTATGAAATTTTAAACCTAAATTCCTCTAGTGAACAGAAATGTTGTGGGATAATTAGTTTGGCTTAAAATGCACTTTACGAGATACTATTTTACTCTAAGTGTATTAACTAGGGTTTAAGATTTTAAGAAAACTAACCGATAGATCTTCAAGGTAATGGGTTCTCTAAATTTGTGGTCTGTCCACGCTTAATTTTACAGAAGACCTCTCGAACTGATGGCGACTGGATTGAGCAGACGAAGCCTTGAATTTAATAAGCCTTGGTTCGCCAAAATTAACTCGCTGATGAGCTTTGACTGGTAGGATTTTGATTGGGGAAGGTAGGGGAGTCTCTAGAAAGCTCAAAGGAGCCAAGAGTTAGACTTGAGGAGGCTGGAATGGAGAGAGAGAGCGATAGGGTCATCAATCATGGCTCACTTGAGCCTTTTCCCCTATTCAAACCTCCTCAGATCATTTGGACGGCTCTGATCAATTGGGAGGCTTGCAAGGGTGTTGCCACCTGTGTAGGGAGTTATTGGGAGCAGAAGGAATCAAGGATAAGGGTACATCCTATGTGGAAAGTGTCCCTATGTCCTTGCAAGCATGTGGGAATGATAACATCCATTTGATCTTGATCAGAGGGCTGGGAAGAGCTCTAGGAAGCTTCTAGAGTCTAGTTAGACAGCTGGAGGGGCTTAGCTTAAGAAGGATTAGGCTTAGGGGGTCGTTTGACCAAGTTTGACCACCTTAAACCAAGGTTCGACACTTTGACTGGTCCCCATGCCATGTGGCAGCTGAGGTGGCATGGGAGGGGCTTGTAGAGCTGTTTAAATGTATTAATCCCAATGGCTAAGGAAAGGGATCAAGTGTTAAGTGGGATTTGACCACTAAAAAATTCTTTGGAGACTTTGTTGACGAGGTTCACCCGTCAACTATTCAATGGGGCTGATGATGTGGACTTAAGGAATTATTTAAGAACTGATTAAATGGGTTGAGAAGAGTTTAAGATTTATGAATTTAAAATTGAATGAAAATATGATGTTTTGATCAAATTTACTAAGTTGACTTGGTCAACTTAAATTGGGTTTGGTTAATTAAAGGCTAGGACACATTTAAACTATGGATTGAATTTGATTTGGAGCTTGAAATGGGTTTGATTTGGTCAAATGGCTTGGAATAATCCATTTAGACCCTTAAGGAACACCTAGGTCAACCTAGGTTGACTTGGTCAACCAGGTTGACCATAGGGGTAGGTCCAAGCTCAACAGGTTTAAAATGACCTTTGAAATCTGTTAGAGGTATCTTCAGGGTTTAAATAGGTCATTTGGGTCAAATGGCCCTATGGGCCTTTAAAGGGTTTATTAGGTCAACACTGGTTAACTTGGTCAACCAGGTTGACCCAAGGCTGGGAGTTAGGTCCAACAGATTTGAAATGACATTTGGAGACTAATGGAGGTAGTCCCATGGTCTGGGGAGGTTATTTTAGTCAAATCACCTATTTGGGCCCTTAATGGGCTTTTAGGTCAACCTATTTTGACTTGGTCAACCAGGTTGACCCAAGGTCTGGAAATGGGTCCAATAGGTTTGAAATGATATTTGAAACCTACTGGAAGTGGTTGCATTCTATGTGGAGGTCATTTGGCTCAAGGTGACTATTCATACTCTACAGGGGTATTTTGGTCATTTTGACCCCTGGTCAACTAGGGGTCAAAGTAAGTCCATCAAAATATATTTTAAAGCTCAATGAGTCATAATCAAGGGTCTGGAAGTGGTTGGAGGTGTTGATTAAAATTTTTTGAATGCACGAAAAGCAACTGCCTATATCGGCCCCACCTCACCAAACGACACACCGTTTCGTTCCGATAACTTCCATTCGACGAGGGAATCAAATAAGAAAGAAGAAAGAAGTTCGAAAAGGGACAATTACGCTCGCCTCACTCTTTTGACTCCAACATTGCTATTCGACTTCGTTACTTGACAGGAGCGTCTAGGGTTCACTTTTCATCTTCTCCGTTCGTCGTTGCTGTTCGGCTTCATTGCTTGGCGGGCAGTGTAGAGATTACATGAGTCGCTTCTCTGGCTCATCTGACGACGTTGCTTCGCAGGAAGGAGAGGTCACATGAGTCGCTTCTTTCGGTCCTTCCTTGCTGTCCGACTTTGGCTCGCAGGGAGGGGAGAGATCGCACCTGTCGCTGCTTCAGCTCCTTGTTGTTGTCCGACTTCTGCTTCGTGGGAGGTGTAAAGACCGCACACGTCGCCTCCTCCGCTCCTTTGTTTTTGTCCGACTTCGATGCTTTGCAAGAGGTAGAGAGATCGCACGGGTGGCCTCTTTGGCTCCTTTGTTTCTGTTCGACTGTACTCCTTCCCTGACCGGACTCAAGTGCTCAAGCAAACCCGACCCATGCCCGATCGGGCTCCCTCTTCCTCTCTCTGTTATATGATATAATATGTATATTATATATAATATATAATATATTATATATTATATTATATTATATATTATGTATAATATTATATAATATATATATAAATATATACTAAAGTAAAATAATAAAAAGGGGAGGATGAGATTTTTTAAACAAGTGTGGAAGACCCGCGCCGTGATCTTAGATCCGGGCGGATGGTTTTAAACTTAAAGACCTCGTGCCGTCGTACCTTAGGTCCGGCCGGGATGGTTTGGAATTGAAGACCCGTACCGTGACCTTAGATCCTGGCAGATGGTTGAATTTGAAGACCCCACGCAGTCGATCTTAGATCCTGGTGGGATGATTTTAATTCCAAAACCCTACGCCGTTGACCTTAGATCTGGGTAGGAAGAAATTAGGGCAAGTGCCCCTCCTTACCTCCCGGCACCAGGGAGGGGACGCCTGGAGGCTGCCGAAATTTCCCGGGTTATAGAACCTTTCTTTTTTGAACAATTGGATACCGATTCAATTTATATTTTAATTAATAAATTGATTAATTGAATTAAAATTAATTAATCAAAATTAATTTGAATTAAAATTAATTAATCAAAATTAATTGAAATTAACAGATTGATTAATTTAAAAAAATACAGAGAGCAGATTTAAAATCCAATAGCATTTCAAACTTGAGAGCATTTGTAAATTTGAGAGTTTTAAAATTCAAGAGCATTGAAATTTAATTTGATTAATTGGTTAATTATTTAATTAATTAAAAATGAGATATTTTAAAATAAAATACAGTAAAAAGGGGGGGGGGGGGGGGGAGAGTTCCACTAATCAACATATACAACACTATTTTGGAAACTCTCAACGACAGCTCTCCAACTCAATCAATTGCTCTCCAAACACTCTACAACCTCTCCAAACTCTCAAATAAATCGTCCAAACAAAATAGCTCTCAAACAATTCACAAAACAAATAGCCCTCAAACTCTCTAAATAAAACATCTCTAAAACTCTCCAGAAGCTCTCACAACAGCTCCAGGAAAAGCCCCAAGCCCCTGGTGGGCTCCAACTCCTGGCAAAGGCTGCAAACTCTTGCTACTGCAACTACTGATTATGAATTCCTGAAATGTTGCAAGTCTCACGTACCTGCAAACAAACAAACAAAAGTTAGCACATCACAAATGAAAATCAATGCTGAAAAATAGTTAATCTAACTATTGCAGATAAAGTACTGAAAAATAAGTAATAAACTACTGCGGCAAGAAAAAAAAATTGATTGCAAGCACAAAATAGAGAACAAACTACGGTAGTAGGGAAAATACTACAAGCACAAAATAACGAAAACACTGACGCAGTGTCAAAGCCCTGAGGTGCCAAAGTCATAAACTCAAACCAATTCAAATAAGTACAAATCTATTTAAACAATCAAACCCAAACAAAATCTTTGGGCTACTTCTAAGGCAAGCAGTAAGACCCGCGTGTTAGGGAATTTCTAAGTGAAGAAACCTAAATCCCAAAACTCCAAACCCTTCTTGGCAGCCTTGTTTATAAGAACTTGGCTGTAAGACCCACTACCCGGCAGCTATCATAGGAAAGGCGTAAGCCCGACCCTAGGGGAAAGTTTTAAGTAAAATCAACTTAAACCCTAACCCCAAATTAAAACATCCGGCAACTTCTAATAGAAGCTGTAAGTCCAATCTCTCAGGGAAATGTCTAGGCAATAACATAACCCTAGACCCCTCACACGGGCCACTTAGCTTACAGGGCTAGGTCGTAAGACCCACCATTAGGCAACTTCTAAGGAAGCAATAAGACCTACTCAACTAAAATCTTCAGACTACCCTTAATAGAGGCCATACGTCCTTACCTAAGTCTAATCACACGGACATCTTTTGTTAAAAAATCAAGGCTTTAAGAGAGAATGTCATCTTTAAATAAGGCTTTGAAATACAGTAATTATGTTACTAATCCCATGTTGAAAGCATGTGGAATTTCTAAAATTTTCTACAAAATATATAAATCCCTGGGCATCCTAGTCTATAGGACTAGGTTATAAGTCCTGCTTTCAGGCAATTTCCTAAGGGAAAAATAAGACCTACCCAAACAATTAAACCCTTCTGGGCAGCCTTGCTGTAGAGATAGGTTGTAAGACCCATCTTTGGGCAACTCATAAATAGAGTCGTAAGCCCCACTCCAAATAAAACATACAGACTACTTGCTATGAAAGTTGTAAGTCCCGACCCAATCAAATTTTTGTGTAACTTCTAAACGAAGTTACAAATTCCTAAATTAAATCAACTTCTTGGCATTCTAATGGATGTAAGCCCCAAAACACAAATAAAATTAAAACACAAGCCTAACCACCTCAATCTACTCGGGATCCCTGAGAGGAGGCAACCCATGGCTGCTAATCAAATTCCCTAGACATTACAGTCAATGATTGTAGTGTTGGTAGACTGAGACCTACGGTATACCCGGGACGACAGAACCATGGGATCTTGATCGGGTTTACCTTCATTTTCCCCATAATTGAGACTAATCACCTAAAATTTATTCATTCTTAATCAAGAGTTCTCCTTTACGTGTTAAGAGAGGTAATTAACTATGAGTGCTTGTGCTCATGGGAAGTAAGGACCCCCGATCTAATTAAACCTTGACTACCCTCATGGGAAATCTGGTTAATTCTAATCTGACTTAAGGGAAATGGAATCCTACAGCTGCGAAGCGGGATTCGCGCATTCGCGCCATTTTTCTTGAGCCAACAAGAGGCTTTGAAGAAGGCTCCAAGGTCAGGATCCACTAGGTTACATTTCTAGTGGCATATGCAGTAAATATTTAAAGGTTTTATAGCTTTTGAAAATTAATTCAGTTTCTGGGGATGGATACCTCAGAATGGGCTCAAATTTGGAGGATTGCCTCTAGAGATATTTCATATCAATATGCAATTGATAGACTCTAAATCAGAGGTCATTTGACTGGGCTTTGAAGTGTTTGAAAATTTACTAGAAAAGGCTTTCAGGACTTAGACCTTTAGCCTGGGGTTCGAGCTTGGATTTTTGGATTTACGCTGGATTTTTGATTTGAATGATTGGATTTTAATTATCCAAATCATTTATGATCATTTAGAGATCATAAGTGATAGGATAGGGTTGAAGCTTGGTCAGAGACAGGATTAAGGTTTGAAGTAGAATTGAGATCAGGATAGGTTCAAGGTTTTGAGAGGTTTGAAGTCTGGATTTGATTGAAGTTTGAATTGAATGAAGGTCTGGATTAATCCTAGATCTAGATTGATCTAAGTTCTAGGCTGATCCTAGAATCTGGGTAGATTTAAGAACCTGGAGTCTAAAAGAATCCTAGGGTTTAGATAGATTCTAAAGTCTGGAGTTTAGGAACATCTTAGGATCTAGGAAAAATCCTAAAATCTAGATTCTGGGAAGATCCTAGGGTCTAGAAAAAATCCTAGGCTCTGGCTCTAGGAGAATCCTAAGATTTAGAATAATCTAGAAGGTAGATCGATTTAAGACCTGAATTGATCCTAGGATATGGATTGATCTGAGATATGGATTGTGTCCTAATGACCTCATACAAAAATGAGGTCAACAGTGAACCAACAAAAATTAAATGTATGACATTTAAAGTATATAAATATAAATTAATAAATAAAGGGTGTTCTCCATGCAAAGCACCCAATAAGTAATTCACACTACCAGTCTGGCCTAAGCTAGAGTTGGTTATCCTAGTAAATCATCTAAGTGTGTGAAAGAGGTTGTATGGCTTTGAAATGTCTTATAGGGATCACTATAGGAAAAATGTTATTTTTTGGCAACTATTTTTGCTGGAAAATGACTAAAATCCGCCAATAATTTATATTTCTGGTGGATTTCTAATGAAAAATTTTTCGACAAAAATTCACGCATAAAAAAATAAATACCATCGAAAGAATTCCGTCGAATTATTTGGCTAAAAATTTGTCCGAAATTGCTTTAAAAAAATAGGAAAAATGTTATTTTTTGGCCTGCCCGACCCACCCCCCAGCCTGTGCTACGTGAGGTTTGAACCCCGCCCAATTCAAACTGAACTGCGCTTACAAACCATTTACGCTGTGATGAAAAATACATTGATTTAACTATGTTTTTATATTTAAATTAGAATTTCTTAATAATTATTTAAATTGACATAATAATAATTATTTATTTTAATATTAAGTATTATAACATAATTTAATTAATAACATAATAATAATAATAATAATAATAAGTTTTTTTAATTATTAAAATTAACTTAATAATAAATTAGACTTTCTTTGTAAATTAAAATTAACTAATATTAATAATAATCGAAATATAATTAACAATATTAAAATTATATTATTTTTATATTTATATTATTAATTAACAACATTATTAATATTTATTTATTTATAGTACTTGATATTTATATTAAAATTTATAATATTTAATTTAATTAATTTAATTTAACAAAATGAATAATTTTGTATATTTATAAGAATTATTTTTCAAAAAAATTTAAATTCCGTTGGAAATCCGCCGAAAAATTCACCGAAATATGCACCAGAAATCCGTCAAAAAATTCCATTGAAAATATTCTGCCGAAAAAACTGTTGGAAATATTCCATCAGAAATTTGCCAAAAAAATATGCTAGAATTTCTAACGGATTTATTTTTTCGCCAAAAATTCCATCGAAAATCCGCATTTTTCCTGTAGTGGATGTACTTTTTAAGTTGCATGCATTTTTAAGGTTTGTTTATTAAATGTCAAATGGGAAATTTAATTGAAGTTTATCTTGTGTATGTTTGGATTTAACTATTTAAAATTTAAAGGTTAGAGTTGATTATTTAATTATGAAGAACTTATAAATTAATAAACCAATATAAATCCAAAAAGGCTTTTTAAATGAAATATAGTCATAATCCATATAGGATAGATGACCACATAAAGCCAAGAGAAATTTATTTATTACTACATTAAGAGATAGAAAAGGGATCCTTCAATCCAATACACATGCCCTCTAAGTGGATGATTATGTGATTCCTAATTTACACTAATCATCCCGGATGATTGCAGAATAGTTCGGGACGATCTGAACAAACTTTCTTCTAATCATCTAGAGAAACCAGATCGTCCAGGCTAAAATATTAGTTTTTACACTGATCGTACAGGATAATCCGTCAATCATCTTGGATGATATTTGACGACCAGTTAAGATTTAGGGCATTTTTTGAGCCCTCCTTTAAAAGATCTTTTTCTTCCAACAAGAAAAATCTTTTGCCACTTTCCTTTCCAGAGAAAACCTTGAGAGAGAGAGAGAGAGCTTGGGAGAGAGAGAGAGGATCTTGTGAGGGGGAGTTTATGAGGGATTCACAAAGGTTACTCCAAGAAAGGATTTGAGTCATCTTCTCCATTCATCGTCTCTTGTCTTGTCAGTGTCTCTGTGGGAGGATCATTCACAAGAAGATCTGGGTTCTCTGCCTGCTTTAGGAGGAAGCTAAAGGAGTCCAGGTTCTCTGGCTACTTCAGGAGAAAGTGAATGGAGTCTAGGTTCTCTGCCTGCTTCAGGAGAAAGTGAAAGGAGTTCAGGTTCTCTGCCTCACCGTGTTGGTGGAAAGTAGTTTTTATACAGGCTTCTCCGCCTTACTATGGGAGCAGAAGGAGAGTCACTTAGTGTTAGTACAATACCCAGAGGGGAGGCTCCGGGGAGTGGATGTAGGTCAAGTTGACCGAACCACTATAAAATCTAGTGTATTCTTTCTGATTATTTTTTGCATTTACTTTTCTGTTGATGATTATGTGATTGTGATTATTATTCTGTTATCATTGAATATCTGCACATCATCGCATAATTATAAAAGTTTTAAAATATTTAAAAATATTTTCTAAATCATTATTTTGCTCTCAAATTTTTAAAACTACCAATTCAACCCCCCCTCTTGGTTAGCCTCGAGACTAGTTCATAAGGGCTTAACATCCCTATCGAACTTTCAAGTGGTATGAGAGCGGGATTCAAAAATTAAGTTTAAAAACTTTTAAATTTTGATACATGGCTAACTTTGGTAATCATAATACTGTTAAAGGTTATTCCATGATACGATCACCATTATTTTATAACATACCTTTTGATTTTTGAAAAACTCGTATGTCCACCTTTTTACAATCAATTGATTATCACATGTGGATGCTTGTTAAGGATGGCTACGAAGCACCTTTTAGAATGGTTAATAATGTTAAAATTGAACTACTTTTCACTGAATGGACTCTTGATGATCGGGACTTAGCCCAATTGAATGCCAAATGTTTGAACTATTTTTTCTGTGTACTGAAATCTGAAGATTATATGCATGTTTCTACTTGCTCTAGTGGTAAAGAAATATACGATAGATTATGCATTACATATGAAGGTACATCTGAGGTTAAGCAATCTAAATTGAATATCTTACTTCATGACTACGAACTCTTTTGTATGAAACCTAGTGAATCAATTTTTGAAATGTATACTTGGTTCACTCAAATTGTCACTTCTTTACATACTTTAGGAAGAGAACTTACAAACTATGAAAAAGTGAACAAAATATTAAGATGTTTGCCTTCTTATTTTGATGCCAAGATAACTGTAATTACTGAATCCAAGGATTTAAACACTTATTCTATTGATAACTTACTTGGGTCACTCCTTGCTTACGAGCAAGGGGTGAACCAAAGACAGCTTGATGCAGGTGAGAAGAAGAAGGAGAAAATTGTGGCATTGAAGGCCAACGAGACTGATACTAATACTTTTGAGTTTGATAGTGATGATGTTACCTTAATCACTAGGTAATTCAAAAGCTTTCTAAGGAAGAAACAAAAGAACTTTCAGAAATGGAACAAAGGTAAGAGTAGCAATAATTTTAAAGGTTCATCTGATACTGTTTGTTTTGAATGTAGGAAGCCTGGACATATAAAGGCTGATTGTCCTACACTTAAGGCTCACTCAAGTAAGGAGAAGGGTGAGGAGAAACCCAAGTTTAGGAAGGACAAGAAGCAGATTCAAAAGGCATTCTGGGTAGATTCTACATCCGACTCCTCTGAGACTGAAGCTGAGGAGGAGACTACAAATTTGTGTCTGATGGTTGATGATCATCCTGGTCAGTCTGATCAAGAAGAGATATGTGAGCTAACCTATGATCAATTACTAGATGTTTCTAAGAAAATTCATTCGTCGTATAGGAAACTTAAGAAAACGCATGCCAACCTAAAATTAGATTTCCTGAATTTTCAAAAAGAGCATGATGTTATGATTAAGGATCATTCTACACTTAAAAGCAATCACATGTCCTTACTTAATGAACTTGATGAATTGAACAAAAAGTATTCTGAACTAATTGTTGAGTATGAGTCATTGAAAACATTGCATGTTGATTTAGAAAAAGCTTATAAAGAATTAGACACCATGGCATGTAACTTAGATAGTGATGAGCATTACTTGAAGTTTGAAATTATAATTCTCACAAAGGAATCTGAATTTCTAAGACTAAAAATTTATACTTTTGAGAAAAATGAAATACCCCCTACTTTTGCACAATTTTATACAAATTCTCCTTTTGAAGAATCTATTTTAAAATCATCAAAGCATGTTTCATACACACCTAGGAAGAGGCACTATCACCCACGTAGATTAGTTAATCCATTTCCTGACGTTAGATGTTTTTCTTGTGGCTTACTAGGACATTTCTCACACACCAGCACGGTTCACTGTAGCACACATGCATTGCATTCTTCTTTTTATAAGGGGTTCCTAAATCTGACATTTGATGATTTTCTAGGTGTACTCTAGGCCTCATGAGAGCATGTGGTGCCTGGACAGCGGATGTTCAAGACATATGACAGGAGTTCCAAATCAGATTATTTTGCTGGAGACCAGAGCTGGAGGCAAGGTTACACTTGGAGACACCACCACCAGGAAGGTGATAGGAGCAGGTATAATTGGTGATTCACAAAATTTCACTATTGACAATATTTTACTTATAGATGAATTGAAACACAACTTGCTGAGCATTAGTCAACTCTATGACAAAGGATACAACATCAAGTTCCTTCCCACTTGCTACATTATAAGCTTAAATGACAAAATTATTTTGCAGGGACAAAGGATCAATAATATCTACATGCTGGATGTAAGCTATTTTAAAACTGATGTTTCAATTTGCTTAAAAACTGCTGCTGATGAGTCTTGGTTGTAGCACAGGAGATTATATCATGCCAGTATGAGAACCCTTAGAAGAGTCACCCAAAAGGACTTAGTTAGAGCTGTCCCCAAGCTTAAGTTCACTAAGGACCACCTATATGATGCCTGCCAATTAGGGAAGCAAGTTCACTCCTCTTTCCACTCAATTAAGGACATCAACACCTATAGACCTTTAGAAGTCCTTCGCATGGATTTGTTTGGACCTATTAGCACTATGAGCTTGGGGGGAAAATCTATGGATTTGTGATTATTGATGATTACTCGAGGTTCACTAGGATTAAATTTCTATCACATAAATCTAAGTCATTTGATGAATTTAAATCTTTCTCTACTTGTATTCAGAGGAAGTTAGGTTGTGAGATCTTGACTATTCATAGTGATCATGGTGGAGAGTTTGAAAATGTGCGATTTGGAACATTCTGTGAGGAGCAAGGGACTGGCCACAACTTTTTAGCTCCTACGACCCCTCAGTAGAATGGGGTAGCTGAAAGAAAGAAAAGGACCCTAGTGGAAGTCGCTAGAGCCATTCTTGCTAATTATTCACTTCCAAAATACTTTTGGGCTGAAATGGTGAACACTGCATGTTATGTGGTGAATAGGGTGAATGTTAGATCAAATCTGAATAAGACACCTTATGAGATTATTAAGGTTAGAGCTCCAGACCTGTCCCACCTCCATGTTTTTGGCTGTAAGGTTTTCATTCTAAACAATGGGAAATCATCCTTAGGAAAATTTAACCCCAAATATGATGAAGGAGTGTTCTTAGGCTATTCTAGTGTGGGGAAAACCTTTAGGGTGTTTAATAAGAGGACTTTAGCGGTGGAGGAGACAACTCATGTGGTGTTTAATGAATCTGATCCTAAGGAGACTAGAGTTGAGGAAGAAGAAGATGTAGGAGAGATTACCCAAGGAGTTGAAAATGTAAATCTTGAGGAAAGAGTAGAACCTGAAAATACTTTGCCTAGAGGTTAGAGATATGCTTCGAGTCATCCTAAAGAACTGATCTTAGGAGACCCTTCTGAAGGTGTTAGAATTAGGCATGGACTTAGGAAGGAAGTAAACCATTCTTCCTTTATCTCAATGACTGAATCCACTAACATCAATTAAGCCCTTTCTGATGAGTTTTGGATATTAGCTATGCAAGAGGAATTGAATCAATTTGTAAGGAACGATGTCTAAGAGTTAGTAAAAAGACCTAGAAATCAAAGTGTAATGGGAACCAAGTGGTTCTTTAAGAATAAGATGAATGATTCTGGTGTGGTGGTTTGGAATAAGGTAAGATTGGTGGCTAAGGGGTACAATCAAATTGAAGGGATTAATTTTGAGGAGACCTTTGCCCTTGTAGCTAGATTGGAAGCCATTAGGGTGCTACTTTCCTTTGCCTGTTATAAGGGATTTAAGCTGTTTCAAATGGATGTCAAGAGTGCCTTTTTAAATGGGGTAGTAAAAGAGGATATCTTTGTAGAGCAACCCCCAGGTTTTGAGAGTTTCCAATATCCAAATCATGTTTATAAATTAAAAAGGCCTTATATGGATTGAAACAGGCACCCAGAGCTTGGTATGAGAGGCTTAGCACATTCCTACTAGAAAGAGAGTTTGTTAAGGGGAGCGTAGACACCACCCTTTTCCTTAGGAAAGTAGGAGATGATCTACTCATTATCCAGATCTATGTTGATGATATACTTTTTGGATCTTCTGATAAAAATTTATGTGATAATTTTTCTAAGATAATGAGTAAGGAGTTTGAGATGACTATGCTGGGAGAATTATCCTATTTTCTCGGGTTTAGCATAAGGAAAATGGATGATGGAACCTTTTTGAATCAATCAAAATGCACTAAGAACATCTTGAAGAAATATGAAATGGACAAAGCTAAGCCAATTAATACTCCCATGAGTTCCACTGTTCAGTTAGATAAGGATTCAAATGGAAAATTTGTTGATCAGAAGTTTAGGGGAATAATTAGATCACTGCTTTACCTGACTGTTAACCGACCTGATATTATGTTTAGTGTTTATCTTTTTGCTAGGTTTTAAGCTGATCCTAAAGAGTCCCACCTGACTGCTGTTAAAAAAATTCTTAGATATCTTTTAGGGACCCCAAATCTAGGAATCTGGTACCCTAGGCACAACACCTCTTTTGAGATTATTGGATATTTAGATTCTGATTTTGCAGGGTATAGGGTTGCTAGAAAGAGCACTTCTGGAACTTGCCAATTCATAGGATAATCTTTAGTCTCCTGGTCTAGTAAAAAATAGAACTCAGTTGCACTTTCCACTGCTGAAGCTGAGTACATTGCCTTAGGAAGTTGTGTGGCCCAAGTCCTTTGGTTGAAGCAACAAGTTTTGGATTTAGGATTACCTGTTGGCATAATTTCAATTCTATGTGATAATACCAGTGTCATTTGCATTTCTAAGAATCCCATCCAATATTCCTGAACCAAACATATTGATATAAGGCATCACTTCATTAGGGACCATGTTATAAAAGGGGACATTGAGCTACATCACTTAGCAACTGAAAATCAACTGGTTGACATCTTTACTAAACCACTGGCCTTTGACTCATTCAATATTTTGAGGACCAGATTGGGTATGATTGACATAAATACATGAATTTGATGATTACTGACTTCTGATGTTTTTCTGTTTTCTTCATTTTGCTTTTAGTTTTTGTTTATTTTAATTATCTGTTTTACTTTAGAATTTTTTTTCCTGCTGATTGTAGTTGTTTGATTTGCTTATCAGATTTGATTATTTTTTTGCTGATTTTTATTTACTGATTTTTGTGTGTTTGTTTTTCTTCCTTCTTATTTTATTTGTTGATTACTCACTTCAAAATCAGATCACTGCTCACTTCTGCTGATAAACTGGATTTTTGACTCAGAGTTTTGCCTTATTTTTATTTGAAATCTTGTAAGCAGTGATTGACTCCTCTGAATCTATTAAAGGGAAGAAACATTGATGGTTGTTTCTCTTCCTCTAACTCTTTTAATGGTGTATTGTTTCTTTTAGATAAAAATCTTTTTTAAAATTAAAAAGTTAGTTTTTGAAATAGAGATCTATTTTATCTTTCTACAGTAATCTACATCATATAAATAGTATTTTCAAAGCTTTGAATTATTGTTATATTTTTCTTAATCAAGTGATTGCACTTATCATATGATGTATGGTTTTAATTTAGTGAATTACTCTTCCTTACTATAGAGAGTGAGTTTTAGCATATCTTATGTCTGGAAGGTAATTTCACAGCTGAGATTCTTTAACGATTATGAAAGGAAGCAAGCTTACAAAAGATGCGCAGTACGCCAAATAAATTAAAAAAGAGGCACAAAATGAGCCCAAAGCTAAAAAGATGTGAAATGTCTCCAAACTGAAAGATATACAAAGTGTATCGAAAATTAAAAGATATGCAAAGTGCCAAACAAATTGAAAAAGAGGGACAAAATGAGCCCACAAATAAATAAGCTTTCTTCCCTTTCAGATCTTTAAATGTCTTAGAAAAATTCATGCGCCACTTAATACTTTCAAAAGCTTGAGACGAAAAATCATGATTTCTGATTCCTTACTTTGTAATACTATTATATCATATATTTTTCTGGAACGAGGCTTGAAAGAATCTCTTTTCAAATCTAATTTCTTTTCTTCTGATTTAGACTTTTGCTTGAAAGGAATTTGAACCTATAAGGTGTCCGAGGTAGGAGTTACGAAAGTCAATTTTCTAACTTTTTTGGATTTCAGCGTTATCGATTTTCTTCTTGTTGGCTTTTGAATTGAAAATCAGGGAAAATTCTATTTTATTGAAGCTGATAAAAAAAATATTTTCACTATTATTTTTCGTTTCTCTTTTTTATTTGTTGTGATGTTTAAATTTGCTGTTATTTTTTTCTTTTATGTTCCTCCTTTTTGTGATGTCAAAAGGGGGAGTTATTTTTTTGTTGTAGTAGTTTTATTTGTTATTTTTTGTTGTAGTTGTGTCCTTTATTGTATTGAATGTCACTGATTATTAATGTTTAGTAAAATTTATCGTCTCTCGCCTATGCTTTAATCACTGCAATCTGGTTAATTTGAAACTACTAAATAAATATTTGTCATCATAAAAAAGGGGGAGATTATTGCAAATCTGGGTTTCAAGGACTATGATTTTGATGATAGCAAATATTTCTATTTTTGGTTGATTGTCTAATCTTTCAGGTCCGCAGGATCAATTGCAAGTTCAAGCCAGCCCAAGATCGAGTCAGTCTGTTTTATAATTCAGGTCAAATGTATTATTTTCATCTTTATTAAGTCAAATATAATGTAAAGGATCCCCTAGCTAAGTAACCTTGCACACACACACTCAGGGGGAGAGTTTAGTGAATTAGAGTTTCTATTCATTTTTTTATTCAGATCGTCCTGGATGACAATCACATCATCATGGATGATCCAATGAAAATAGAAACCCTAATTAGGGTGACAAAGTTAAGTCGATCTGATTAAGCAGATCATCCTGGATGATCCTATGATCGTACAGGATGATAGGCTCAAATAAAAAATTCTCAGCCGCCAGATTATGTTAGGCAAGTTTTTATTTTTAGACATTTGGTCTGATCGTCCCGGATGATGCGTGTATCATCCTGAATGATCCAATACAATCTTGCCTAAATTAGTCTGGTGATTAAGGAAAGCAATTAATATCTGATTGATACGATCAAATCATCCCGGATGATCGCAAGATCGTCCTAAATGATACATGCAAAATCCTGACCGTCCAGTGCCTATCACTTGTATGTCCAGAGCTGTGTGCAGGATAATTTTATCATTTTTGAACTAATCATACCGGACAATAGACATATCATCCCGGACAATCAAGTCATTTTGAAATCATCCAGCATGTTCTGACCTGTACATCCAGAGCTGTATACAGGATGATTTTATCATTTTTGAACTAATCGTACGGGACGATAGACATATCGTCCGAGATGACCAACTCATTTTGAGATCATCCAGCACAAGTTCCCCTGGACGACCAGAGCTATCTTCTGGACAAAATTCCTGATTAACACTAATCATCCCAGACGATCGTAGAATCGTACGGGACGATCTGAACAAACTTTTTTTCTAATTATCTAGAAAAACTAGATCATCTAGGCTGAAATATGAGTTTTTACACTGATCGTACAGGACGATCTGTCAATTGTTCTGGATGATATTTGATGACCAGTTGAGATTTAGGGTAATTTATGAGCCCTCCTTTAAAAGATTTTTTCTTCCAGCAAGAAAAATCTTTTTGTCACTTTTCTTTCCAAAAAAAACCTTGAGAGAGAGAGAGAGCTTGGGGGAGAGAGAGAGAGGATCTTATGAGGGGGAGTTTCTGGGGGATTCACAAAGGTTGCTCCAAGCAAGGATCTGAGTCATCTTCTCCGTTCGTCGTCTCTCGTCTTGTCGGTGTCTCTATGGGTGGATCATTTGCAAGAAGATCTGGGTTCTCTGCTTGCTTCACAAGGAAGCGAAAGGAGTCCAGGTTCTCTGCCTGCTTCAGGAGAAAGTGAAAAGAGTCTAGGTTCTTTGCCTGCTTCAGGAGGAAGCGAAAGGAGTTCAGGTTCTCTGCCTCACCGGGTTGGTGGAAAGGAGTTTTTTTACAGGCTTCTCCGCCTTGCTGTGGGAGCAGAAGGAGAGTCACTTAGTGTTAGTGCAATACCCGGAGGGGAGGCTCCGGGGAGTGGATGTAGGTCAAGTTGACCAAATCACTATAAAATATGGTGTATTCTTTCTGATTATTTTTCGCATTTACTTTTTTGTTGATGATTGTGTGATTGTGATTATTATTCTGTTATCATTGAATATCTGCACATCATCGCATAACTGTAAAAGTCTTAAAACATTCAAAAATATTTTCTAAATCGTTGTTTTGCTCTCAAATTTTAAAACTACCAATTCACCCCCTCCCCCCCCCCCCCCCTCTTGATTAGCCTCGGGACTCATTCATAAGGGCTTAACATCCCTATCAAACTTTCAAGGAGAATATATAATTTAAGATAAGATATGCACTTTAATCTATACTTTAGGTATATATTTCTTAACCAAAAAAACAAAAAAACTTTAGGAGAACTTTCGTTGGAGTTCAAAGATTAAGCACAGATTGATGGCACGTGCAAGTCATGCCCTCACCTACAGACCAGATGAGGACACCTAAAACTTATCAGAAGTTGAGAAATCCAATCTCAAGTGGAATTCAAATGAAGTATATCTGAACACAACTGAGGCTACCGCCGGTTACTTCACCTTTTTCAGATTCCAATAAAAATTTTTATTGAAATCCAATCTCAACTAGAATTCAAATAAATGCAATTTGTTTTTTTTACAAAAAAGGGAAGAAGAAGACCAGTGCATGCGGATAGCAGGATATACAAAAAAGTGAAAAACATGAACATTACAAAAAATCTATCATTCATCTCACATTCCAAACTAGAGAAAAAAAGAGAACCCTAAATGCAAAATAAAAAAAACATACATAAAAGAAAGCTATAAAGATTAAAGACTTTAGATTCTGAAACAAACTAGAACAAGGCAACGTTTGGCCTTGGCTTCTGGCTTCGTGAACGAGTAGGCTGGTAGGAGGAGACCGGGTTGGCTTCTTGCTTTGCAAAGGAGAAGAATGGAGATGTTATTATCTTTGCACGCCGTTGGGGAAGAAGAGGTCGAAGGCTTCGAATGAGGTTTTTTTTTCCTCTCTTGAAGCTCAAAGCCGAAGAGTCGAGCAGACATCGACGCAAACGAGGGTTTTTTTCCCTCTCCGTCGTATAAGCTTTCCCTCCCGAAATCTCGGCTGTTGGATCTAACTAATCAGCACCATAGCTGAACCGCTGGTTATCAAAAATCAGGGCCGGTTCGGCGGTCGAACTGCCGATTCGAGCGTGTTTATCCCGATTTTCTGCAAAATAGGTTTTCATTTGAATAGTAACCGGCTGGCAGGCCGGTTCACGGTTTAACCGGTTGAATCGATTGGTCTGGCCCGGTTTTAAAAGCATTGCCCTTAACTTGTTATTTAAGATTTATTAAATCTCTTAATCAAATATGTAAGTGCCCTTCCAAAAGGAATCGTGCACTTACATAGAAGGATTGGGTGATTTAGATATGTTAAAGATTTTAAAATTTAACGCTAAAACACCCTCAAAATGGAATTTAGTGTCAAACATAAAAACTTTAATATTTAATTAAGATTTATTATTTATTTGATTAATAATAAGCTTTAATCAAATAAATTATCAAATTAATTTCAATTTTTATGTTTAATATTTTTGTTGAATTTTTCTAATTCATATTGAATTATTTGGATTTTTAATTAATTTTAAAAATTTTAATTAATTTTAATTAATTATTAATTATTTATTTTAAAATTTTATTAAAAAAATTTATTTAAATTTAAATTATTAATCTCTAAATTTTATTTAATTTTTTTATTTTTAGAATTTTATTTATTATTTTTAATTAATTATTTTAAGAAATTGATTATTTAATTAATTATTATTAAATTTTAATTGGAAAATATTATTTAGATAGCAACTAAAATTCTCTAATTTTCTTTTTTTATTTAAAATTATTTTATATTTTGAATTTTATTTTATTTTTTAGAGAATTTATTTAATTTATATGTAATTAAAAGGGTAATTAAAATATTAATTAAATTTTAATGAAATTTGAACTCGTACTTTATTTTTCAATGATTGTAGACTTAATTTAGGATTGATTGAAGAATGTTTTGAATTTTTATAGATTTTAGTTGATTTATTTGTAATAATTGAAGGATTAACCCTTAAGAAAGGGTCAACCTTGATTAGCTATTATTATAAGATCAATTAATGTCAAATGGGGATGATTTAGTCCTAAGGTGTAATGTCATTAAGTTTATTATGTACAAAGATTTTATCCATTTTTTATATGTGTGTAAATCCTTAGAACTTGCTTAAGTTAACTAGACACATCCCTAATTGTTGTCCTTAAATATTACTATTGTTGTATAGATTCATAAATCAAAGTCTCTAACCCATGTATACATGAATATAAACATACCAATCAATCATTGTGTTCTAAATTCTAAGAAGATTGAAATCAATGAATTTTCAAATATTTATGTCAAGCAATGACTTAATTATTTGAAGATTCAATATTGAATAATCATTTATCAAGTAACTCTAAGAAAATTAAGCTAAATTAGTGATACATCATAAATTCATGTAGGAATGAGTATAGATGATTAAGCATATAATAAGCAGTCAAGTGAAATTTATAAGTGATTATGATATAGTCACTCACTAAAAGCTTAACATACCCCCCTGAGTTATGTTTAAATGGTTAAGCTCTATTTACTAATTCCAAAGAATATTCGGATGCATAAAATGGATTCAAAATGTAATTATAATGAATTTTCAAAGTTGAAGGTCAATTCATGATCTTTAAGTTTGAAAAAAACATTGATAATTATATTAAAGATCAAATAATGTTAAGAAAATTATGGTAAGATAAAAATATACTCAAAATCAATCCTACCAAATGTTAGGTTATTTGGATATATATTTAATAAATAATAAAATTAAATTAAAAATGATATTATTGAAATTATTTTTAAAATATTCATTTATTGAAGATGAAATTACTTTTATTAAAAAGGTATTTTAATTCTGAATCCATAGGCACCAAAATCATGAAAATCTATTAAGAAATGGATTTATTATGATTTTCTAAAGTTTAATAGTTTTAAAAATATTTAAAATTAAATTTTATTAGTTAAAACATCGGTAGTGGGACACACATCGGGTCATGATTGGTTAACTAAAACCATACTGGCGTGTCCTTTATTTCCAATGATTGCATTACCATGCAATCATTGGCATTTATTGAAACATAATGGTGGCACATGCGATTTTAACTTAAACCATGTTAGCACCATGCAACTGTCGTCTGATCACCCATTAATTGAATCAATGGCTATGATTCAGCTGGACAGGAAGCGGAGCAGTTAGATGCTTTGAGCGATTTGGATTAACAACGAAACGACAAGATCTGAGCCATTGATTTAGAAATTAATGCGTCAGGAAACATACAATTCTTGCATGAAATGACTAAACCCTAAACGATGAAGAATGGTTTGTTTACAAAAATGGCTAAGTCAAATTTTGTAAAATTTTAGTAAGAACTTAATCATTATTAAATGAATGATGGGGAAGTGATTTGTGGGTTTGAAATGTGATTATTAGAATGTTGTTTAATCCTAACTTTTACAAGCTAGGGTTTAGGTTTTACCTTGGTCTTATGGGTCTTATGGCGTGTTTAATGGCTTGTTTTGTTTATTGTGACCTCTAGTACACTACTCCTGAAGAAAGCAAAGCCTAAAGAGGTCTGGGTCATGACATATACATCTTGGATAAAATTGAAGCTTTATATGGCTGAAATCTCGCCACTAGGAAGCATTGACCACCAAAATGAAGGTTGGAAAGTGTGTATTGATGTGTCTAGAGCTCAAACAAAAAGAGATCTATGGTTGGGAGGTAAAAACTAGTAAGGGAATGCTATTAGCTTAAAATGATCCCTTATGGACCCTTTGGCCAATTCAAATGCCCTGGCCTATTTGGACAGCTAGGATGGCATTGGAGGTATTCTTTGATGTTTGCCAAGTGTCCAAGGTTGTTAAGGAGGGCAAGATAAAGGACAACAGGGTACAATGATGTGTAAAGGCCACTTAGTCTTCACATGGGCACATGGGACCATTGGGTTTGCTTAGGGCTAAACCAGGGATTAATTAAGGTCAAGCTTGGGCTAATGAAGTTTTTAGAAGGCTTTTGAATAGCTGGAGTGGTTTATAATTGAGGGAAATGTCATATGGGCCAAGAGTTGACCATTTAGAGGAGTTTTTTATCATTTATTGATTGGTTAGACCAGTCAACTAGTCAAGGTGGCAAGTAGGAAGGTCTAGTGAGCTGTATAGTGAGTGTGCAAATATTTAAAGCCATGTCATTGGAGCTTGGTTGAGTGGTAAGTGTATGTTATGGAGTTCGACCACTCATAGTGAATTGACCAAGTCAAAATAACCCATGATGGGACTCTTGGTGGGTGTAGGAATGTTTAAAGCATACATTGGAATAGGATTGAGGGATTAAAGGATTTAATTTGATTGAGTGCATTGAATTGATCCATATGGATTAAGTTTGACCAATCATAAGTCCAGTTGACCAAGTCAACTGGTGATTAGGACAGGGTAATCAATCAGGCTCAAATCACTAGAAGATATTTAGGAAAGTTTAGTGGAAGTTAAAGTTCATTTGATGTTGAATTTAAAGGTTATTGATGTTTAATGATCAACTTAGCTAGCCTATGTTAGCTCAATTAATCATCTTGATCAATCATTAACTCTGATGGCCAATGATGCTGGGTTTGATATATGGGGCTCCTAGTGAAGTAACTTAGTATGATTAAGGTTATGAAGGCTAGTGCGCTGAGCAAGGCAGTGCACTATGTCAGTTGATTATAGTGTTAACTGATTATTTGCTTGAAGTGATGATTGGATGGTAATTGAATATAGGTCAATGGATGGATGGCTGATAGTTGGCTGACTATCAACCTGATAGTTGGTTGACTATCAACCATCAGATGCATAATCAAGACTTTATGTAGTGCTTGATGACCTTATACAAAAATGAGGTTAACAAGCAAATTCTTACCTGGAGAGTCTAAGAACGGTGAATAATCTGTGTTTATGGAAGCTCTGAGTGGAGCAATATTGTTAGTTTTGAGAATTTTGCTAGTGGGGCACCTATATGCTAGAGTTATATAAGTATCATTTTGATCAGTGCTACAGTATGATTGGGCAATGTTATCAATGTGGTCATATTAAACATAGGATGGCATAGTATCCACAGGAGGGATTTGACCGATGATCTGAGCCTAGATTTGAGAGTTCTATTAGACCGGATGGGAGACTAAGGGCAGTTCCACTCACTACTTTTTCTAAGGGACCATACGATAGAGGAAGTAGATCTAGTTCTACAGCAAGGAGTCCATCTAGCAGTGGTCAGAGAGAGCTAAGTAGTTCTATTGCACCAACTCCAATTCAGCCATGTATATATAGTTTGATTCAACAGGAGGCTTGAGATGCTTTAGATGTTATGATAGGTACATATTTCATTTCTAAGCACCCATATCATATTTTATTTGATTTTGGAGCTAACCATTCCTTTTTTTCAAGCATTTCTAAGCACCCATATCATATTTAGATTTATTATACTTATCTTTAGTTTTATTATCATTTTCTTTGTATGTTACATTACCGATTGAAGATAGTATGATAAGCAAAAGAACATGTTTATGTGATAATAAGATTTTTGATAAGAAGTGGAGGTCCAGCTTGATTTTATTGCTAATTTTTGCATTTGATGTCATTTTGGGTATTGATTAGTTGAATTGATATGATGCTTAGATTGATTGTGTGAAAAAGTGAGTTATATTATTTCTGTGCACTGAGTCATGTATGTTAGGGAGCTAGGAGTGTTTTGTCCAGCTTGATTTCTATTATAAAAGTAGATATATTTTAAAAGAAGGCTTTCATGATATTTTTTAGCAACAGTTTGGGATAGTATAGTGGATTCTGGTTCTCTTTTTGATGTCCTAGTAGTATGAGAATTTCTTGATGTGTTTCCTATGGAGTTAGTCAGTTTACCTCTAGATAGAGACATGGAGTTCAGCATTGAAGAATTTTTGGGTACAACCCTAATTTTTAAAGCTCCATATAGGATGGCACCTAAAGAGCTTTAAGAGTTCAAGGCTCAGCTTTAGAAGTTGGTCGATAAAGGCTTCATCCGACCTAGTGTGTCTTTGTAGGGAGCATTTGTTCTATATATTAAGAAAAGAATGGTGTGATGTACTTGTGCATTGACTAAAGGGAGCTAAACAAAGTCATCATCAAGAATAAATATCCTCTATCATATATTAATAATCTATTTAATTCACTTGCTAGATTTTATGTATTTTTTAAGATTAATTTGTGATCTAGATATTATCTGGTAAATGTGAAAGAATCTGATGTGACGATGTCAGCTTTTAGTACTAGATACAAATAATATGAGTTCTCAATCATGCTTTTTGGGGTGACTAATGCACTAGCTTTTTTTATGGATTTGAGGAATAGAATGTTCAGGGATTGTTTGGATCAGTTTGTTATTATTTTTATAGACGATATTTTAGTTTATTCTGCTTTTAAGGATGATCATTCTAGATATTTGAGAATTATTTTGGAGACTGAGGTAGCATTAGTTATATGAAAATTTATTTAAACGTGTTTTTTGACTGAGGAGTATTTATTTTCTATGGCACATGGTGAGTAGTGTAGATTTTTTATTGATTCCCAAAAAGTTGAGGCAGTCACTGAGTGGCCAAGGCATATTTGAAGTACATAGTTTCTCGGGTATGACTGGATACTGTAATAAGTTCACGAAGGGATTTTCTCATATTTTTTCACCTTTGATGTTATCTAGACACCGGAGTGTGAGGCCAATTTTAGAGATTGAAGGGTTATTTTACTTTTGCTCTAATTTCAGCTCTTCCACCTAGTGCATAAGGATTTTAAGTATTCATTGATGCTTCATTAAAGGAACTATGATGTATATTAATGCAGTATGGGAAGGTGATAACTTATGCTTCCAAAGAGTTGAAGCCATATAAGAGGAACTATCTAATACACAATTTAGAACTTATTGTTGTGGTTTTTTCTCTAAAGATCTAGGGACACTATCTTTACGGTGTCATATAGGAAAATTTAACTGATCTTCAGAGTTTGAAGTACATATTCACTTAGAGAAGGATTTGATCTGAGGTAAATAAAATAGCTTAAGTTGATTAAAGAATATGCTTTGACTATTCATTATCAACCTAGTAAGGCTAATGTGGTAGCATATACTCTGTGTAAGAAGTCTTCCAGATTTTCATTTCTTCAGCTTACTTCTAATGAGTCCCTGATATGGGATATAGAGAGATTATAGTTAGAGGTGATTTCTTCTACTTATTGGGATTCTAGTATATTGACTCAGATTTTCATTCAGGCTTCTTTGCAAGAAAAGATTCAAGAATTAAAAAAGTTAGATATCAAATATCTGAAGTTAATTAATCATATTCAATTTGGTAGGAAGTCTGAACTATGAGTATCCAATTCTGGTATTATCTTCTATAAGAATAGATTATGGGTTCCTATTTTTAGATATATGAGGTGAGAGATTATACACGAGACTCACTATTTTGGCTTCATTATTCATCCAGGATGCAATAAATATACAGTGATTTGAAAGATATATTTTGGTGGATTAGATTTAAGAAGGATATAACATAGTTTGTTTCAAAGTATGAGGCTTATTAGTTTATAAAGGTAGAGCATTAATGATCAGGCGGTCTTCTGTAGTTGTTACCTATTCCAGAATGGAAATGGCAAGAGACAACAATGGATTTTGTTATGAATTTTCCTAGATTAAGAGAGGGGCGTGATGACATCTAGGTTATTATCGATTGACTGATAAAGTCAACTCATTACATTTTGATTCAATAAACTATTTTGGTAGACAGATTAGCATAGATATATATCAAAGATATTATCCAATTGCATAGTATGCTGAAGGTGATTATATCTAATCATGGTGGATGATTTACCTCTGGATTATAGAGGGGTGTTCAACATGGAGTAAGTAAAAAATTATACTTAAGTATAACTTTTCATCTGTAGATTGATGGAAAATCCAAAAGGACTATTTAAGTACTAAGGATCTTTTAAGACTCTGTATTTTGGATTTTGGCAGTAATTGGGAGGATCATATCCCATTGATGAAGTTTGTGTATAATAACAGTTATCAATCTAGTATTGGCATGGATCCTTATGAATCTCTATTAGTAGGAAGTGTAAAACCCCTTTATCTTTGATAGAGGTGAGTGATAAATATGTGATAGGGTCTATTTTTGTGGATGACACTATAAAAGATCCATCTGATCAAAGAAAGGTTGAGATCTACACATGATAAATAGAAGAAGTATTACGATTAGAAACACTAGCTAGTGAATGATGGGGTTTCTTTGGTTAATGTGGACTATATAGTCAATGGTATTAGTTATACATAGAACTAGTGTGCAATATGAATATGCTTAGAATTTCTTTAATAAAAATAATAAAAGCCCACTAAATATATAGGTATGCATGTTGATCAAGTAATAAAGTAATAAAAAGAGTGTCGATTTCACAAGAAAGTTTTCTGCTTAATTATAATTAAATTAATATTATTTAATCTAAATACATAATTTATCCTACTAACTGTAAAATGGATGCTTTCAAGTTTTTGTCACATAATAGAGACTTGCAAGAAAATTAGGTACTAATAAAAATAAAATATTTTGGATTAATAAATGCATGACAATATAATTTTCCTAATGAGACACTCAAATTTATATGTGGATCAGAGCATATGCATCCCTAGATCTCTATCGAGCTTATAGTGATTAAAAAGGAGGTTTAAGTCCTTATAATTATACTTTTGTGGGCTCCAAAAATTTGGCCCTGGCCTCCCTGTTGCTTTTTGGGGGAGTTTTAATAGATTAAGTTCCAACATAAAATTTGGGAAAGCAGATTTGAATTATAGATAAGACACTACCTAGAGATTTTGCCCTCATTTTGTGAGGACTTTATGATCTAAGTTCTGGTTTCCTATAGACACAAGCCCCTATTATTAATTACCCCTGTCAATAATGAGAGAGAACTTTAGATTAAGGCTAGTCGTCAATCAGATACATAGAGATATGTAGTATCTAGCATATAATAGCAGCATGGGTTGATATTTGAAATTTGATATTTAAAATTGAAAATTGACCACCTTGCACTTAAAATGGATGGAGGGGGAGTATATGATGGACCCGATCAAGATCCCATGGTTCCGTCATCCCGAGCCATCGTGGTCCCTGGTCTACTTAATCAGAGGAGGTAGTCGACCCAACCTAACAGAAAGATCCATGTCGGTAACCATCAGTTGCATCATCCAAGGGTATATTATAGACCTGGGGGTAGGTATTTATCTAAGAGGATAAATTTAAATCCACCTTAGCTAACAGAGGACTTTGTGCCCTATTGATTATATCCTATTGATTCATATCTCAAGGATTTGATGCCATTAGGGAGCATACGAGCGCTGGCCATGATGGTAATTTGATATTTCCATTTGGCGACAAACCACCCAGTTCAGAGGGCCTCAATCATAACCATTTACCTGCGCTGTCATTTGGCTGCAAAATTATCGGTTAAAGGAAACATGCCACGTTCTTAATGGTATGAGATGGTTTGAGAATGAATCCTAATGATATTCTCGACCAGACACTAGCTCTTTATGTGCTGAAGTGATTTTTAGATTTGTCCACATCAATAAACTATTACAGAGGGTGGATGGATTTTACTTTAAGCATTTGGTGGTTGAATTTTAATTTAAAATATTTGAATTTTTGGGATTTTTGGGTTTTGTATTGGGTAATTGGGTTGTATTTTGAACATTGAAATTAACCCCTCTAGTTGAGATCTATTTTCAATGCAACCATCATCGGGGTATAAATGGGCAATTGCATTCACAAATTGGACCTTGTCGACTCTATTGACTTGCCAATAAAGGATCAGGTTTTTGTAGGCTTCAAACCATTGTTAATGAATTTTCTTTGTTGGGTGACTTGAAGGCCTAATATGAATGTATAAAATTAATATCTTGGTCGACTTCTTCTGACCCATATAAAAGGATCGAGTTCAAACTTGACCTCATTTACTGACCCATACAGCATCCCTAGACGTCATGTGTTTACCCATAACAAATTTGTCGTGGCCCATGCGCGTGTATGGTTGCATATATGTCTCTGTGTATGTATGTGTATACATGTTATAGTGTACATATGGGGGCATTTTTGGGATATTTGATGGGTTTTCTATGATAGCTTGTTGGAGCTTATACTTACCGAAGTCCTTCAACATACATTGATTGGTAAGTTTTTTTAACTCATCCGGTGTTTGCTTATGGATAGCATGTAGTGAGTATGACGGGGAGATCTGTAGATATTTGCACTTTGCTATGTGTTATCTACTCTTGCTTGTAGGGAGCCGACATATTCATTTACAGTCCAATGATATTAATTATATGAGGACAACATCTGCTTCAAATTTTTTTAATACAACTTCATATCTAGTTCATTATATGTTGATAATAAATATTTGGTGCTACTGCATTTGACATTGGCCCCTTATACTTATCGATCAGCGAGCTACTACATTATCTTGCACATATTTCAATGTTCATGGGGACCGTTGTAGGTGCTTATATGTCTCTCAGTATGGATTCTTGAGCACTGCAATATTCATTGTCCACTGACTATCATCACTTGCATGGATTTGGCATGTCAACTTGCAAACATGTGTTTAAAGACTTGCTCATTGCAGATTCTTTGTTCCCTTTAAAAGTGGTCTACAACATGCATGGTAAATTTGGCATCTTTGCTCATACTGCTTCATTTAATGAGTCATTACATTTACTAAGATCTCTTTACTGGAGTTTCTTTTGTCAGTGCTGTAAACTTGTAGACCCATTAATATGGATATTAAGGGCCTCATGTTGCTAGTGTAAGTTGAAGGTCCTTCACTATAGCATTCCATAGATTGTTGCAGCATAAGTCCTTCATTCATGCTGATAAGGCAATCACATTCAAGACTCATGTATACTTGTAGGTAAAACATGTTGAAAATTACAAGCCTTCCTTTGTCTTTTGAAATATTTCTTGGTCTGCATGATAATTTTGTTCATTGATGCCTATGTTTTGACCATTTTTATGGTCTTTAATGTTCATTCAAAGATCTTTGTATATTTTCTTATGAACGAATCAATCAAATCTGTTCATTAAAACTTCAGTATAAGTCCCTCATTCATTCATCGATTTTCATTTCATTGTATGTATGTCAATTTAAACTCTGGTTCATTGCTTGACATCCTGAGTTTGTTCCTTGTAACGCATTCAAGTTAAACTCTTTATAAATCATTTGAGTTCTTTGCGTCATTTCCAAGTTTGAGTTCTTTGTAGAGTTGTCCAAACTCAAGTCCCTTGCGGTCAAATTTGATTCAAATCCTTTGTTCAATTCGAGTTCAATTAATGTTCAAATTGAGTTAGGTTCATACTCAATATTCTCCACAAGTTAATTTAGCATTTGCTTGTTCATTATTTAATGACTTATGGATCCATTTCATTAATTTGAAAGTTCTTTAAGTTTTGTCCCCTGTGGTCTAAATCAAGTCATCTATTTTGTCTAAGTCCTTGACATTTTCAAATAAAGTTTTGGCAGCCTCCCGACGTCTCCCCTATTTAGGGGAAACTATAGGAAACTTGGCCTTTCCACCATGCTAAGAAAAGCATATATGGTAGGTGTCTATAGACACCATGGTTGTAATCTTCATCCCCCACCATGCCAAGAAAGGCATGTATGGGTCTTCAAAGGTACGTGTTTGAAAACACATTTGGCTTTCCCCCACCGTGCTACATGAGTGCCTAAGGGTACTTATAAGTGTCCCCACCTCACCGTACGCATTGCACCAGGTTCTAATCCGATTACACTAAGAAAAACATGTATAGGTGATTTTTCGGTGCACTGCGGACACCAAAAATTGGGTCTTTAATGATTACTCACTTCGTCGCAGGCACCGCACCGAGTTTCCTTCCGACCATGCTAAGAAAAGCGTGTATGGGCGGTTCTCCAATGCACCACGAACATTGAAAATAAGCTATCGTGGTTTTGAGTTTGGAGAGATTATACCTTTGATGATGTTGGCGACGACGATGAGATATTTGAAAAATTACACAAATTTTAAAAATGCATAAAATGATCCTTTTTTATAAAATCACTTTCTTTTCCCTCCTTTTGTTTGTATTTTTCTATTCTTATTCTCCCTTTGAAAAAAAAACCTCTTTTTCTTCTTTTCTTTTTCTTGGAAAACACCTTTTTTTTTTTGAAACCTCACTTATATACATACCAATATTTATACTTCTAGCCATCAGCTCATGACATTGATCAGAAAGGAAACTAATTGAGACTAGTAACTGATATCATCAAAAACAAATAATGATAATAACAAAGGGAAATAAGAAAGAAATACATACTGTTTGATGATATTTTGGGTTCAATAGAGGGATAGGCCCTCTCTTTTTTTTTTTAAATGGGCATTGGTAGGCTGATTTAAAAAAGTTTAAGGTAGACTGGAGTTTGAGGAGAAATAGGTTATTTATTTGGGAATGGAGGGGAAGAAAGTTGCAGTTATGGGAAATTTTTTTTGTAAAGAGGGAATAAAATGGGCTGAATTAGTTGGGTTGGATGATGTAGGGATGTTGTGCTGCTAGCCCAAGGTTTAGAGGTAAAGCAATTTATTGTTTTTATTATTTGTATGCAAGCAAGGGAAGCACAGGTGGGCTGTTGTAAATCACATAAAAGGTAAACGTGGTACAGGCAATGCAAGAATTTCCCATCTCTATTACCAATCAATTAATTTTTCTGAGCTATTTTCCTTCTTATTCCTTTCTTCCACACACACACACACATATATATATATATATAACAATAGCAAATAATAATAATAATAAAAGACTAACAGTACTGATAAAAGAAAAGTAAATAGTTAAGAGGAAAATAAAAAGAGAGCTCACTGCCTACTTTCATCATCATTTTTTAAAAAACCTATTTGGAAGTGGGGTTATAGGTAATTAAGCACAAGGTGGAAGGGATTAGTGGCTTTGGGATGATAATTTTATGTAGTGATAAATCTAGTTGGCTGAAGTGTACAAGAAGTGGGTCTCCTTCTCTTTTTGTAGTGGAGATGAGGTAAGATATTTAAGTGGAGGAATGAGGTGGTGTCAGAAGATTAGTGGACAAAAAAACAAAGCAAAAAAGCTGCAGGAATAATAATAATAAAGGAGGAAATTGACTTTATGTTAGCTGTAGTAAAAAAAATGGATAAAATAAAGCAACAATGAATGATTGTTGTAAGGAAGCCAGTTGAAATAGAGTTCACGGGTGCTGCCTTTTTTTCATGTGGAGAGTAGCAGAGAGGTAGCTGAGCTCAACTATATGAAGGGAGTTGGATGTGAAGCTTAGAGTGCAATCACGACTCTTCGAGCCCAAACTCACAAGATAGGCGGATTTTGGCTGATAGTGGGGCTTCGGACGTGAACAACAGGTGGAGTGGGGGTTTGGGATTCATGTGAGGCTACAGAAAGTCTTTGGTAATCGAGTTCTGGCTACTGGTGTGGTTGAGATGGTTAGGACGGGAGGTAGTGATGGGAGTAGCTCGGCTTAGGGAGAAAGTGGGAAGACAAAGGAAAGTAGGGATTTTCTTAGCTATTTTCATGTGTGTTGCCGAGAGAAGAAAAGGACCTCTCATTTTAATGCAAGAAAGAGGTAGCAATCAAGGAGATCTGAGTAACGTCTTCTCCACAGAAGTCTTAGCGAGATTTTAGGAGATCTAGTCGAAGGTTTTGATTGATACGAGGTTCGAACATTTATTTAGATTTGAGTTCTCCATTTAATTTTTAATTTTATTTTTGTTTCCAAAATTTCATTAAATCAATAGTCACATTAGTGCTTTATCATCATTATACTGATTTTGCGTGACAATGTTGCATCAATTAGTCATAAATACCACGAATTGGCTATATTTCCTTGAACTATGTGTAATTACCTCATAATTCATGCTTATTGTCCTATTTTGCATGTCAATTTGACCGTAAAATTCTCTTTAGACATATTAATAGTGCATTTTAGGTATTTATGATGTTTCAAATAAAACGGTAAAGTTTGTTCTATAATTGGAGGTCATTTGGGCAACATCAAGTACTAAATTTCTTGATTTGTGTGTCATCAACTTGGGATTCGTGCCACCACCTTGGTCGATCACATTTGATCAAATAAGGTATATATTTTGAATGTCAAAGATATTTCGGACACAACGATGAAGTCCATTCTGTGATCGAACATCATTTGAGCAACATTGAGTGCTAAATTTCTTTATTTACATGTCATTGCCTCGGGATTCATGCCACCACCTCGGCTGATCATGATTGATCAAATAAGGTATATATTTAGAATTTTAATAATATTTCGGACACAATGAAGATATTCTTTCTTCGATCAGATATCATTTGGGCAATATCGAGTGTTAAATTTCTCAATTTATGTGATGTTGCCTCAAGATTCATGCCATCACCTTGGCTAATCCCTATTGATCATATAAGATGTATATTTTAAATTTTGATGATAGTCTGGATGCAACGGTGAAGTCCATTTTTTGATCGAATGTATTTTGGGCCATGTCGAGTGCTAATTTTAGGTGTCAGTCATCCCTTTGGACTGATCTTGTTTGATTTAACCATGAGGAGTCTTGACTTAAGTGAATTTGGCATTTTGATTCTAATGGCATAGTCCATTTGATAATCAGAGATCATTTGACCTTTCAAGTGTTGTGTCACGTCGACATGCACATTGCTTATTCATCAATTTTGCTCACTTTGCATGTGATTTTGTGTATAGGGGTTAGAAAATACCCCCCAATAAATATGGTACACGTTTAGAGTATATCACATTTATTGTAACATGGTTAACGATCTTTTGGCAACTTTCTTTTTATATATTTTTCATCATTATAACTACTTTTTGATGCATTTTGCTTATTTTCTTGTGTAGAAAAATGTTCCACTGGGTCAGTCTTGATGATTTGCCTCCGAGTGAGCCTAGTGAGGCAATCATCTAGGATGCGATTGATAAATAGGACCCCTGAGGAGATACAAATGTCCAGGATAGGCTAAAGCAGTACGAGGACAAGCTGCGGGGGTGTGACATCTTCCATAGTTTCTTCACCCTCCTTCCCCTACTTCAAGAGTGTTCTGAGGAATCTATTGTGTTTAAGGACCATGATAGGTGGGTCATTAGCCTTAGACTGTAGTTCGGGGAGTACCACCAGCCTGAGAGTTCAGTTACCCAGATCGGTTGGGGTACCTGCGATGTTCTAGTGCCTGCTACAGAAATAGTTAAACAGGTTGGGCAATCAAGTCTTCTTAGTCACCGTCAGCTATGGTCATCACCTTTAGAGTGGCTGAGGGACTCCGAAGTTGGACAAGTTCAGAGCCTAGTCAATGACTATGTTAGTTGGGCCCGGTACGTACTTGAGGTGTATAGAGACATATTATAGGAGGCAGGGATTTATGAGGTTGTTTATGCCACCTTGTTCGACTACGGGTGTCTTCATACTTCTTGGGCCCATGCCTTAGTCATGTTTTGGGATGCTAGCCATAGTTATTTTTGAAAGTTTTGGGATGCCAGCCATCATACTTTTTAGGGTAAAGCAGAGGAGCTTACTGTGACGCTCTCTAACTTATAGATAATGTTTGGGTTGCTAGTTTTTGGACACCATTTTGAGAAGTGTGTGGCTCTAGACTGTCAACTATTTTGCCAGGTTCCCTCTACAAATGGAGATAGGAGAGGTAGACTACTACTACCAGATGTTTATCCCACCATTCTCCAACACTACAGGAAGACGTACATAGTGTTAGACTTGTCATGGCATGCTAAGGCTTCCATGTCTGTAGATGTTCGGATCCGCAGCTTAATTTCAGAGAAACCTATCTACCATTGGAGTTTCACTGCATGACCCATTTAGAGTTGGTTTGCACCGTGATGCTCCATTATTAGAGGAGACCATCAAGCCCTCTTCTTCAACTGGTTGCACTTCTCTAGCTTTGGTAGGGATCAATGAGGATCTTTTTTTGACTGATTTCTTAGCTGTCTGGCTCAGCACTTTCAAGCTTTCAATTAGAGTGGGATCCTTGAGGTGTAGTGTTCTATTAGCAGCTAGCCAGTTGGCATAGGGATAGAGACTTTCGCTAGCTCTAATTATACATGCCATAGTTTATAGAGTTTTGCACACCATTTTTTAGATGAGCTCCATTGAGATATGGGACCCAATTTTGTCATGAGAGTACTTGTACGCATGGGTCATCTACACGTTCAGGGTGCTTTCTTCTGCTTAGAGATGGGGGCCTCATCGGGACCTTCTAGAGGTTGCAGGCGATAGAGGTACTTCCCTACTCATCTTCCTCTTCTTTTTTGTTATAATTTAAAAAATATTTGGTCATTTGATATATGTCTTTCGTTTACTTTTGAAATAGGGATATACATTGAGGCCCATACTACTATTGGGGCCATTGTTCCTTCTCCAGCCAGAGCTCCAGATGTTGCATCTATGCTACATCACACTGAGACTTCCCAACCTTCCTGCATATATACTGGTTCTCAACATGTCACTTCTTTCAAGAGGTCTATAGATGTTCGTTCTCCTCTAGGGACCTTGTAGAGGGTTCACAGGGGCTGAGCAGGTCAGACTTCATAGGCTACAGTACACAGGTACTAGCGGAAGACTTCCCTTTTCCAGTGGACCCCTATAGGTCTTTTTGGCCTGGAGAGTCTTCAGGGGCCAGTGCAACCTCCCTTATAGAGTTCTTTGGGGGGCCATTACATACACAGATGACCTTGGACTTTGTTCCTGTAGAGTTTTCTTTCTTTCCTGAGAGTCACCAAGCTGACTCTATAGGCCCTTCTTTCATTCCTTCAAGTTATTCAGCTGACTCTACGAGCCCTTCCATAGGTACATATTTATTATAAGTCTATTAATTTTAAATGCATTATTATAATATTTGCATCATATTAATTACTTGTAACTCTTTGTGCAGTGCTTGGGGGCATTGATTATACCTCAGAGATCCGTTGCTACGTTCCCTTACCCCAAATTTGCTAACAGATGTAGTTACACTATAGAGATTTTACGAGATCTGATCTCCAACATTGATCTAGGGTCTCTAGAGTCTTGGGATAGGTTTATTTCTTTTACTGACTAGACCCTCAGCCTTCTTACCAGCTCTGGGATGGACAATTCTGAGCTACGTGGTTGGGAGATGCTTTATCATGAGACATAAGTTTATGCCAGACAACTGAGGTCTTTCTCCATACTACGGGCCAGAGCCATACTTCCAAAGTTAGAGGAGAGGGTTTCTAGGTGACGTGCAGTAGTTGATGTCGCCCATGACTAATTTTATAGGAGTCTAGAGGCTCTGAGGAGGCACTGAGAGAGCTCTTACAAGATGGGCACTGAGATAGTTGAGTTGTCAGCCCGTGTGAAGGCTCTTTAGAGGGACATCATCGAGGTGATGTCTAGGAGGTCTGACGTAGAGGAGAGGCACAACCGATGTGACTGCCTCATCAAGAGAGTGGAGCAACACCACTAGACTTAGTACTAGGCGATGGTGGTTACTGACACTGCGTTGGCACAGGCTATTGAGGAGTTCCAGACTGTAGAGGCAGAGCTCCAGATTTTATTAGAGGTAGTTGGGTAGTTGGAGGACTTACAGTCTAGCCTCTATTGACATGTCTCCATCTTTTTCTCTTTTCTTTTGTCTATACTCTATAGTGTCCTCAGTCTTGGTTGTATCAGTACCTTATGATAAATGTATATATATATATATATATATATATATATATATGGAGGTTTTTCTTTAGTGTATTTATTCTGTTGTACTCTGAGTTGTAGTCTGAGTTGTGTTCTAGACTATGTTATTGGACTATATTTTGACCTGTAGTAGGAGATTTTAAATATTTATTTGGGGATCTCGGCATGCAGCACAGTGTCGACCCAAATAAATATTTAAAATTCCCTCCATCTCTGAGGGTAGTTATGAGCGGTGTCTCTTTGGCTCAAATTTTAGAAATTCTGGCCCTTTTTGTCCTGTGCTTTTTATGGTGGACTTGACAAAAGATTTGCATGTTTTGAATTTAGCTAATAGTACCAAATATAGGTAGTATCTCGATTCTTAACCAATTGATGAGACTTTAATCTAAGTCACTTGAGTTTATCCGATTAGGTGGACTAAGATTTGATATCTCTTTGCCCTCAGGTTACTAAAATGGGGGTTCCTCTACTACGACCTTTTTTATGGCATGTTGAGTATATGGAGCTGCTAACGATCCGGCCATATTTAGGCGTGTTGGATCCGACCTCTTACACCCATTAAGGCTTCAGACTTAGGCTATAGGGAACATGCTCCCCAATGCTGAATCTACTTAAGTTGGTAGATTTGAAGTCATCTTTTGTGGCTGAAGATTTAGAGTCTACGGATATTTGGTAGTTATTCGCGACTCATCCTTCCCACTAGAACTTTTAATTCTCCAGTTAATTAAGAGAATCTTGTGGACTACGACTACTTGAATTTATCGAGTCAAGTTAACCATTATACTTCTTAGAACCCCTACTAATGGGATGATGAAGTGGGGGTTCCACTACTATGACCTTTCTTATAACATGTTGAGTGGATGGAGCTATCAGCAATTTAGCCATATTTGGGTTTGTTGGATCTAACTTTTTACACCCATCAAAACCATAAGCTTTAGGCTATTGAAAGATTTCAGGCTGTTTCAGCTTGACTTGTTGGAGTATGTAGCCGAGAAGATATTTTTCTTGACCTTTGAAATCTTTACCCTAGGGAAAATGGTGTCCCGAACTGATTGAAAAATCACCCACATATGTGTTCATAGCAAAAACTGCCGCATTCTGATTTAAAGGAATGTTCGTAGTTGATGATTTTACATATTTATTTGAGATTTTGGCATGCGATGTAATGTCGACCTGAATAAATATTTAAAAAACCCCTTATCAGGCAAGAAGTTTTAAGATAGAATAAATTTAAAATTTTGTAATTTTTTATATATTTACTTAGGGATCGCGGTACGTAGCACGATATCAACACAAATAAATCTTAAAAGACCCTATGTCTCATAGGGAGATCCTAAAATGAAATAAATTTAGCATTTTAGAGTATTAAATATTTATTCAGGAATCTCGATGTGCAGCATGATGTCAACTAGATTAAATATTTAGAATGCCCATATTTTTTATTTTTTTATTTCTGAAATACATTATTATATTATAAGAGAATTTTGATACATATATCGTACATGCGCTAGTAGATACATATGAAGTATAGAATAAAATTTTAAGTACACATTTATCCCTATGCATGATACTTCTTCAAGTATTAACTATTGATTGGCAACATGGGCCTCTGACCGTCTAGATCGATTAATTGATAAGCTTCTCCTTGATATATCTTCTAAATGATGAAAGGGCCTTCCTAGTTGGACATAAATTTTTTACTAATTTTTTGGTGTGGGATGATTGGCCTTCTCAGTACATGACCAATTTCCCTTTTTGAAATAATTGATAACACACCATTCGATCAAATAATTTTGCCATCCTTGCCCGATAGATTTCCAAGTTTTATTTAGCTTGTAGTCTGACTTTATGGAGTGCATCAAGCTCTTCCATTCTCAATCGAGCATTTTTCTCCTGAGTCAGATTGTGTTAGATAGCTACATGGAGTAACGGTAGCTCGATCTCTAGTGGTAACACAACTTTAACTCCAAACACTAGTGCATAGGGAGTGGCTTTGTTTGGCATATTATAAGTAGTGCGATATGTTCATAATGCCTCTATCATCTTTGTGTGCCACTCTCTTTTAATCTTGGTAAGAATTTTCTTGAATAATTTCACCAGCATCTTATTGAAGACTCCGCCAAGCCATTTGCCCTTAGGTTGTATATTAATGAGTAACGCCAATCGATCTTGTGTTACTCAATGAACATATAGCTTTTAGTTCTGTTAAATGCCGTGTCATTATTTAAGATCACGCGATGTGGTACACTAAATCTGTAGATAATATTATGGGTAAAGAAATTGATCATATGCTCGGACATAACTTCCTTGAATGGAGCCACCTATGCCACTTAGGGAAGTAGTCCATTTTTGCCACTATAAAGTGGTATCTGGTTGATAACAGTAGATCTATTAGTCCAATTATATCTATGCCCCAGCATTTAAATGGCCAGGATGCTATTGTTAGGTGTAGTGGATTTGGTGATTGATGTATAACATCACCATGAATCTGACACTCATAGCACCTCTTAGCGTGGTCAATGCATTCTGCCAATATTATTGGCCAATAGTAACCTATCCTTTTAATTTTAGTGGCCATTTTGGGACTTGATTGGTGTGCACCACAAAGTTCTTGGTAAACTTCTGCTACCACTCTATCAGCTTCCTTGGACCCTTGGCACCTTAGTCATATTTGGTTAAAAGCCTGACGATGCAGCGTGTCGTTGATGAACGCGTATCACAATACCCTCTTTTAGATTTATACGACTAGAGATTTATCCATCGAGAGTTTATTTTATTTGAAGTAGTTGATGAATGGTTATCTCCAATCATCTCCTTCCTCAACACTTCAGTAATATAACCATGACTCTGAGCATCTACTAGTTTTGCATCTTTGACTACATGGTGTTCTTCTAATTTATTTTCAATAGTGATCTGTTGGGGAGGTTAAAAATCAATCGGGTTGTATCCTGCTGGCTTGAATCTGTGTTGCAATCTAGGATCCCAAGTTTGTGATTTTGATGATGATAAATATTATTGATTGAATTGTTACTTTTCTCTTTAAATATTTTAGATATTTCTTCTGTATGTGAGCACTAAGATTGCAGGTAAGACATACAGTGCTTAAGGCTAGTGAAAGCTCAAGAATGGGTAGAATAGGAATGTCAAACAAATAAAGCCTGTAATTTTATTTTTACTTTATTTTCTATTTCTTGAGTCTAGCCACATAAGAGTGTATACAATTGGGTGATCGTACACACACACAAAAGGAGTAAGATAAATTTTTAAAGGTTAAAATTTTTTGTACTAATCATATTATACAACTTACAATCATATTGTACAATCAGTATAGAAAGAATGGGCTTAACAACTAATTAAATAATTAGTTTTTGTGAACTAATCGTGTTGTATGTTATGGATCATACTGTATGATCTGAATTATACTATATATTTTGTTACAATATAAAAACCCTAGCTGCCAGATAAATTAAGATATTCAAAAATTAATTTTTGAACTAATCATATTATACTATCTGATTCGTACTGTATAATAATTTAAAATTTTACTTAAATTAATCCCCATAATTAGTTAATTAAATCATGGTTTAATTAATTATAGCTGATCGTATTGTATGATATGGATTATACCATATAATTGATAGAGATGAAATATGGTCATCCCAAAGATCATACCAAATAAAACCATAATTTTTGAACTAATCATATAGTACAATATTCATATCATACTAGACGTCCTTCTTGAAATCAACTAACTGTATTGTACGATGAGAGTAGTACGAGACAATTTCCAATCATCCCAAGAATCATCCTATACGAATAAAGGAAATCAAACAGATCATACTGGATGATCTCTAGAGTGTATTATATGTTGTGTTTGAAAAATTGAATAGTTTGTTTGAATAACTTTTTAAATCATACTATATGGGTCTAATTTTTGAAATAATCATACTGTATGAACTCCAATCATACTGTACGAGCAGTGACGACCAACTTAAATTATTAGGATTTCTTGAAGCCTATGCTTAAGAGTTTTTTAGAGATTCTCTTAGTAATTATGAGAGGAGTGTGTGACTGTTGAAGGAACTCTGAGAGAGGAGCATTTGGAAGAAAATTAGTGTTTGAGAGGAAGGAGAAGGTGAGGTTGAGTGTGAGGGAGAAGGAGTGTGAGGGGATCACACAGTTGCTCTGGGCTAGCTACACCCTTACTCCTCCTGTGACCTTGGTGAGTCCTTGAAAGCTCTCTTAGGAGAGATGCTTCTATGTCAAGTCCTTGAGGTACTCTGCCTTCTCCATGAGAGAGAAAAAGGAGCTCAAATTCTCTGCCTTCTCTAGGAGGGAGAAAAATGAGTCAAGCTCCACTACCGTCACTAGGAGGGTGACAAAGCATCCGGCACTCCACCGTATCAGGTTTGGTGAAAGTGAGTCTATAAGGGCTTCTCCACCTTGTTGTAAGAGTAAAAAGAGAGTCACTTAGTGTTAGTGCAATACTCATAGTAGAGGACTCTGGGTAGTGGATGTAGGTTAAGGTTGACCAAACCACTATTAAAATCTCTGGTGTTTTTTTTCTTTTCACACTTTTAATTTTTTTTTTCATTCTATTTATGTTACAACTACTTAGGAAAATTGGTGATTATCGCTTCATTTAATAAATCAAAATATCATCATAATTAAATTAATATTTTTGATAAACTTGATCGCTTCTGCAATCAATTAGGATTTGTTATTTTCAATTTTTGAAAACCTTTCAAAAATATTATCATCGTTATTTTGAAGTTAAGAATTTTTTTTAAAATTACCAATTCAACTCCCCTCTTGGTGAGCCTCAGGCTAGTTCCTTATGGTTTAATAACCTTCATGAACTTTCAATTTGGTATTCCCTCTACGTTTGGGAATTACAAGAATGTCAGCTCTAAGACCCGATGGCTATAATCTCAAATCAGTGTGGGTTCTTTTTCTTGCGTATTCACCACATCCTTGGCTAATTTGGCTAGGCAATCTGCTTTGTTATTCTGACCTCGAAGAGCTTAAGCTATTCTAATGTTTGACACTTATTTCAGAAGCTCGAGAGTTCGCCGGTGGTAGTGGGCCAATTCAAGTTTGCAAATCTTATAAATGCCCAGAACTTGATTTATTATAAGCTGAGTCATCGAAGATTTGGAGATTTTGGATTCTGACATTGATTGTAATCTCCAATTCTACTATCAGAGCTTCATACTTGACTTCATTATTAGTTTGTGGCTAAGTTAAACTGAATAAAAATCTCATTATGACTCCCTCAGGCGATATGAAAATGAGATAGATGCTAGCTCAGGCTCTTACAACATTTGGAGGTCAGATAGGCATAATCAATGATGCCCTATCTAAGTACATCTCCTAAAATGATAATTTTTTATTCTCCTTGACCTTCAAGATTTGCTCATCGGGAAAATCATCATTAAGTGAGGAATCCGTCGAGATAGGATGTGCAGCGAGAAAATCTGCTAAGGCTTGTCTTTTCACCACCTTTTGTGGCATGTACGTGATATTAAACTGCAGTAATATTACTTCCCACCTGGCTAAGCAACCTATCAATGCTGGTCTTTTTATTAAGAACTTCAATAGATTGATTTTTTATATTAACATAATTTTATGAGAGAGTATGTAATGATAGAGTTTCTAAACCACAAAGATCAATGCCACATAATACTTCTTAATTGATGAATAATGGATTTCTGCTCTGATCAATCTCTGACTGATATAGTAGTGTATTTTTTTGCCTTCTTCATTAAACTGGGCTAATAATGCTTTGAGTGACTCTTCTAGTGATGTCGTGTATAGTATAAGAGCCTTCCCTGAAATTACGTGTGAGAATGGGAGGATTTAATAGGTATCTATTAATATTATCAAAGGCCTCGATAGATTTGATATGAATCATTGAATGAAGGCTAATTTTCCTTACATCGAACAAAGCTATTGGAGATTTCAAGGAGGCGGCATCTCCATGATTACTTTGATTTTTTTGGGGTCAATTTTGATTCCTCGGTGATGAATGATGTACCCTAAAGTTTGCTGGAAGAGAGGTTGAAGGCACATTTAAGAGGGTTCATCTTCAGATCAAGCCTTTTGATCCTCTCAAATACGATCCTCAGGCCATTTAAGTGATCCTAGCGGTCCACGTTCTTGATGACCAAGTCATCTACATAACAGTCAACCTTATAATATATCAACTTATCAAAAATATGTGTCATTACCCATTGATTTGTGGCTTCAATGTTCTTCAGGCCGAAGGGCATGATAATGTAGCAGAATATATTATTGGTCATTTTGAATGATGTGTGTTTCTCATCTCTAGGCACCATTTTGATTTGATTATAGCCTGATGATCCATTCATAAATGAGTATATATCATAGTTAGACATGTTATCAACTAGGAGTTCTAATATATGGAGAAAAAAATCATCCTTTGGACATGCTTTATTGAGGTCCCAAAAATTAACACAAATACGAATTTTACCGTTCTTCTTCTTTACAGGGATAATATTAACGATCCAATGGACATTTTTTTTTACAAATTAAGCCTTCTTCTATAAGCTTCTTCGTCTCCACAATTACTAGTTCTTCAATCTCTAATCTCATTCTCCTTAGAGGTTGCTTGATGAGTGCCACATTTGGTTTTGTAGCTAATCTGTGAACTGCTACATCAAGGGATAAGCTAGGCATCTCAGCGTATGTCTAGGCAAAGTAATCCCTGAATTCACAGAATTCTTTAATTTTTTTAGTTGGTCTTCTAATAGAAGGGAGCTAATAAAGGTTGGGCGAGGTTTTCTTCAATCCCCAAGTTGACTTCTTTTAGCTGGTCCAAAGTGATTGCCTGTCCACCATCTTTAAGCTCTTTTAGTGTAGGCTTGGCTTCTATAGGTTGGTCATCATAGGTGTCAATTTTGTATATTTCATCATCGCTGTTGTCATTAGATTTTATTTTCCCGTATGCGATTACTTAGCAAGTATTTTTCGGGGGTATTTCTATACAACAAATTCGAGACCCTTTCTTGCAAGAATATCCTTCCTTCATAATGAATAAGGATTTCTTAGATACCAGATTCTCAGGAAAATAAAAACTTCTTATTTGGAAGAATGAGTATTACTTCGCTTTCATAATATTCTTTAGATATTTCTGGTATTATACCTGGGAAACCTCATAGGTACTGATTCCCTGGAATCGACGAGCCTACGAAACCAGTCGTGATTTTTTTTCTTCGAGCTTTCTAATTGAATAAAATAAGCTCCCTAGCCTGCCCCTTTTTCTGTGAAGAGGAGCATAATGGGTTATGAACTCTTCAATATTGTGCTCCTCTTGTGGAATAATTTTCTTGAAGTGTTGTAGGGGAATGCGCGTGACTACGAGTATGCTATCTGAGATGAACAAGCTATCTATTCTTCTAGAGAATATATCATACACCGTGTTCGTATAAATAGAGTCATAGTTATAATCATCATTTAAATATTTATCCTCCCTTCTCCCTTTGGCAGTTGATTGGCATACCCTCTGAGATTTGGTAGGGGTGACATCACCTTCATCTATGTCACTCCCTACATGAGGCACATATTTTCTTTCTTTTGGAGTAGTGGCTATCTTGGGGAAGTTGGCGTGATTTTCTTTTTCCCCACCAACTTCTTTTCACCTTCATGTTTGGGCCACTTAGCGCCTTTAAATTTGATGCTTTAGCCTCAAGAAGCTTGATGGCTTTAGCTTTTTTGGAATGAAGTATTTGACATCTTCATAGATTATTACTTTATGAACTACAAAGGGCTGGATGTTGCCAAAGATTCTAAACTCTTCTCTATCCCTAAGGTACTTCATGCACTAATGTAGTGTTTATGGGACAATTATGTATTCATGTTACCACAAGTGACATAAAAGCGCTTTAAATGAGGTATCTACATCAATCACATAGAATTTGGCATCTGTATGAAGTTCTCTAAATATGAGGGAGAGTATAGATGATCCTAGGGTCTCCTGCCCCTTCTCATTAAAGCCATGTACCATCAGCTTGTGTGGCCCAAGGTGCTCCATATTGAGGCACAATGATCTTACTGCTTCCAGGCTCATGATATTTATGGAGGAGCCCAGATCAATCAGGATTCAACTAATTATCATTCTGTCACTCTTTACAGTAACATACAGAAGGCGTTTATGATCTATCATTCTAAGCATCATATCCTCTTTGGTGAAGGTGATAAATAGCTCATTACAGGCTTGCAGGACATCAGTCATATTATGCTTTATAAAATATTCATCATACCTTTCAGGATCCTTGAGAGCCTGAATTAAGGTCTCCTAAAGATCTTTAGATATTACCAAAGTGTTGTATATATTGAGCTGTGTAGGTAACTTCCTCAGATGGGATAAGACATCATAATTTATCCCTTTGACTAAAGTATCTTTTTTCTTGGGTTCTTTAGGGATGACATCTTCATTGATAACTATCACCTTCCCCTTATATTTATTGGGGATCCCCTTCTTTAGTGAAAATGATAGTATCTTGCCACTTCTTAACTGAACATGAACGATCTCCTTTGGTTCAGACTTAGTTGATAGAGCATCTTATTTAGAGTTGGTCATTATCGCGTCATGAGATTCATCTGTTAATTCAGAGTCACCACCTAGATTTACATGTCCCATCTGCGATACTATGTCGGGGTCTGATTCACCTTCCTTTAAAAAATATAAATCCTCTTTTGAACTGTAATCTATTGGTGACACCATCATACATGATTCAGAAGTTAGTTCTTTGGCTTATTTTTCTTTTGTCAGAGTCATTGGTGTTACCGAAATGACCCAGTAACTTTCCACAGAAAGAGGCTCTTTATCAGCTTCTCCTACATCATCAATCTTGAGTCTTGACATAAAGTGAGCAAGCTTAACGGGATGTCTTATAGTCTGGTAATATTTATCCAAACTGTCGATAGTCTTTTGAGTTGCCTTCTTTTTCTCCATGGGCTTCTTCAGTTTGATCTTTTTCTTGAAAAATTTTACCTTTCCAGACTTTAAAGAGCCAGCTTGGTTAGGCGCTGTTTGGAAGTGGATGCTAGTGCCATAGGCAGTGCTTTGAGATCTAACACCTACTTCGTAGGAGATTTTCACTTCACCTCTTGAACTCCTTCAAGATGCTTTAACATTTTTACTATTTTCTTATAGACTGCAGTCTCCCTTTGCTCTTCTTGAGCTAATTTCTTTTCATTTCTTCTTTCTTCAGTTGGGGATACGGAGGAGAATGTAATCACCTGAGTTGATTTGTTCCTAAGGTGAGTCAATATATTGTCTAACAATGTGAGCTCTCCTCTCTTATACTTTCTTTCAAGATAATCCTTGAAGATGTAGTATCTTCAATGGGATGGCCAAATACTTGATGGTATGGGCAGTAGTTTGGGTCACTACTGTGCTTCGACTCCTCGGGCCTCTTGTACTCTGGTATTTTTAAGCCTGCTTTCACTGCCTATCAAAACAACTTGGCAACACTTTTCCTCTTAAATGAATATTCCTTATTTATTTTATCTTTGAGAGACGAGAATATTCTATCACCAATTCCCATTGTCTGCCTCGGGTGTTCCCCTCCACCTTGAAAAGTTTGCGTCTTATCACTGCCCTCAAGTATCATCTTTGGTTGAGGGTTAGGATTATAGACCTATTTTGGCTTTTCTTTATACTGCATTGGTTTCTTACCTTTGTCGACATTATAAATCACCTACTTTTCTTTATTTAGCCTGAGATAGGATGTAAAATAGGTTTCACCCTTTTTGGCATCTGAGGCTTTAGCATTCTTGAATTTATTAGAGTAGCTTTTTGATCTCAATAAGTTCAGCTTCTCAAACTTTTCCACTATGTTCAATAAGTTCTGGAATGTGGTGATGGTAGCCATATATAAGAATGGTTACATCTTATCATTAATATTTTTTGTTAATAACTGCACGTCGTGTTCTTTCTCAAGCTGCTGCTCATATTTCATGCTTTAAGTTGCACCAGTGAGTTATGTATTTTGACACTGACTCATCTTTTTTTTTCTTGTCTAAAGTGAAGTCAGTGATCGTTATCTTCTTGGTCGTACTGACAAACCTCTTCACAAATATAGCCTCCAACTATACGAACATTTTCATAGAGTCGTTTGGCAATTCAGCATACCATTCAAAAGCAGCTACTATCAAACTGCTAAATAATTATCAGAAGAGTAAGGCATCATTTCCCCATATATTGCCATAGGTGACCTTGAATAATGCCAAGTGCTGTTGGGGATTATTATTGCCATTAAATATGTTAAACTTCAGGATAGAGTACCCTTTTAGGTACGACACTTAATCATATTCTATGGGATATGGATGGCTTTTGCCCACCAACTTCTCTGCTTGATCAACAACTATGATAGCCTTGATCTTCTCTATGATTATTCCCTAGAGCTGTGCAGCAATCACCAGCTCGGAGGTACTTATAATATTCTACAGTGTGGGTTGGTGGGTAATATTGTGAACCTCATAACTGCCTTGAGGAGCACCCCTTACTCCTGAGACCTTAAATATTTAGAGATTCAGAGGATCAGCAGAAGGATTAGGCATGGGACCAACGATAGCATTTCTCTGTAACATTTGCATTATTACAGCCATTTGAGCCATTATCTCAGTCATTTTCTCATTCAACTGAAAGATTTCTCTATCCTTGGCTCTCATTTATCACCTCATCTATGTTCGCATGCCTATGAGTATGATGTCTTTGGCATGGAGGGAATTCTCCTCAACTTCGTCCACTTTATCTAAAAGGTGGCCACTTTTATCGGGTACTGATTTGGTTTCATGATGATGCTGATGGATCTATTTGGGTAAAGGTTGCCAATCTCCATCATCTTCTCCATCATCATAATCAGCCTCGATATGTCTCACCATGTAGAGGACTTCAACATCCATGGTGTCTTCTACTTCATCCCCCTCTTGTTCTTATAGTCGTATATCTGAGTGGCGATGCTACTGGATCTCTGGTTCTTTATTCATCAAGAAGATTTCTTCGACCCGCGGGCTATAGTCAAAGTTAGTATTTTTCTTCAGTGGGTTCGGCGAGCAACGGGATCCCCTGGAGGATTCTCCGACGTGTCACCGTCATGGCAACATCATTATGGGTCATCTTTTGGACCCATTTCTAATGTGTCCTGTTGATGGGGGCATATCTCTAGGAAGATGCATCGGATGTCACAGCCAGGTTCATTTCTTTTTCTCTCCTTTCTTCTCCTTTTCTGTGAGGCTTCGGCCTTGAGACTTCCTTTCCATTTTGTTCGGACCTTTTGGCTATGAAAATTTGAGCCCACCAAACTGAATGGTGGCTCCAATGCTTCCAGTATTAATGATCGCATTCGCCAGTTGAATGCTGGCGCCACATTCCAGTTGGATGGTAAAAGCAGTGTTCTGTAAATACATCTACCAAGTTGAAAGGCAAAGGTTAGTAATCAGTGTCTGATATATCACCCTACACTTTAAAATATAGAGATTTGCACAGAACAAAATAAAATAATAAAAGTAATTAAAATAAATTTTAAACCCTGCTTAATAAAATTTTTCATGAATTTATTGAATGATTATTTTTTTAGAATACTTAAATTTTGATTCATTAAATGATCATTTTAAAAAATTTGAAAATTTTATTTTTTAAATGATCATTTCGAGGAAGTTCAAAATCTTGAGCCCATATTTATTTAGCTGCTACTATAACACTTTGACAACTAACCAAAGATGGAAAGAGAAACTAAACCATAATGGAGTTGCTAGAAATCTGTGGGCTTCAAAAATTGGGCCTCGGCCTCCCCATTGGTTTTTGAGGGAGTTTTAACATATTAAGTTTTAGGGTAAATTTTGGGAAGGCAAATTAGGATTGTAGATAAGAAACTACTCAAAGATTTCACCATCATTTTGTGAGGACTTTATGATCTGAGTTTTGGTTTCCTATAAGCGCAAGCCCCTATAGTTAATTACCCCTCCTAAAAATAAGCGAGTACTTTTAATTTAGGCTAATTATCAATCATATATATAGAGATATATAGTATCTAGCATATAATAGCAGTATGGGTTGATATTTAAAATTAATAATTTACCACCTTACACTTAAAGCAGATAGTGGAGGAATGGATGATAGACTCGATCAAGATCCCATGGTTTTGTTGTTCCATGCCATCGTGGTCTCTAGTCTACTTAGTCAGAGGCGATAGTCGACCCAACCTGACAGAAGGATCCTTGCCAGCATTCATGGTTTACATCGTCCCCTTATAGACCTGGGTGGGTATTTGCGTAAGGGGATAAATTTTAATCCATCTTAGCTAACACAGGGCTTTATACCTTATCAATTATATCCTATTGATTCATATCTCAAGGATTTGATACCATTGGGGAGCATACAGGCGTTGCCCATGACCATAATTTGATGATGTCATTTGGCGGCAAACCACCCAGTTTAGAGGGCCTCGGTCATAGTAGTTTACATGCAATGCCATTTGGCAGTAAAGCTGCCAATTAAAAGACATGTACCATATCTTTACTGGTAGGAGATGGTTTGAGAATGAATCCTAGCGATATTCTCGATCAGACACTAGCTCTTTATGAGTTGAAGTAATTTTTAGATTTATCCACCTCGATAAACTATTACAGAGGGTAGTTGTATTTTACTTTAAGCGTTTGATGGTAGAATTTTAATTTTAAATATGTAGATTTTTGGGATTTTTAGGTTTTATATTGGGTAATTGAGTGGTATTTTGAACATTAGAATTAACCCCTATGGTTGAGATCTACTTTCAATACGACCATCATCAGGGTATAAATGGGCAATTGTATTCACGGATTGGACCTTATCGACTCTATTGACTTACCGATAAAGGATCAAGTTTTTATAGGCTTCAAACTTTTGTTGATGAATTTTATTTTTTGGGGGCCTTAAAGGCCTAATATGAATGTATAAAATAAATATCTCAGTTAACTTTATGACAATATATTTATTTGATAGTTCGAATCATGTCGACTTCTTCTGACCCATGCAAAAGGATCGGGTTTGAACTTGACCTCATTTATTGACCCGCGCAATATCCCTAGACATCACGTGTGTACCCGTAACATGCTCGTCGGGACCCATGCAGGTATACGATTGCATATACATCTCTGTGTATATATGTGTATACATATTATAGTGGACGTGCAGGGGCATTTTTGGGATATCTAACGGGTTTTTTACGATAGTTTGTAGGAGCCTATACTTACTGAAGTCCTTCTACATATGCTGATTGGTAAGTTGTTATATTCATCCGGTGTTTACTTATGGATATCATGTAGTGTGTATGATGGGTCTCCTATAACCCCATAAATATTTGCACTTCGCTACGTATCATCTACTCTTGCTTGTAGGGAGCTGACATATTCACTTATAATCTAGTGATATTGATGATATGAGGGCAGCATCTGCGTCAAATATTTTGGATACACATCGTCGCTAGTTCATTGTATGTTGATAATGTATGTTTGGTGTTACTGCATTTGATGTTGTCCCCTTATACTTGTCGAACGGTGAGCTATTGCATTATCTTGCATGTATTTCAGTATTCGTGGGGACTATTGTAGATTTTTTAATGTCTCTTAGTGTGGATTCTCAAGCACTACAATATTCATTGTCTACTAACTATCATCACTTACAAGGATTTGGCATGTCAACTTGCAAACTTGTGTTAAAGACCTGCTCATTACAGGTTCTTTGTTCCCTTTAAAAGTGGTCTGCGACATACATGGTAAATTTGACATCTTTTCACATATTGCTTCTTCTAACTAGTCATTATATTCCCTAAAAGCTCTTTACTGGAGTTTCTTTTGTTGGTGTTGTGAACTTGTGGATTTACTGATATGGACATTAAGGGCCTCATATCGCTCGTGTAAGTTGAAGGTCCTTCGCTATAGCATTGGATAGATTGTTGCACTACAAGTCCTTAGTTCATACTGACAAGGAGATCGCATTCATGACTCATGTATACTTGTAGGTAAAACATGTTAACAATTACAAGCCTTCCTTTGTCTTTGAAAATATTTCTTGGTCCGCATAGTAATTTTGTTCATTATTGCTTATGTTTTGACCATTTTGATGATCTTTAATGTTCGTTAGAAGATCTTTGTATTGTTTCTTGTGAACGAATCAATCAAATCTTGTTCATTGAAACTTCAGTATAAGTCCCTTATTTATTCGTCGATTTTCATTTCATTGTATGTATGTCAATTTAAACTCTGGTTCATTACTTGATATCATGAGTTTATTCCTTGTAACCCATTTAAGTTAAACCCTTTATGAATCATTTGAGTTCATTGTGTCATTTTCAAGTTTGAGTTCTTTGTAGAGTTGTCAAAACTCAAGTCCCCTGCGATTAAATTTGATTCGAATCCTTTGTTTAATTTGAGTTCATTGTCATTTGATTCGAGTTCAATTAATGTTCAAATTGAGTTAGGTTCATACTCAATATTCTCCACAAATTTGTTTAGCATTTGCTTGTTCGTTATTTAATGACCTTATGGATCCATTTCATTGATTTGAGTATGATTTAGTGCTTTATATTTTATTCCCTGTGGTTAAAATCGAGTCATCTGTTTTGTCCAAGTCCTTGTCATTTTCAAATAAAATTTCAGTAGCCTCCTGGCGTCTCCCCATTTAGGTGAAACTATAGGAAACTGGCCTTCCCACCACGCTAAGAAAAGTATGTATGGTAAGTGTCTGTAGACACCACATTCGTAATCTTCATCACCACCACACCAAGAAAGGCATGTATGGGTTTTCAAAGGTACCTGTTTGAAAAAATATTTGGCTTTCCCCCATCATGCTACATGAGCACCTAAGGATACTTATAAGTTTCCCACCTCGTCGTAGGCATTGTATCGGGTTCCCATCCCACCACGCTAAGAAAAATGTGTATATGCAATTTTTTGATGCACCGTGAATGCCAAAAATAGGGCTTTTAAAGAAAAATGTGTATATGCAATTTTTTGTCATAGGTGCCGCATCAGGTTCCCTTCCCACTATGCTAAGAAAAGTGTGTATGGGCGATTCTCCAGTGCGCCACAAATGCTAAAAATGCTCTCGGGGTTCTGAGTTAGGAGAGATTATACCTTCAATGGCATTGGCGACGACAATGAGAAATTTTCAAAACTACACAAATTATAAAATTGTATAAAATGATACATTTTTATAAAATCCCTCTCTTTCTTTTCCCTCATTTTTTTGTATTTTCTATTCTCTTTCTCCCCTTTTTTTTAAACTCTTTTCTTTCTTCTTTTTTTTCTTGGAAAACTCCTCTCTTTTTTTTTTTTTTTTTTGAAACCTCACTTATATACATACACATATTTATACTTCTAGCCATCTGCTCATGACATTGATCAGAAAGGAAACTAACTGAGACTAGTAATTGATATCATCCAAAACAAATAATGATAGCAACAAAGGGAAATAAGAAGGAAATACCTACTGTTTGAAGAGATTTTGGGTTCAATAGAGGGATAGGCCCTCTTTTTTTTATGGGCGTTGGCAGGCTGATTTAAAACGTTTAAGATGGAATGGAGTTTGAGGAGAAATTGGTTACTTATTTGGGAATGGTGGGGATGAAAGTTGCTGGTTTGTATGGCATGTATGCAAGCAAGGGAAGCACATGTGGGCTGTTGTGAATCACATCAAAGGTAAATGTGGTACAAGCAATGCAAGAATTTCCCTTCTCTATTATCAATCAATTAAATTTTATGGGATATTTTCCTTATTCCTTTCATCCACACATACACACACACACACACACACACACACACACACACACACACACACATATATATATCAATAGCAAATAATAGTAATATAATAATAAAAGACTAATAGTACTGATAAAAGAAAAGTAAATAGCTAAGAGAAAAATGAAAAGATAGTTCACTGCCAACTTTCATCATCATTTTTTTTTGAAATTATTTGGAAGGGGTTATAGGTAATTAAGTAAGCACAAGGTGGAAACGATTAGGGGCTTTACGATGACAAATTTATGTGGTGTAAAATCTAATTGGCTGAAGTGTACAGGAAGTGGGTCTTGTTCTCTTTTTGTAGTGGAGATAAGGTAATATATTTAAGTGGAAGAATGAGGTGGTGTCAGAAGCTTAGTGGATTAAAAAAAATAAAGCAAAAATGCTACAGGAATAATAATGATAATAAAGGAGCAAATTGACTTTATGTTAGCTACAGTAAAAAAGGATAAAAGAAAAAAAATAATGAATGATTGTTGTAAGGAAGCCATGACGAATTTTTGTTAGGTCCGGACACCGGACGTAGCTCTACGTTCGGACTCCACTAGAATAGCGCCACGTAGCATTCATCTATGTGGTATCCCGTTCCGTTGAATTGTGGTTTTTTAGCACGTGTTATGATAATTTCTACGCGGTCCGACGACCCGACCCGAATTAGACGCGAAAAATTTAAAAACCCGCCCTTTTTTAGATTTAATAAATTAATTAGTAGAGTCAGTTGGATTAAAACAACAGGTAGAGAAACCAAGTAATACCGACTAATTCCTAAGTAATACTGAGTAATTTTTTGGTAATACTGAGTAATTCTTCAGTAATACCAAGTAATTCTAGGTAATACCGAGTAATACCGAGTAATTCTTTAGTAATACCAATGCTCAGTACTTCTCGATACCGCTCGGTATCACTCGGTACCAATGCTAAGTACTGCTCGGTACCAATGCTCGGTACCGCTCAAGATGGCTTGGTATCAATGGCTCGGTCTCAATGCTTGGTACTGCTGGGTATCACTCGGTACCAATGCTCGGTACCACTTGGTATATCGAAATAATATGTATTTCTTAATCAGATTTCTTAAATGAGGCTTCAAAATAACTCTTATAATAAAAATTTGTTCCGGGGGTGCTGCCCCCTCGGAACCCCCGACTAGTCTTCATCTTCATCTTCACCAGCTTCTCCACCTCCAAACCAGTTTTCATCTTCATTTTTGCCGGCTTCTTACCCTCCAATCAAGCCTTCATCTTCACTGGCTTCTCATCATTTCTTTTTTCTCAGTAGCTTTGAAATGTTTTTTGAGCGTCGTGATTTTATTAGAGGGCTGGCAAGAAAGAAATTTAAAAAGAAATAAAAAAGATTATCCAGTTGTATAATACAGATGTCGTGATTTTAATGGTGTCTGGATATAAAGCTACGTCCGGTGTACGGACCTAATAAAAATTCCTTGAAATGGAGTTCACAGGTGCTGCCTTTTTTTTCACGTGGAGAGTAGCAAAGTAGCAGCTGAGCTTGGCTATATTAAGGGAGTTGGACGTGAAGCTTGGAGTGCAATTGCGACTCCTCCAGCCTAGACGCATGAGATAGGTGGATTTCAGCTGCTAGTGGGGCTTTGGACGTGAATAATAGGTGGAGTGGAGGTTTGGGATTCATGTGAGGCTACAGGCAATCTATAGTTATCAAGTTTTGGCTACTGGTGTGGTTGAGAAGGTTTGGATGGGAGGTGGCGACATGAGCAGCTCGGCTTAGGGAGAAAGTGGGAAGATGAAGGAAAGCAGTGATTTTCTTGGCTATTTTCACGTGTGTTACCGAGAGAAGAAAAGGAACTCTCATTTTAATGCAAGAAAGAGGTAGCAATTGAGGAGATCTGAGCAGCTATCTTCTTCATAGAGTCTTGACGGGATTTCAGCAGATCTGGTCGAAGGTTTTGATTGATACAAGGTTTGAGCATTTAATTTGATTTGAGTTCTCCATTTGATTTTTAATTTCAAAAATTTATCAATAGTCACATTGGTGCTTTATCATCATTACACTGATATGGGGCGACAATGTTGCATGAATTAGTCATGAATGCCTTGAATCGGCTATATTTCCTCAAAATGCATGTAATTACCTTGTAATTTATGCATATTGCCCTATTTTACATGTCAATTTCACCGTATAATTCTCTTTGGACATATTAATAATGTATTTTAGGAATTGATAATGTTTCAGATGCAATGATAAAGTCTGTTCTATGATTGGACGTTGTTTGGGTGACGTCGAGTGCTAAATTCCTCAATTTATGTGTCGTTGCCTTGAGATTCATGCCACCACCTCGGCAGATCCCAATTGATCAAATAAGATGTATGTTTTAAATGTTGATGACATTCCAAACGCACAGTGAAGTTTGTTCTACCATCGGACATCGTTTGGACGATGTTGAGTGCTAAATTCATTAATTTGAGTCCTCACCTCGGGATTCATTCCACCACCTCATTTGATCCCGATTGATCAAATAAGATATATATTTTGAATTTTGATGATGTTTTGGATGAAATAGTGAAGTCTGTTCTACGATCAAATGTCATTTGGGCAATATCGAGTGCTAAATTTCTCGATTTGTGTCGTCGCATCGGGATTCATGCCACCACCTCGAGCTGATCCCAATTGATTAAATAAGATGTATATTTTGAATTTTGATGACATTTCAGATGCAACATAGAAGTCCATTCTACGATCAGATGTTATTTTGGCGATGTCGAGTGCTAATTCTGGGTATCAACCATCAATTTGGACTGATCTCATCTGGTTGGACTGTGAGATGTCTTGACTTAAGCAAATTTGACATTCTGATTCTAATGGCATAGTCTGTTTGGCAATCGAAGGTTGTTTGACCTTTTAAGCTGTATGTCACGTCGACACGCGTGCTACTTATTCATCAATTTTGCTTCCTTTAAGCGTGGTTTGGTGTATAGGAGTCAATAACTATTACCATGAAACCTAAAAGGTTTAACATCCTATATTAGGTATGCCTACATTCAATTTTAATACTCTTATTTATTCTAAAATTCCTTCGCTGAGGCTATACATCATACAAGATATTAAGTACATACATGGCCATTATATGCATTAAATAAAGAATGAGAGATATTGAAAATATCTATAAGTAATTTAAAGTATAATAATCTACATTAGTACTTGCTATGTGTTTACATTATTTACCCAAAACATTGAGATTTTGTCAGACATGGATAACATAAAAAGTAAACTCATATTCATTTCATTCATATAAGAAAAAGATATATGAGAATGACATAGATTAATATCACCTGAAAGAATCAATTGATATTCTCCACACTCATTCTTCTTCTAACTAGAGAATTTCTTATATAATACAGGATAAGATCTCCCAAATAAAAATATATTGCACTTCCTTAGCCTCCCTTAGACTTTACTTTAAGAGGAAAACTAAAGGAAGATTATACAAAGTTCAAGACTCCACTAAAATGAAAGAAATCTCCTATAAAAGAACTGAATAAACTATTTATATAAGTGTAAATATGGACTCAAGCACAGCGATGCTCGACAAGGTTGCACCATGGCGATATAAAATAAACTAGAACCTCAGTGCTGTAATGCTTACTTCACTATGGCACTGGGCTGACCTGCCATGGTTACTCGTTAAACTGATACATCTTTTGGCTGAGTTGGCATGGCTCTTCATTTTGATAACTACTTTGTCGTGATATTATAAAAGTTGAGCACTACTACACTTGAAGGCAAAATCCAGCACTTTGGCATTTTGATGATCGGTACTCCGGTTCTCATTGTTCTGAGACTTCAGTGCTACGATGCTAATATTTGGCCTAGAGGCACTGACCATGGCTTCTTCGGGGTGCTAACTTTTTCTTAAACTCCTGAGAGGTCGGTGTTGCAATTTGTTAAAAATTGGCGATGAGGTGTTGAAGATGACCATGCTGCGACCCAATTTTTGTGGGTGTTGTGGTACTTGTTCAATACTTATAATCTTTTATCTTTTTCTTGATTATTTTTTGCACAAACACAACTAAAATAATACATTTTTATAAAATTTAAATATAATAAACAATACACAATTTATACTTAATAGTGAAATTTTAGGTTGGTATGAAGAGTAAAAAAATTGAGTCCAATGTACATTAGGCCTTTTGAGATGATTGAGCATATTGGTAGTTCTACTAACAGGTCACTATTGCATGAACATATGTCATATACACAGCGTATTTTATGTATCTAATTTAAGGAAGTGGGTATCTTATTCTGAGAAGAGATTATCTGTTGATGTTAAAGTTCATCCGAATCTACACTATAAGGAAGAGCCCGAAAAGATTCTAGTATACAATATGAGGACATTAAGTAAATAGATTCTTATGGTCGAGATGTAATAGAAGTATAGGACCGCCAGATAGACTACTTGAGAGAAGGAATATGATATGAGATAGTTATATCCAGATTTGTTATGAGTTATCTTGATTTAGAAATATCAAGGATGATATTTTATTGAGGAGGAGAGAGTTATGAAACCTCCAGGATCATAGTACAATTTTGACCAATTTGACCAAATTGAAAAAAAGATAAATATTTGAACTTTTGAGTTTTTAATCCATTTGCATGTGTTTGAAAGTTTTTTAATACTTGAAAAAGGTTGCATATTTTCTAGAATGAGTCCCAAGGGTCAGGAGTAAATTTTGCCAAAATCTGAAAAAAAAATGTTACTATTTGAGCACCTCAATGTTGGGTGTCCGAGCCCATTGGCGCTATAATAATACCCAGGTGCTAAATAGTGACATTACAGTGCTCTAAGTTCTAGAATTGGAATTTTGAACTTGCGCATGCATCACTAGGTGGTAGTGCCACATCGCTAGGCTAATAACAACACTTTAAAATAATTTAAAACCACTATTCCATTCATTTGATCGAGCGTAATTATCGAGCCAGAGAGAGGGAAGAGAGAGAGAGAGAGAGAGAGAGAGAGAGAGAGAGAGATTTAGAGAGGTAAAAAGGGGTTTTGAGACGTATTGAACCTTTTTTTAGCAATCAACCCAGTTAGTAAATTTTTCCAGATCGAGGTAGGTCACATTATACTTATCTTAGCTTTCAAAAATATGAAGTTTTTCCATATTTTTGGATTAAACTTTTATTTTTATTATAAAGAAAATGGATAACTTTTCACTGATAAAATTTTCACGGCAAAATTTTTTATATATTATAAAAATTGAGATTCTGAAGTTTTGAGTATTTTCTTAAAATTTTCTACCATGTATTTTTGATTTTATCCAATTTTAATTGAATAGAAAATAATTTGGTCAATAAAAAATAGTATCGTAGCACAATTAAAGTCTTGAAATAATGTTTTACACAATCTTAAGTAATTTGGTTATGTTTTGAAGCTATAAAATTTTGCACAACAGAAAATTCTATTGTCTATCATATAGAAAACTTTGACATTCTAATATGAGCTCAATTATGCTTTAATTACTATAATGTGATGAAATATGTGCTTATGTGACTAAAAATAATGTATGTTGGGATATATAATGCCATAATTCTTTAAATTCTGTCTGTGATAAAAAAATTGAAGCCTATAAGGCATGTTCTTATAGTTATAAGCCATGTTTTGGTGCTTACGAACATGCTCTGGTGCTATAAGCACAAAAGGGATAAGGGGTCAGAATTCTTTGAGATTTTATCTAAGCTTGGGAAAAGAGGAAAACTGATATGAACTGTTATGTGATATGAATTTCTATTTACTTAACAGCTCATATTATTAGTCAAATCTTTGAATAACTGCTATGTTCCTATTACTTTGCTTAGCTAAGTGATTTATTATATTATTTTAATTGATTTTAAATATTCTGAAAAAATTTTAATAAAAGAATAGTTTGAAAATTTAGATCTACGTTTATGGGTTGCTGAGCTATTTATGCTCACTGTGGTTTTGTTTTTGGTTTTCAAGATTTGGGAAAGAGAATGAGCTAGTTGATTAATAGTTTTAGAATTTAATCTGAGTATTTAAGTATTTCTCTATTTTAATTTTTTTAACAGTCATGACTTGCTTTTATTTTATCATGTTCATTGTTCGGTATCCATATATTATAGTGTAGATGTTGGGTAAGATTTATGATGAAATAAAAAAAAATTTTATGGATGAGTTTATTTCAAATACTCTAGATATTTTTAATAGCTCTAAAATTTGTTATTATTTTAAAGTTTAAATTTGAAGATAAAATCTGAAATATTTCTAAAACTAAATCTTAGGATTTGCCTGTCATAGCTCAAAATGATAGGATTTGTCCTGATCCGGTTGATTGGTGACACTCGGGTGTAAATGAATCGAGCTGAGTTTTAGTTGAAAGTTCGATAGGGATGTTAAGCCCTGATGAACTAGTCCCAAGGCTAACCAAAGGGGGGGGGGTGAATTGGTTATTTAAAAAATTTGAGAGTAACAGTAAAAATCTTTTCTATGATATGCAGCAGAAACAAGTAAATACTCAAACAAAATGATTAAACACAAATTTCACCCAAGCAAATAATCACAGAAAACTAAAGTGCAGAAAGTAATCAAAAAGAACATACCAAATTTTTATAGTGGTTCGGTCAACTTAACCTACGTCCACTCCCCGGAGCCTCCCCTCCGGGTATTGCACTAACTCAAAGTGTCTCTCCTTTTGCTCCCACAGCAAGGCAGAGAAGCCTGTATAAAAACCTCCTTTCCACCGACACGGTGAGGCAGAGAACATAACGTCCTTTTGCTTCCTCTTGAAGCAGGCAGAGAACCTCGGACTCTTTTCGCTTCCTCCTGAAGCGGGCAGAGAACCCCGGATCTTCTTACGAACGATCCTCTCACAAAGAACACCAACACGACGAAAGACGATGAGCGGAGAAGACGACTCTGATCCTTGCTTGGAGCAACCTTCGTGAACCCCTCATGAACTCCCCCTCACAAGATCCTCTCTCTCTCTCCCCAAAACTCTCTCTCTAGGGTTTCTCTTGAAAGGAAAGTGACAAAAGATTTTTCTTGTTGAAAGAAAAAGATCTTTTATAGGAGGGCTCAAAATTTTCCCTAATCTCAACTGGTCGGCCAAGATCATCCAGGATGATTGATAGATCGTCCTGTACGATCAGTTCAAAATCAGCTGTTTCAGCCTAGATGATCTGGCTCTTCTGGATGATCAGTAGAAAAAGTTGTTTATATCGTCACGTACGATTCTGCGATCGTCCGGGACGATTAGTGTAAATTGAGGAATTTCGTCCAGAAGACCGCTCTGGTCATCCAGAGAAACTTGTGCTGGATGACCTAAAAATGACTTGATCGTCCAGGATGATAAGGATATCATCCTATACGATTAGTTCAAAATGTTCCCAAATCATCCTAAGCACCGCTCTGGACATACAGCTGAAACACACTAGACGATCATGATCGTCTTGGACGATCCTGCGATCGTCCAGGGCGATATGATCGTATCAATCAAGTATTAATTACTTTTCTTAATTATTAGACTAATTTAGGCATGATTGTACAGTATCGTCCAGGACGATACATGTATCGTCCGAGACGATCAGACCAAATATCTTAAAATAAAAACTTGCCTAACTTGATCTGGCGGCTGAGAATTTTTGATTTGAGCATATCATCCCGTACGATGTCGGGATCGTCCAGGATGATCTGCTTAATCAGACAGACTTAACTTGGTCGCCCTAATTAGGGTTTCTATTTTTACTTGATCGTCTAGGACGTTGTGAATATCGTCCAGGACGATCTGAACGAAAATTAAATAGAAACTCTAATTCACTCAAGCTCTCCCCCTGAGTGTGTATGTGCAAGGTTACTTAGCTAGTGGATCAGTTACATTACAATTGACTCAAGAAAAAAAAACAGTATATTTAGACACACTTGGACCCGATCTTGAGTTGGCTTGAGTTGTTCTTGATCTTTTGTACCTGAAATGGGTTAGCCAAGCAAAACATAATAGAAACATTTTTGTCATCATTCAAACCAGATTTGCAATAATCTCCCCCTTTTTATGATGGCAAACATATGTGCAATAGTTTAAAAAATAAAAGAACTAGGAGATCGAAAAATAAATTTTTTTCAAATTTCATTGAACAACCAGAATAGTACAGGAAACACAACTACACATGAAGTAACCAACACAAGACAAGAATAAAAACTACTACAACTTAAATCAAGAACAAAAACTACTACAATTGACTCCCCCTTTTGTCATCACAAAAAGTAGGCGGGCAAACAGAAACACAGAAACAACAGTACAAACATAAAGAAAATAGTTACAAAAACTAATAAGAAGACGATTGACAGCGTTGAAATCTAGAAAAGTTGGAAAAATCGACTTTCATAACTCCCACCCCGGGCACCTTATAGATGCAAATCTCTTTCAAAACAAAAATATAATTCAGAAGAAAAGAAATTAGATTCGAAAAGAGATCCTTTCAAGCCTCATTCCAGAAAAATATCTGATATAATAGTGTTACAAAGTAATAAATCAGAAATCAGGATTTTCAAACTCAAGCTTTTGAAAATATTAAGTGGCGCATGGATTTTTCTAAGACATTTAACGATCTAAAAGGGAGGAAAGCTTGGTTTGGGCTCATTTTGTGCCTCTTTTTCAATTTGTTTAGCGCTTTGCGCATCTTTTGATTTTTGATACACTTTGTGTATCTTTTAGTTTGGTGACATTTCACATCTTTTCAGCTTTGGGCTCATATTGTGCCTTTTTCTTCAATTTGTTTGGTGCACTGCTCATCTTTTGTAAGCTTTCTCCCTCTCAAACTCGTTAAAGGATCTCATCTATAAAATTACCTTCCAGACATAGGAGAAGCTCTCCACAATAAGGAAGAGTAATTCACAAAATAAAAGTCATACATCGTATGATAAGTGCAATCACTTGGTTTAGAAAATCATAATAATGACTCAAAACTTTGAAAATACTATTCATATGAGGTAGATTACTGTAGGAAGATAAAATAAATCTTCATTTCAAAAACTAATATTTTAATTTTGAAGAGGATATTTATCCAAAAGAAATAATACACCAGCAAAAGAGTTAGAGGAAGAGAAATAATCATCAATGTTTCTTCCATTTAACAGATCCAGTGGAATCAATCACTGCTTACCAGCTTACAAATAAAAATAAGGTAAAACTCTCAGTCAGAAATCCTATTTAACAGAAGTAGCGAGCAGTGATTAAATTTTGAAAAGCATAAAATAGTAGATAAAAGAGATGAACCAGTAAATAAAAATAGGTAGAAAATTACATCAACATAAATACTCAAATCAACCTAACACCAAGGCTAACACAGAAATCAGCAGAAGAAAAAATAAAAATAACTGAAATCAAATAATCAAATCAAACAGCTAACTAACAGAAACAAAATAAAAATCAGAAAAATTAGGAATCAGTAGTCATCAGAATCAAGCATTTATATCAATCACTCCTAATCTGGTCCTCAAAATGCTGAATGAGTTAAAGGCTAGTGGTTTAGTGAATATGTCAGCCAGCTGATTTTCAGTTGCTACATGATGTAGCTCAATGTCCCCTTTCGTAACATGGTCCCTAATGAAGTTATGTCTTATACCAATGTGTTTGGTTATAGAATGTTGGATTGGATTCTTAGAGATGCAGATGACACTAGTATTATCACACAGAACAAAAATTGTGCCCACAGGTAATCCTAAATCCAAGACTTGTTGCTTCAACCAATGAACTTGGGCCACACAACGCCCTAAGGCTATGTACTCAGCTTCAGCAGTGAAAAGTACAACTGAGTTCTATTTTCTACTGGACCAGGAGACTAAAGATTGTCCTATGAATTGACAAATTCTAAAAGTGCTCTTTCTATCCACCCTACACCCTATAAAGTCAGAATTAGAATATCTAATAATCTCAAAAGAGGTGTTGTGCCTAGGGTACCAGATTCGTAGGTTTGGAGTTCCTAAAAGATATCTGAGAATTCTCTTAACAGTAGTCAGGTGGGACTCTTTAGGATCAGCCTGAAACCTAGCACAAAGACAAACACTAAACATGATATCAGGTCAGCTAGCAGTCAGGTAAAGCAGTGATCTAGCTATTCCTCTATACTTCTTCTGATCAATAGATTTTCCACTTGAATCTTTATCTATCTGAACAGAGGTGCTCATGGGAGTGTTGATTGGCTTAGCTTTGTCCATTTCATATTTTTTCAAAATGTCTTTAGTGTATTTAGATTGATTAAGAAAGGTTCTATCATCCGTTTACCTTATGCTAAACCCCAAAAAGTAGGACAATTCTCCCATCATACTCATCTCAAACTCCTTACTCATTATTTTAGAAAACTCATCACATAAATATTTATCAGAAGATCCAAAAATTATATCATCAACATAGATCTGGACAATGAGTAAGTCATCCTCTATTCTCCTCAGAAAAAGGGTGGTGTTTACGCTCCCCTTAACAAACTCTCTTTCTAACATGAATGTGCTAAGCCTCTCATACCAAGCTCTAGGTGCCTGTTTCAATCCATATAAGGCCATTTTTAATTTATAAACATAATTTGGATATTAGAAACTCTCAAAACCTGAGAGTTATTCTACAAAAACATTCTCTTTTATTACCCCATTTAAAAAGGCACTCTTGACATCCATTTGAAACAACTTAAATCCCTTATAACAGGCAAAGGCTAGTAGCACTCTAATGGCTTCCAATCTAGCTACAGGGGCAAAGGCCTCCTCAAAATCAATCCCTTCAATCTGATTATACCCCTTAGCCACCAATCTTGCCTTATTCCTAACCACCACACCAGAATCATTCATCTTATTCTTAAAAACCCACTTGGTTCCCACTATACTATAATTTCTAGGTATTTCTACTAACTCCCAAACATCATTCCTTATAAATTAATTCAATTCTTCTTGTATAGCTAAGATCCAGAACTCATCCGAAAGGGCTTGATTGATGTTGGTGGGTTCAGTCATTGAGATAAAGGTAGAGTGGTTTACTTCCTTCCTAAGTCCATGCCTAGTCTTAACACCTTCAGAAGGGTCTCCTAAGATCAGTTCTTTAGGATGACTCGAAGAATATCTCCAATCTCTAGGCAGTGTTGTTTGAGATTCTACCCTTTCCTCCAGATTTGCCTTTTCAACCGCTTGGGTAATTTCCTCTACATCATCTTCTTCCTCAACTTTAGTCACCTTAGGATCAGATTCATCAAACACCACATGAGTTGTCTCTTCCACCACCAAAGTCCTCTTATTGAACACCCTAAAGGATTTCCCCACACTAGAATAGCCTAAGAACACTCCTTCATCAGATTTGGGGCCAAATTTTTCTAAGAATCATTTCTCGTTGTTTAGAATGAAAACCTTACAGCCAAAGACATGGAGGTGGGACAGGTTTGGATCTCTACCCTTAATAATCTCATAAGGTGTCTTGTTCAGTTTTGATCTCACATTTACCCTATTCAGCACATAACAGATAGTGTTTACCGCTTCAGCCCAAAAGTATTTTGGAAGTGAATACTCAGCAAGCATGGCTCTAACGGCTTCCACTAAGGTCCTGTTCTTCCTTTCAGCTACCCCGTTCTGTTGAGGGGTCCTAGGAGCTAAAAATTTATAACTAATCCCTTGCTCCTCATAGAAACTTCCAAACTTCATATTTTGAAACTCTCCATCATGATCACTATGAATAGTCAAGATCTCACAACCTAACTTCCTCTGAATCCAAGTGGAGAAGGACTTAAATTCATCAAATGACTCAGATTTATGTGACAAAAATTTAATCCTAGTGAACCTCGAGTAGTCATCAACAATCACAAAACCATAGACTTTTTCACTAAGCTGGCAGTGATAATGGGTCCAAAGAGATCCATGTGAAGGACTTCTAAAGGTTTAGAGGTGCTAATGTCCTTAACAGAGTGAAAGGAGGACTGGACTTGCTTCCCTAACTGATAGGCATCACACAAGTGATCTTTAGTGAACTTAAGCTTAGGGACACCCCTAACTAAGTCCTTTTGGGTGACTCTCCTAAGGGTTTTCATACTAGCATGACACAATCTCATATGCCACAACCAAGACTCATCAGCAGCAGTTTTTAAGCAAATTGAATTTTCAGCTGTAATGCAACTTACATCCAGCTTGTAGACATTGTTGATCCTTTATCCCCACAAAACAACTTTGTCATTTAAGCTTAAAATGTAGCAAGTGGGCAGGAATTTGATGCTCAGCAAGTTGTGTTTCAGTCCATCTACAAGCAAAATGTTATCAATCATAAAACTCTTTGAATCACCAATTATACATGAACCTACCACCCTCCTGGTGGTGTTATCTCCAAGTGTAACCTTGCCTCTAGCCCTGGCCTCTAGTGAAATGAACTAATTTGCATCTCCAGTCATGTGTCTAGAACATCCACTGTCCATGTACCACATGCTCTCACGAGGTCTTGTGTGAGAGCACACCTACAAAATCATCAAACATCAGTTTTAGTAACCCAAAGAGGTTTGGTTTCCTTCTTATGAAAAGAAGAATGTAATGCATGTGTGCTATGATGTGAAATAGGCAATTTAGGCCTCCACACCCAATGTGTACTACGGTGAATAGTGTAGGTGCGGGAAATGTGTCCTAACATGCCACAGGAAAAATATCTAACACCAGGAAAAGGGTTAACTAATCTATGTGGGTGATAGTGCCTCTTCCTAGGTTTGTATGAAACATGCTTTGATGATTTTGAACCAGATTCTACAAAAGGTGGAGGTGCATAAAACTATGTAAACGTAGGAGGTGTTTCATGTTTCTCAAAAGCATTGATCTTAACTTTCAAAAATTTATTTTATTTCTTTAAACTTACAATTTCAAATTTCAAAGAACCATTCCTACTCTCCACTTCACATGCCAGATTGTCTAATTCTTTGAAAGCTTTCTCTAAATCAACATGCGTGGTTTTCAGTAAATCATACTCAGTAGTCAGATCAGAATATTTTTTGTTCAATTCATCAAACTCATCAAGTGAAGACATGTGATTGCAATCAACAGTAGAATGATCTTTAATCAAAACTTTATGCTCTTTTTGTAAGTTTAGAAATTCTAGTTTCAGGCTAGCATGAGTTTTCTTAAGCTTTCTATATGATGCATAAATTCTTTAAGATATTTCAAATAATTGATCGTAAGTAAGCTCACATACCTCTTTCTGGTCAGACTGACCAGGATGATCATCAGCCATTAGACACAAATTTGTTTCCTCCTCTTCAGCTTCAATCTCAGAGGAGTCGGATGCAGAGTCAGCCCAGAATGCCTTCTGAATCCGCTTCTTGTCCTTCCTGAACTTGTGTTTCTCCTCACCCTTCTCCTTGCTTGGGTGAGCTTTAAGTGTAAGACAATCAGCCTTAATGTGTCCAGGCTTCCTGCATTCAAAACAGACAGTATCAGATGAACCCTTAAAATTTTTGTTGGACTTACCCTTGTTCCATTTCTGAAAGTTCTTGTGTTTCTTCCTTAGAAAGCTTTTGAATTGCCTAGTGATCAAGACAACATCATCACTATCAAACTCGGAAGAACTAGTATCACTCTTGTTGGCCTTCAGTGCCACTATTTTCTCCTTCTTCTTCTCACCTGCATCAAGCTGTCTTTGGTTTACCCCTTGCTCATAAGAAATGAGTGATCCAAGTAAGTTATCAATAGAGTAAGTATTCAAATCTTTAGACTCAGTGATTGCAGTTATCTTAGCATCATACGAAGAAGATAAACATCTAAGAATTTTGTTCACTCTTTTATAGTTTGTAAGTTCTCTACCTAAGGCATGCAAAGAGGTGATAATTTGAGTAAACCTTGTATACATTTTAGAAATGGATTCAATAGGTTTCATGCAAAAACATTCGTAGTCATGAAGTAAAATATTTAACCTAGATTGTTTGACTTCAGTTGTACCTTCATCCCAAATCTCTTTTCCAGTTGTACAAGTTGAAACACGCATGTAATCCTCAGATTTTAAAGCACAGAAAAAATAGTTCAAGCATTTGGCATTCAATTATGCTAAATCACGATCATCAAAAATCCAATCAGTAAAGGGCAGTTTAATTTTCCATTATTAATCATTCTAAAAGGTGGTTCGTATCCATCCTTAACAAGCATCCACATACGGTAATCAATTGATTGAAGAAAAGTGGACATGTGAGTTTTCCAAAAATCAAAAGGTATGTTATCAAACAATGACGGTCGTGTAATTGAATAACCTTCAGTAGTATTTCGATTACCAAAGTTAGCCTTGGATCAAATTCAAAAGTTTTTAAACTTAAATTTTGAATCCCGATTTGATACAACTTGAAAGTTCGATAGGGATGTTAAGCCCTGATAAACTAGTCCCGAGGCTAACCAAGAGGGGGGTGAATTGGTTATTTAAAAAATTTGAGAGCAACAGTAAAAAAAATTTTGATGATATGCAGCGGAAATAAGTAAATACTCAAATAAAAAGATTAAACACAAATTTCACCTAAGCAGATAATCACAGAAAACTAAACTGCAGAAAGTAATCAGAAAGAACACACCAAATTTTTATAGTGGTTCCGTCAACTTGACCTACGTCCACTCCCCGGAGCCTCCCCTCTGGGTATTGCATTAACTCAAAGTATCTCTCCTTTTGCTCCCACAGCAAGGCGGAGAAGCCTGTACAAAAACCTCCTTTCCACCGACACGGTGAGGCAGAGAACCTAACTTCCTTTTGCTTCCTCCTGAAGCAGGCAGAGAACCTCGGACTCCTTTCGCTTCCTCCTGAAGCGGGTAGAGAACCACGGAACTTCTTGCAAACGATCCTCTCACAAAGAACACCAACACGACGAAAGACGACGAGCGGAGAAGACGACTCTGATCCTTGCTTAGAGCAACCTTCGTGAACTCCTCACCAACTCCCCCTCATAAGATCCTCTCTCTCTCTCCCAAACTCTCTCTAGGGTTTCTCTGGAAAGGAAAGTGGCAAAAGATTTTTCTTGTTGAAAGAAAAAGATCTTTTATAGGAGGGCTCAAAATTTGCCCTGAATCTTAACTGGTCGGCCAAGATCATCCAGGACGATCGATAAATCGTACTGTACGATCAGTTCAAAATCAACTGTTTCAGCCTGGACGATCTGGCTTTTCTGGATGATCAGTAAAAAAAGTTGTTCATATCGTCCCGTACGATTCTGTGATCGTCCGGGACGATTAGTGTAAACTGAGGAATTTTGTCCAGAAGACCGCTCTGGTCGTTCAAGGAAACTTATGCTGGGCGACCTAAAAATGACTTGATCATCCAGGATGATAAGGATATCGTCCTGTATAATTAGTTCAAAATGTGCCCAAATCGTCCTGAGCACCGCTCTAGACGTACAGTTGAAACACACTAGACGATCATGATTGTCCAGGATGATCCTGCGATCGTCCAGGAGGATATGATCATATCAATCAAGTATTAATTGCTTTCCTTAATTACCAGACTAATTTAGGCATGATTGTACAGTATCGTCCAGGATGATACACATATCGTCCGGGATGATCAGACCAAATATCTTAAAATAAAAACTTGATCTAGTGGCTGAGAATTTTTGATTTGAGCATATCATACCGTACGATATCGGGATCGTCCAGGATGATCTGCTTAATCAGACATACTTAATTTGGTCACCCTAATTAGGGTTTCTATTTTTACTTGATCGTCCAGGACGATGTGAATATCGTCTAGGACGATCTGAACAAAAATTGAACAGAAACTCTAATTCACTCAAGCTCTCCCCCTGAGTTTGTGTGTGCAAGGTTACTTAGCTAGGGGATCAGTTACATTATAATTAACTCAAGAAAAGGAAAATAATACATTTAGACACACTTGGACCCGATCTTGAGTTGGCTTGAGTTGCTTTTGATCTTTTGTGCCTGAAATGGGTTAGCCAAGCAAAATACAATAGAAGCATGTTTGTCATCATCAAAACCAGATTTACAACATTAGTCACCCGTAATTTGAGCTTGAGTTTGATTAATTAATCGAGTTTGTGCTCAAACTCGAGCTTTATTCTATGAGTTCTAACTAAGCCAGCTCATTTATTATAAAAGAAAGCAAATGATTATAGTTCAAGTAATTATTATAATAAATGACAAAAAATAAAAAAGTTAAGAAAAAATAATAAAACAATCACTTAGTATAAGAAAGTGAGATAAGATTTTTAAACATGTTTAACAACTTTCTACTTAAATCCTAAACATTAATATATTTTACATCCATTTATATTAATATTTTTTTAACTTAGCAACTCAAGAGCTACCAAAGCTAGAAGCAAGAGAGAGAGGCTGGACGGTGACGATCAACGTAGACCAAGAGCGAACATGAATCATTTGAATATACATTTTTCAGTTCATTTCTTTCGAATTGACTCAGCTGGTGAGTCGATGCTATCTCAGGCTTGATTATTTAGCTCATGAAATTGGGCTCATGAGTTATTTTTTAAACATAGCCCAAGGCTGCTTGACACACCTTGCACTAGGGCTGTCAATATTTGACATGACCTGAAAACACGACTCTAACCCGACCCAAAAATTTTGGGGTTAGGGTCAACCCGGACCCGAGACGAGTCATGTTCGGGTTCAGGTTTTCGACCCATATGAAATTTCGGGTCGGGTTCGGGTCAGCCCGGGTAACCCGAAACTTACCCGGTTTGACCCGATTCAAAATCGGCCCGCCGCTCATGCCTTGCATAGTATTTTATGATTATAGCCTTAGGGCATTTAAGCGGAATAGCAGATTGCCATTGTCGTATTCCATTCAACATTACAGTAAGTTGAAATAGCGATCATCTGAGCCTCTGCAGGGAAAGTCCTAGGCTCCAAGCTAGGGCTGCTCGCCTGCTCGATTTCGTAGAGATTTCTACCTTCTTCCGGCCATTTTCAGCTATTCTCCTCCTTAGCGTCCTCGACTTATCACCTCATCGGTTTATCTATTACTCAGCTTCTCTTATATCTTGCGGGTGTTAACATTCTTGAGGTTTTCTTTATGACTTATGAGTTGCAATTTTTTTTATTTTGTGTTGATAAGTCACTTCTAGAGTGTTAGTTTTGAGAAATTTTAAGTTATTTGGTTCTTCCTTCCAATCTGAAGCTGCTGTGGCCTGTGGCTTTGAAATGCCGATTAGGGCATCAGAGTTTATGCATTTTCCTGTTTGTTTTTTTAGGGATTTTGATCTTATGATGCAGTTATAAACTTATTATGAAGTTATAATCAAATTTGTGCTTTGAAATGCCGAGGGATTTTCAAATGTCGCTTAGCCTTAGGGTTTTGAAAATTGAAATGCCGAGTTGTTGACTTATTTTGTTGTTACCAGTTGGCGTGGCTATCTTATATTCTCTGTTATTTTGCTTGATTAAACTTTGATACCTACTATGAGATATTGGAATTCTCTGTTGGCAGTCGGGTATATATAATTGTCTGTTCACTGTTCTGTCTGTTACTCTGTTGGCACTTGGAAGTTTGCCATGATTTTTTTAGATGTTGTTAATGCTGCCTTGTTGGCACTCGGCATATAACTATATGTCTATATCTGATTCTATGTTCACTTGCAAAAAAACTAGTTGCTTTGATATATAATTTTTAGATACTTTTTTCAATTTTCATTTGTATAATTTGATACATTTATGTCAATAGATGGAGGAGGATTCAAACACAATTCCTGATATTTATATTCAAGAAAATGAGAAAGTTCATAGTGAAGACAATGTGGTAGAGTCATCTGATGATGCATGTGATGATAGTTCAGTTGTAATGAAAAAGTGTAGAAGGATGACTTCCAAGGTTTGGGGTCATTTTGAGATGTTAGCTAATTCGACATATGGTAAACAAATGTGTAAATGTAAAAGATGTGGTACTCAATACTTATGTGATAGTAAAAATGGAACCGGTAACTTAAGGAGACACTTACAAAATTGCAAGAAAAGAGATATATGTGATATTGGCCAGCTCATATTGCAAACTGGTTCTAATACATCTATTTCTATGACTGATCATAAGTTTGACAATGCAGAATTTTGTGATTTATTTACTGCTTGCATCATTATGCATGATTTGCCATTCCAATGTGTTGAATGGTTAGGGGTTCGAGCACTTATGACCTATTTTCGTCGGGATGTTCAATTATTTTCTAGGAATACAGTCAGAAATGATTGCAAGAAATTATTCACTAAAGAGCTTTGTAATATTCGATCAACATTATGTAAGTGCACTAGCAGAGTTTCTGTTACATCTGACCTGTGGACATCTATAAACACCGATGGATTTATTTGCTTGACCGTTCATTATATTGACAATGAGTGATATTTACAAAAAAAAAATCATTAGTTTTTCTTTTATGCCACCACCCCATGATGGAATATCACTCTATGAGAAATTGCAATCTCTTTTTCTTGAATGGAAAATAGAATCTAAACTTTTCAGTATTACCTTAGACAATGCTTCCGCAAATAATGTGTGTGTTGACTACTTGAGAAATCAGTTAAATTTGAGAAGAGCTCTGCTATGTGAAGGTTAATTTTTTCATATCAGAAGTACAGCTCATATTGTTAATCTTATTATCCAAGAGGGAATCAAGGAGATTGATGGTTCAATCTCAAAAATCAGAGAGAGCATAAAATATGTGAAGGGATCTCAAGCAAGGATACAAAAAATTTTAGATTGTGTGAAACAGAGCTGTTTGGAATCGAAAAGAGGCTTAAGGCAAGATTTTCCGACAAGGTGGAACTCCACTTTCATAATGTTAGAAAGTGCTCTCTATTACCGTAGGGCTTTCCAACATTTAGAGTTGGGTGACTCTAACTACAAAACATGTCTAGTAAATTCAGAATGGGAGAGAGTAGAGAAAATTTCAACTTTCTTGAGACCTTTCTATGATATCACTTGTGTTATATCTAGCACGAAGTATCCAATGACAAATCTGTACTTTCCATGCATATCGACAGCTTATGCTACATTGAAACATGAATTAACAGAGGGTCCTGATTATATAAAGCAAATGTGTAGAAAGATGATTAGAAAGTTTGAAAAGTATTGGTCTGATTTTAGTGTCATTCTTGCAATAGTAGTTATTCTTGATCCGAGATATAAATTTACATTTGTTGAATGGTGCTACAAGAGATTATATGTGGGTGATTATGTGTTTGAGATTAAGAAGGTGAAGGATAGTTTGTTCTCATTATTCTCAAATTATACAAGTTATAGTGTCAATGTTCCAGCATATGTTAGTGAAAGGTGACAAACTGAATGCACAAGTCATTCTTCTTCCACTGTAATTCAATCTCAATTTCTTCAGGTATAAATTTTTGCAATCAATGTATGAGTTCCTTATTTCCATTTTGATGCACAAATTTTCAATTCTCACATTCCGAAATAGGATTTTGATTCATTTGAGGAGGAGGTCGAAATGCCAAAGAAATCTGAATTGGAAATATATCTTGATGAACCAAAAATAGATAGGAAAATTGAGCTAGATATCCTACATTTTTGGAAAGGCAATCAATATAGATTTCCTGAAGTTTCTGCAATGGCTCGTGACGTTTTTTGTATTCCTATAGCAACAGTAGCCTCTGAAAGTGCTTTTATCGAAGTGCACTAAAATATGATATCGTTGAGGCTTTGGTCTGTGCCAAGGATTGGTTATACGGGGACAAGGGTGCAGTATTTTTAAATTTTTACATATATAAGTGCACTATGATTAGATTCTTTAGCAATGAAGAGGTAAATTCTCAAAAATATATTATTTTTTGTTGTAGTTACACATGATCCTGAACTTGAAGCTGTGACTGAAGATATCCTTACTTTAACAGTAAATGAACTTGAGGGAGAAGCTGGGGAAAGTTCTGTTATTCGAAAATTAAAACTTTGAGGCATTACATATGTGTTAAGGGTTCTGAACAATTAAGTGTTAACTGTTAAGATGATGTTAGCCTGATTATTACATGGTTGTTTATTGTTATGACTTAAGAACAATTTGTTTATTTGGTTGCTTGGTTTCAGGTAGCCTGATGGCTGCTGATACTTCCTATATAATGTATTATGTATGTGCACCATGTGCAGCTTCATTGCTTTTTTTGATTCATTTCATGTTTCGGGTGCCTGTTGCTGTTTCGTTGATTGGTTTCAGGCTTTCAGCTTTTCGGGTAGGTCGTGCTTCTTCTGATTTGTTTGATGTCTGTACTTCTGATTCATTTGATATCTCATATAGTCATATCTGTGCTGTTTTGAGAAAAGTCATGTATTATATCTATTTGCTGTTTTCACTTATGAGGAAAGTCATATATTATTTCATTTATTTAAATGTTTGTTGTTGTCTGAAGTGATAAAGCGATGATGATCAACCTTCTCAAATTATTGTGGGAATAGTTTCAGAATAAATGCTATTAGCCTATTACAACCAGGAGAAATTTGTAATTTTGTATTCTAATAAAATGAGCAGATACTACATATATAAAAGAATAGATACTTACTTAATAGTTAATACAAAATACAATTTGTCTCTTTGGATGGTAATATGCTAAATTGCTAATGTTGAATGAACTTACACCTCATTAGGTGATTACAAATTTGAAAGGTTTAATCTGAGCAATGATCATCATATTGATGGTTTATAAATATCTAATTTGTTTTATTACAGTTGATTCTATGTCATGCTTGAAGACAGATGCAGAGATGCTAAACTACTAGAGCCTACAGGAGCATTTCAACTTTCAAGAAGACATGAACAAGAACAATTAGTTTCTAATTATTGTAATTTTGTAAATGATCAAATGATATGTAAAATATAAATGTACTTGTTGTTCATTATTCAATCTGTTTAAATGTAAATGTATTGCTGTAGTTATAAATTATTTATAAATTAATTAAATTGTGTGTATTTTATTTTTCATTAAATAAAAAAAACTGATTTTAATTTTTTTCGGGTAATACGGGTTGGGTCGGGTTGACCCGGACCCGAAGCGGGTCGGGTTCGGGTTGACCCGTTTGTACCCGGGTCAGTTTCGGGTCAGACCCGAACCCGACCCGTAGCCCGGTTTTGATAGGTCTACCTTGCACCTTTTGCCAACTCCTTTTGAAATTATCTGATTTCCAATAGTCCCAAAATTAATATATATATATATATATATATATATATATATATAATGAAATATATTTCTAATAAACAAGAATTATATAAAAATTCTAGAATGCAGCTCATCTTGGTCTGTTGGTTGAGAGTTTTGATTATCAACTAAGAAATTTTAAGTTTAAATCTTATACATATGACATGTGTTAATTTATCTTAATTAATCTAAATGTCTCAAAAAAAAAAAATGAAAAATAAAAAATAAAAATTCGAGCGATTTTCAAAGCCCAGCAGAAAAGACCCCAAACCCTTCTTTACGACAACCCTCCAAGCAATGCGCTCAATCTTTAGAAAGCTCTCACCTTTAACGCCACCGTATCGTCGCTTCCCTCTCTCCTTCTCTCTCTCAGGCCCAAATTCCTGCTCCATTCTCTCTTCTCTGCCGCCCTGTCCTCTGCCTCCTCTGGCAGTGTCGGCGGCAGCAAACTCCATTCTCTCGCTGCTCCGCCACTTCGCATCCATACCCTCTCCCTCCTCTACTCTCTCTCTCGCCTTCATCCGCGGCGGATGCTATAATGCCGAAGACGCCCATCGCCCTCCTCTCTCCCTCCCCTTCTGCCCCGGCTGCGGCGTCCACATGCAGGACTCCGACCCCTCACGTCCCGGCTTCTTCTCAACCCCCTCAACCAAATCCCCCGATTACCGCGCCCCCATCTCCCCTCTCCCTCTCTCCTCCACCTCTGATCCCGAAACATCCATCTTCATCAAGTCTGGCAACCTCCAGGAGCTATCAGAAGCCACTGGCGGCCCTCTTCCTGGCGATTCCAGCGCCGAAGACAGCAAGCCCTTGGTCTGTGCCCGCTGCCACTCTCTCCGCCACTACGGCCGCGTCAAGGACTCATCCGCCGAGAATCTCCTCCCGGACTTCGACTTCGATTGCATGATCGCCCCCAAGATTGCTTCCCCATCCGGCCCGCGCTCCGTTGTCCTCTTCGTTGTAGACGCAACCGACTTCGACGGTTCCTTTCCTCGCAAGGTCGCCCGACTCCTCTCCACATCAATTGATAACAACGCCGTCGCCTGGAAGGAGAGTAAGTCCGCCAACATCCCCAGGATCATCCTCGTCGTTACGAAAGTTGACCTTTTGCCTTCTTCCGTCTCCCCGGAGATGCTCAACGAGTGGACGCGGAGGCGGGCAAACGTCTTGGGTGCGGTGAAGCTGGCTGGATTGCATCTCGTCAGCGCGGTAAGGGATTGGGGAGTAAGAAATTTGGTGGAGCAGGTGGCAGAGTTTGCTGGTCCAAGGGGAAATGTGTGGGCTGTAGGAGCTCAGAATGCTGGCAAATCGACTCTGATCAATGCCATGGGGAGGTGTGTCGGGAGGAAGATGACCCAATTGACCGAGGCTCCTGTGCCAGGAACAACTCTGGGGATTGTGAGGGTGGAGGGGGTGCTTTGCGGGCATGCGAAGCTGTTTGATACTCCTGGGATACTTCATCCCTACCAGATTACAACAAGGTTAACTAGAGAGGAACAAAAGTTGATTCATATAAGCAAGGAGCTTAAACCAAGAACCTACAGAATCAAGGTTAGTTTCACATATTTATTTATTTTCTTCAGTGGAAGTTTCTTTTGAGATCTATAATGTAGTTGGGATTTGTTTCACACATTGTTGAAACTTGAAAGGTAATGTCAATTGACAGTAATAATAGCTTGTCATGGTTTCTATTAATCTATAATGCTTCCCAACCCTACAAAATAGACATGTTTTCAACATCCGGCATGTTTTATATAACCGGAGTCTGATATACAAGGTGTTGGGCTAACATCACATCTTTTTGTGATTTATAATTTAAATATTGTAAATGTGTTGAGTTGAGTTAGTTGTATTTTTTTTTTCCCCTTATCATTCAGTTCACATTATCTTCCAAAGATTGACTATCTATTCCGAGTGTATGCTAGGTAAAGGTAACACAAGTGCCTATGTTTTTTTTTTTTTTTTTAATATCCGTTGTTACTAGAAGTAATAGTTTGCGGCTCAAGTAAATGCTTAACTTGTGTTTCATCCACTTTGTGAGGCAAAGCCAGGTGATGCATGTGGCTAATTGGAATGGTATCTTTTGCCATCAATTCTTTTATTTTTTCAATTCGAATCTTTTTGGCTCAGATCTTGGACTACTTAATGGTTTTTATACTCATAATTTGTCTTTTAGCAAAGCTTCTCACACCCACAAGTTAAACCATTTTAAACACTTCGACTTGAATTTAATATTTAAGGAGTGTAGCATACAAAGTGATGGTGGGCTGAAATATTGTTCTTTTTTATGATTCATTGCGTAGAAATGGCGTTGATAATGTATTGAATTGAGAGGATGTAAAGAGTTTCTCACCTTCTTTCATCATGGTCTGAAATCTATTGCGTATCTTTTTGTTGCAGGTGTAAATAAAAGGCACTATCATGATTTATTTGGATCTTTAAATTATCAAATTAAATGAGAACAACATTCATAGTTGAAATGATCTACTTGTAAGCATTAGTGTGTACACCATTTCAACTATTAGTTTTGTTAGAATGTTCATCTTTTAGAATTCTATGCTTCCTTTGGAAATAAGCAATGTTTGATTTATAGAGTTGAACTAAAATCCGGTCCTTCACTGCTAGGTGAAAGCTTCCGCTGAGAGAAAATTCAAATATTTATTATCTTCTGCCTAGTAGTATTGCTAGTTGCAGTCTTGGATGCACAAACATCTATCACAAATCAATCATGGCAATTTGTGATGGGGATTTCTTGACAAAAGTCATGTGGCATGAATTTAGGATTAAGAAAATGCATTTTTATGCAGTTCTATTAAAGTTTTTAGTTGCGGATAGCATTTTTAGTCTTGACAGAAGATTCAAACATTACATTATTCTCTGCCTATAGTCTAAATTTATTTGTTGACAAGCCATCAGAAATGGAAAATGAAAACTCCTATCTACTATAGTCCTTGCCTAGACGAATGTTGATAAGACTAGAGAGGGAGTTGAAGGTAAACTTGAATTATGGAGGTCAACCTTAGAGTCTAAAGGTTTTTGCTTGAGTAGATCTAAAACGGAATATATGGAGTATAATTTTAGTAGTAATAGACCTAGTGAGGGGATTGTGACTTTGGGCGATCAAGTTATTAATAAGAGTACATGTTTTAGCTATCTTGGATCTATTGTTCAGAGTAATGGTGAAATAGATGGGGATATTATCAGCAGAATACAAGTTGGATGGTTGATGTGGAGGAATGCATCGGGCTTGTTGTGTGATAGAAAAGTCCCCTCAAACTTAAGGGAAAATTCTATAAGATGGTAGTGAGACCTGCAATGCTTTATGGTGCCGAATGTTGGCCATTAAAAGAGAAGCATAATACTGAGTTAAGTGTTGCAGAGATGAGGATGCTCAGGTGGATGAGTGGCTTTACCTTTAGAGATAGGATACGAAATGAGCATATACGTGAAAAGGTTGGCGTAGCTCCAGTGAAAGATAAGATTAGAGAGAGTCGCTTTAGATGTTTTGGTCATATAAAATGACGGCCTTCCGATGACCCGGTTAGGAATGTAGAGGTATTAGATTTGACTTATGTTAAGAAAGGTAGAGGTATACCTAAAAAGACTTGGTTAGAAAATATTAGAAATGATCTTTCTTTATTAGATTTAAATGAGAATTTGACTTTTAACAGGATATAATGGAGAAAAGGATTCATGTAGCCGACCCCACGTAGTGGGACAACGGTTTGTTGTTGTTGTTGTTGTTGTATGATTTTAATTAGTTTGATATTTTCTGCTTGTTTGTTAAAACCTTCTAAACTCATGTTAAATATAATAAGAAAAATCCTTTAAAGAAAGTTTGGAGTCTACTTTCATCTTGTAGATTTTCCTCGATGAAAATCATCTTTCTGTTGGAAACAGGATGCACTTACTTATAGAAATATTGTAGGGTAGATAATGATTTTGCCAAGACCTTAATTTTGTGAACTAAAGGCAGTTTTTAGGAAAATGTCTAATTTATTTGGTTGTAAGTTGGATTTCCTAATAAAAATTACTCTAGACATAATTAATTTTGCCAAAAATGAACTTGATTTATTTTGTGGTTTCTATGATGATATATTCCTTTGGTCTTTTTTATGGGATTCTCTATTGAAATAGAAGTCAAGCTATGGTTTAGAAAATTGAGAAGCAACTAAACCCCTACATTCTAGAATTTGATTCCCATCACCTTTGATCTTCTTAGATACTGCAGTAACATCCTAAAATTTATCCCTTTGCTTTTGTGGGCAGGCAGGCCATTCAATTCATATTGGTGGGCTGATGAGGCTTGATGTAGAGGAATCTTCTGCAGATTCAATTTATCTTACAGTATGGGCATCACCCCTTCTTCCACTTCACATGGGGAAGAAAGAAAACTCACATAAAATGATTGAAGATCATTTTGGTCGCCAATTACAGGTTTACCTCGTCATATATGATCCTTTTTTCATTTCCTTTTTGAACACTAACATCTCTACCATTGAATATTTCTCTTCTTTTTTTATGTGAATACAACTACAGCCACCAATCGGAGAGCGTCGGATCACTGAACTTGGTGAATTGGTGAGAACTGAGTTCAGAGTGACCGGTGATAGTTGGGATGAGAGTAGCACTGATATTGCAGCTGCTGGCCTTGGTTGGATTGCTGTCTGTCTCAAAGGGGAAACATTACTGGGTGTGTGGACATATGATGGAATCCATGTTGTTTCACGAAGTTCTTTGATTGCCAGAAAAGCAAAAATATTTGAAGAAGCTGGGTTCACTGTTTCAAATATTGTCTCTAAAGCTGACAGTATTTTCAGCAAGGAGAAGCAAAATAAATCTGGTAAGAAAAAGAGCGTGCATAAGATGAAACTGGGCTAGAATGCCTTTTCTGATATCTGATAGAATTGAAAGCTTATATGTTCTTCAGCTTAGAAGTCTGGGAAAGTGGCTCACGAATGGAGAACTGCAATTTTGTCAAAGTTATCTGATAGTTGTTGTTGTGATTTTGGATGTTAGACTTTTAGTTGTAGTCGTAATTTTGGACATCGAACTTTTAGCTATAGTTTATTTATACTGGCAGTTATTTTGGGGTGAGTGCAAGTATTGATGGAGTGGGAGTTTATGTTTGTTTTCACATATTATGAAAGATACTTTTTGTTTGTATTAATTTATAACTGTCATCACTGACAGTCATTTGGTTATTAAATATAAAGTAAATGTTAGCATTCATTTGTTCTAGATTGAACTTTCCATGCTTAATTTTTTTATTTGTTGTGAATGTACTGAAGATTGTTTCACTCCAGCTTTTTTTAGTTCATTCTCTTTTTTAATTTATTGTAAACAAAATACAGATAATTTTATCACAGTTTTGTACATAGAATTTATTGTGCAAGGGCCGCTGTACCGGTGCCCGGGTGCAGTGTTAAATAGGCAAGGGTTATCACATCAAGGACGAATGTGGGCAAAGAAGCTAGTATATGAAATTAAAATTAGGATAGGAATTTGAAATATAGGTTCCCTTACAGGAAATTAATAGAATTAATAGATATTATGATTCATAGGAAGATAAATACTCTATGCATTCAGGAAAATAAATGGGTTGGAAAGAATATTAAGGAGATTGATAATTTATGATTTAAACTATGGTATTTGGGTAGGAGTCGTATTAGAAATGGTGTAGGAGTGATTATAGATAAGAGTTTGAAGGATAATGTTATAAAAATTAATAGAATTGGAGATAGAATTATAACTTTAAAGATTATTGTTGATGCTAAGATTGTTAATATTATAAGTGCTTATACTCTTCAAGTAGGTTTGAATATGGGTTCAAAATTAAAATTTTGGAATGACTTAGAAGAATTAATATAAAAGATACCTCTTGAAGAAAAAGTTTTTTATTGGAGGAGATTTAAATGGACATGTTGATAGAGTGGTAGATGATTTTAAAAATAATCATGGTGGCCATGAGTTTGGAACGATAAATGAATGTGATAAGATCATATTAGATTTTTCTTTAGCTTAAGATTTTTTAATTGCTAATACATTATTTAAGAAAAGATATGAGCATCTCATCACTTATGAAAATAGATATAATACAATTCAGATTGATTATTTTCTTATAAGAAAATTAGATCGTTTAGATTACAATGATTATAAAGTTATTTCGACTAAAAAATTTATGTACTCAATATCGATTATTTGTTTTGGACTTTAAGATAAAGTGGCTAAAAATAAAAAATAAAGTAAAATGATTTTCTAAGATTAGATGTGGACATTTAAAGAATATTAACAAAAATATTTTTAAGAGTAAAATTTTAGATCTTAATATTTTGTCTGTGCATGAGGATGCTAATGTTATGTGGGAAAAAGTGGCTAGTGATATTAAGAATATTGTAAAAGATGTGCTTGGAGTATCAAAAGGAAAAACTCATAATAGTAAAAATAGTTGGTCATGGGATCCAAATGTGTAACAAAAGATAAAAAATAAAAAGTTTTGTTATAAAAATTAGTTTAAATGTAAAAATTTTGATAATTGTAAAAGATATAAAGAGGCATGTAAGGAATCTAAGAAAACAATATGCGATGCAAAAATCTTAGCTTTTAATGATTTATATAATAGATTAGATACTAAGGAGGGATAAACATATATGTATAAGTTAGACAAACAAAGAGATAGGAGTAGTAAGAATTTAGTTCAAGTGAAGTGTGTTAAGGATGAAGATCAAAAAGTACTTTTCTTAGAAGATAATATTCAATAAAGGTGGATGAGATATTTTGCTAAACTTTTTAATGAAGATTGTGAAAATACGATTGATTTTAGTGACCTTAGCACTTTAAAGATTTATATTTTTATCGGCGTATTAGTAAAATCGAAGTTAGAGAGGCTTTAAAGAAAATGAAGGGTGGAATAACTGTTGGACCTGATGATATTCCAATAGAGATGTGGAAATGTTTAGGAGATGAAGGAATTTCTTGGCTTACTAAATTTTTTAATACTGTTTTGAAGACTAAAAAGATGTTTGATGAGTGGAGAATGAGTGTGTTAATTCTTATTTTTAAGAATTAAGGTGATGTACAAGATTGTGCAAATTATAGAGGAATTAAGTTAATGTGTCATACTTTAAAACTATAGGAGCGAGTTATGGAGTGTAGGTTGTAGGTCTACTATGGAAGCCATACATTTATTGAGAGGTTTGATGGAGAAATATAGAGAGAATAAGAAAGATCTATATATGATATTTATTGATTTAGAGGAAGCATACGATAAAGTTCCAAGAGAAGTGCTATGGAGAGTTTTTGAAAAGAAAGGAGTTAATAACGCTTATATTCAAATCATTAAAGATATGTATGTAGAAGCTATTACTTATGTTCAAACACAAGGTGGGTTGACCAAGTATTTTCCTATTTCGGTTGGATTACATCAAGGATCAGCCTTAAGCCCATATCTTTTTTCTTTAGTCATGGATGTTCTCACAAAACATTTGCAAGAGGATGTACCTTTGTGTATATCTTTGGCTGATGATATTCTTCTTGTTGATAAGACTAGAGAGGGAGTTGAAGGTATACTTGAATTATCGAGGCCAACTTTAGATTCTAAAGGTTTTCGCTTTAGTAGATCTAAAACTGAATATATGGAGTGTAATTTTAGTAGTAATAGACCTAGTGAGGGGATTGCGACTTTGGGCGATCAAGTCATGAATAAGAGTATATATTTTTGATATATTTGATCTATTGTTCAGAGTGATGGTGAAATAGATGGGGATATTATTAGCAGAATTCAAGTTGGATGGTTGAAGTGGAGGAAGGAATCAGGCTTGTTGTGTGATAGAAAAGTCCCCCTCAAACTTAAAGGAAAATTCAATAAGATGGTGATAAGACTAGCAATGCTTTATGGTACCGAATGTTGGCCATTAAAAGAGAAGCATAATACTAAGTGTTACAGAGATGGGGATGCTCAGGTGGATTAGTGGTACCAGTGGAAGATAAGATTAGAGAGCATCGCCTTACATTATTTGGTCACATAAAACGGTGGCTTTCCAATGACCCGATTAGGAAAGTAGAGGTATTAGATTTGACTTATGTTAAGAAGGGTAGAGGTAGACCTAAAAAGACCTGGTTAGAAAATAATAGAAATGATCTTTCCATATTAGATTTAAATGAGAATTTGACTTTTAACAGGACACAATGGAGAAAAAAGGATTCATGTAGCGACCCCACGTAGTGGGACAAAGGCTTGTTGTTGTTGTTTTTGTTTTTGCACATAGAATTTATTTACAATTTTAAAGCATTTATCATAAATCCAACGGCCAAATTATAAAAAGGAGCATCTTTTAAACAAAATTAAGCTGAAGAAGCAAGCTCACATAATAATTTAAAAAAGGAACAAATATGGAAAACAAAAGCAAGCATTGGAGAGAAATTGGAGATCTAAACTATGCAATGTAGAATGCGGAAAATCAAATTTGATATTCAATAGAATGTGGAAAATGATTTTCCACTTTCTACAAAATGTGGGAAATTATTTTCCATATTCTATTGAATGAGGAATTTGACTTTTCACATTTACCATTGTTTTTTTTTTTTTTTTGCATTAACTATATAAACCGTTATTTAACGGATTAACACAAATTTTTTTTTGGTTTATGAGTAAACCAATTTTAATGGTACTTTTTAACAAAATGATTTTTAACGCATTAAGTAAAAAAAAATCTTCAATTAAATAAAACATATATATTATACCATAAATTAATTATATTAGATTAAAATAAAATTTAGTTTAGTGTAATAATTTTTTTTTTAGTGAGCAGAAATTAAATTATTTGCACATTTAATTTTATTATAAAATGTTTAAATTACACCTAGTTTTATTTCATTTATGAAATTCATTAATAAGAATGTATATCTTTTGTTTTATTGAAATAATATCTATAATTATTTTTCTTATTTAATTATAAATCTTTGAATAATTATTATACTATATGTTTAATTTTTTATTATGTAATTAATGAAGATTTATCAGAAATTATTTGTAATATTGTACTCATATAATTATATAACACATTAATAAGTATTTTAATAGTTTATTATTAATAAGATTTATTTTATTAATGAAAATAAATTTTAATAATATGTTGTTTAGTTAAATAATATCTTGCAATCATTAAATAAGGATAATTTAATAATAAATATTTTAGTATAATTTAAGAATAATAAATTTTTTTGACTAAATTTAAATAATGTAATATTTTAGTTTGTTTTTTAAATTTATTTAAATTAAAGTTATTATGAATTCATTTAAAAAAATGTTGAATCAAGTACAATAATTATTCAATGATTTATAATTAAATAAGTAAAATAGTTATAGATATTATTTCAACAAAACAAAAGATATACATTCTTATTAATAATTTATATAAATAAAATAATAATAAGTGTAATTTAAATATTTTATATAAAATTAAATGTACAAATAATATAATTTCTACTAACTCAAACAAAATTTTACACTACACTAAATTTTATTTTAAGCTAATATAATTAATTTAAGGTATAATATATATTTTTTATTTAATCGAAAATTTTTTTTGCAGTTAATGCGTAAAAAAAAATTGTGTTAAAAAGCACCGTTAAAAAACGGTTTACACATAAACAAGAAAAAATTTTGTGTTAATACTCAAAAGAATTAAAAAATGAGCTGCAACAAAAAAGGGCAATGCATAAAAGTCCTATACATAGGTAAAGCAAATGGACTAAAGAAGACTTACAAAAGTGAAAGCCAAAAAACAATGAACTCTGAATGTCCAAAAATTACATCCAAATATTCATGATTTGCTCAATGTAACCAGAATCCTCCCCGGTTGCCGCAGTAGCCATCCAGAGCAGGTTTCCATGAGGGCTATCCAAGGGAGAGGGCCAGGACGTACTTGCATTCATCATGGACCAACATTACAGGAATCCAAAACTGTAGATTGCTCCAGATGCATTCGAAATCAATTTGGAGCTCCAAAACAAAAATCTGAAGGAGACGAAAACTAAAAATAAAAAGAAAAGCAACAGAGGGTTCCCAAAAAAGACCAAAAAAACTAATGAATCTGCTAACATTCTCCAGAATGACTAGCGAAGAAGTAGTTCACTGCAAAGGATTAATCAGAACTGCATTTTTTACGTGTAGCAGATAGAATCAGCATTAGATTCAGCACCATCAAACCTGTGAGAATTCCTTTCTCTCCAAACATAATAAAGAGTGCTACAGGCAGTAATAGACATTATTATTTATATTATTATTTTTTTGGGAAAATTCGGGGCAGAAGCCCATATATTAAATCAACAACCAATTACAATGGAGAGAACTATAAAAGAAAACCTGTAGAGCAAAAGGAAAAAATAGGAAGAGGAAAATGAAGGAAAATCAACAAAACTCAAGTCGCTTAAAAACGACAAGAAGAGAGATGTTGATAAAAATATAGGACTCAGAAGTCAAAGGCCATCACCCAATCATCAAAAGATTCAGAAACCAAATATGTAAGAAGCACAACAATGCCGGGCAGAACCACGAGGCCAATGCATGTAATATTGGGAAGCACAGGGACCTTCACAGAGCTCCAGCAGGCAAGCAAACAAAGTCCATTCAGCAAAATTCCATGAATGCTATGAGGGCCGGCCATAGACAGAATGGAGAGGTGAAGGCCAAGTTCATCAATGTTCGGAACCCAAAAAATGAATGGCACATTTAATGACAATTAGAATAGCATATGGGCTTTCCTAGGCATTAGAGAATCGATGATTGTTTCTTTCCCTCCAAAGGTGATAAATGGTGCAGCAAACCAAAAAAAAAAAAAAATTTCTTATCCAAGACATTAAACAGAGGCCAGCTATCTTAGAAATCATTGGTTTGAATAATGTTTGGCCTGAGCAAGAAGGAGTTAAGCACCAGGAGAATAACTGTGAGCACCATATAAGAGTAATCACATTCTAAGAATAAGTGATTGTGAGATTCAAGCGTAGATTGGCAGAAGGAACACGCAGGTTGAACATGAATACCTCTACTGATAAGTACATCCGCACTTTTTATTTTCCTATCAGAGCCATCCAGGCATAACAGGCAAACCTCAGAGAATGATTTTTATGCCATATAAACTTAAACCAATGCACCTCCTCCAATGGAGAATAAAATTGGGTTGTGAAGTTCTTGAAGGAGGGGTTGGATGGAGCCATCCTAGGATAGTGCTGGTTGCTCTATGATATGAATACTTAATATAGCCGCCTTTACAATATCTGGAAAAAATCCAGGTAAAACGCATTGGCCATTAATAATGAAATCATGCACAGGTTTTTGAGCTAGCCCAGGAGGAGTGAAAAACTCAGATAACAAATTCCCATTGCACCAAGGGTCCCATAACATGGAGAACTTATAGTTAGGCACCACAGTGAAGGAGATGGAGTTTTTAATCTTCACGGCTGTAAAACAGATGACTTTCAAAGTTTTAGAAGCATAAGGAAAAGGAGAGAGAGAAGGGGGGGGGGGGGGGGGGGGGGGGGGGAGGGAGGCAACCTCCAAGGAGATTCATATTTTGCTCTAAATCATGAACAAATGGTGGAGTTATGAGTATACATACACTAGATGAAGGAGCAAGTTACACCATGATAAAGAGAATTAATAGAGATAATCCCCAGACCACCCAGGCATTTCAGCGTAGTAGTGGAGTTCCATGGAAATTCATATTTTGCTCTAAACCATGAACCAATGGTGGAGTTATGAGTATACATACGCCAGATGAAGGAGAAAGTCACACCATAATAAAGAGAATTAATATAGGGAATCCCCAGACCACCCAGACATTTCGGCCTAGTAGTGGAGTTCCAAGAAATCAAGTGAAGCTTTTTTTTATTAAGATTTCCATGATAAAGAAATTTAAAGCATAATTTGAAATAGAATTCTGGCAAGCCTTCAAAATGATCGAACCTCTAATCTAATTGGCTAAAGTGTTTGCAATGGTGAATTTCAGAAATTGGACTCGACTTGCAAAAGAGAGAAATTTTTACTTTCCAACCCTCAAGTAGAGCAGAAATCCTGCTCAGTATTTTGCTCCAAAACAATGAACCAATGGTGGAATTATGAGTATACATATTCCAGATGAAGGAGCAAGTCACACCATGATAAAGAGAATTAATAGAGGGAATCCTTAAACCACCCAAGCATTTTGGCCCAATAGTGGAGTTCCATGGAAATTCATATTTGGCTCTAAACCACGAACCAATGATGGAGTTATGAGTATACATACGCTAGATGAAGGACCAAGTCACACCATGATAAAGAGAATTAATAGAGGGAATCCCTAGACCACCTAAGCATTTCGGTCTAGTTGTGGAGTTCCAAGCAATCAAGTGAAGCTTCTTTTCATTAATATTTCCATGATAAAGAAATTTAGTGCATAATTTTGAAATAGAATTCCGGCAAGCCTTCAAAATGATCGAACCCCTAATCTAATAGGCTAAGGTGTTTCGAATGGTGTCAAAAATTGGACTTGACTTGCAAAAGAGAGAAATTTTACTTTCCAACCCTCAAGTAGAGCAGAAATCCTGCTCAATAGGGGTTGGACGTGAGAAAAATTGAGCGACTTAGAAGAAATTGGGAGACCCAAATAAGTAAGAGTGCAGTCCATGTGAGACATGCCAAGAATAACACAAATATCAGCAGGGTCAGTGATATTGCTAAAGAAGACAATGAAGCTTTTGTTATATGTGAAGTCCTAAGGCGGCAGCGAAGATATGGAGAGAGTTCATCAAACTGGTGGCATTAATAGGAAAGGCAACCCCAAATACAAGCAGATCATCAGCATACATGAGGTGCTTAATACAAATACCCTTGCAGTTTAGGCCCAAGTGGGGATGGGGAGAGGAGGGGTCATGAAGGCTGCAGGACAGGCTATCCATCACAATATAGAAAAGCAAAGGGGAGGTGGGCAACCTTGACGAAGCCCAGTAGAAGATTTAAAAAAACCCTTCAGCAAACCATTGAGGCAAACAGAGAAATAAACATTCAATATGCAACCCTTAATCCATTTAATAAACAAATCCAAAAAATGCTTTGGTCTCAGTCGGTTTAAACGAAAATCCCGGGAGACAGAGTCAAAGGCCTTATTAATGTCCAGCTTCACACAAAATAATTTTTTTGAATCTTTGAAGTCCCTGAGAATTTTAGGGGCAAGGATAATATTATTAGAAGAACACCTTTTGGAAATAAAACCAGCTTTGTTGTTATATATGATATATTGAAGGGTCAATTTGAGTCTATTAGCAAGCAATTTTGCCATAATTTTGTAAAAGACGTTGCATAAGGAGATAGGCCTAAAGTCTAAAATATTTGTTGCGTGGGAGCATTTTGGACTTAGCACCTTTAGGAAGGGTGCCCGTGGAGAAGAAATTCCCTGGTTGCTCATTTGGCAGGGACCTTCAGAGGCAAGGATAATAGCCAATGCCTTAGCACCTTTAGGAAGGGTACCCATAGAGAAGAAATTCTTAATAACATTGCACACTTACAAGCCAACAATGTGCCAGGAGTGCTTATAAAAAGCAAAAAAGAAGCCATCAGGACCAAGCACAGAAGCCTCATGACTCTCAAAGACCACAGCTTTGATTTCCTCATTAGTGATCGGAGCAACCAGGGAGTTGCATAAGTGAGTCAGAACCAGACTTCCAGCCAAAATGTCATAGTTTTTCTCATGGGGGGGGGGGGGGGGGGGGGGGGGGGGGGGGGGGGGGCTTTCGAGAATTGTAGAGATCCTTTAAATGGTTAACAACTACCACTGTAATGTCTGGCAGAGAAGAGAAATGACCAAGGGGGGTAGAGATTTCCTTAATAACATTCTTGTCTTTCCTAGCTCTAAGCTTAGCATAGAGGTAACCAAGTCCTCTTTACCATGAGTAAGCCAATTGGCTTTGGCTCTATGGGAAATCCATGAAGACCAAGAGGACTACAAGACAACTAGTTGATCATTAGCATATTTTAGGGAAGCATTAAGAATCAGGTTTAAAGGCTAGCTTCGGATGTCACAAAGAGATTACTGTTGCTTATTATTTAACTCAAGAATAGAGTTAGAAAGGAAATTTGAAGAAGCCCAATTCCTATCTTTAAGAGAACTCTTCAGAATTTAAAGACAGTGATAGAAAGAAGCAATAGAGCTACCCGAGGCTGGTCAAGCTAAAGCATTAAAAACATCATCCCAGTAACCATCCATATGCACCCAATAATTATTAAATATGAACCTAGAAGAAGTAATCTTGCTATGGGAGGCCATGAACATGAGGGGTGAGTGGTCCAAACTAGAAGGGGGTGCAACCTTGTAAAAGGCCAATAGGAAAATATCCAATAGAGCAGTATTCACCAAAATTCTATCCAGTTTAATATGAATGGGATGATCAACCCTTTGATTGAACCAGGTATAAAAGAGGCCCACCGAAGCAAGATCTTAAACACCACAATAAAAAATAACCAAAGAAAGCTCTCCTAATCTACCAACAAATAGAGGGATACCACTTGCGTTTTTGAGTCAAACTGGCAATAGTTGAAGTCTCCCAAAATTATCCATTGCTAATCAAGAGAAGGGGCCAAATCTCATAAATGATTCTAAAGAATCCTACGATCTTCTAAATTATTGGCAGCATAAATGACAGAAAGAAAAATCGGGGGAGAAGAACCGACAGATAGGAAACTGTGAATGATTTTTGAAGAAATGAAGATAGTAGAGAAAGAGAATTGAGAGGAGTCCCATTTGAGCCAAATTCTACCAGGAGTAGAGAAACTAAAATTATTGTAGCTACCGTCCTTAACAAAGATCAAGTGAGAGTTCATAAGCCAAGGGTCAAAAACCATGTCCTCTTCTAGAATACATAGGTGTTTCAAGTTATACGTGCTAACCAGCTCTTTTCAAAGTCACATCTTGTCGGGGCTGTTAAACCCCCTAGCATTCCACTAGAAAAAGGAGGCAAGGACATTAAATCCTAGAGGATTTTTCCTTCCTGGTAGACTTGGCTTTCTAGTGTTTTGTGGCAAGGGGAGTTTTTGACTTAAAAGATGATTTCTTGGAGGGGGGAGGGGGGGGGGGGGGGGGGGGTTGTTATTACCCAGGTTTTTGATATCAGAAGGCATATCAGTAGGTTGGATGAAAGAGGAAGGATGGTTTTCACCTGAGATCTCTTCAGGTGAATGAGAGGCGGGCTCTTCAATTTACAGAGATACAAATATATTGGTTAAAGGCATCTGAGGAGGAGGTCTGGGTATTTGAAGAGAAGATTGATCCGAGGAGGAGGATTCCTCAGTGGGGAAGTTGAGGTTAGGGAGAATTCAATCTATTACTAGATTAGAGGGAGGAGGAGGAGCAGCAGCAGATTCTACCAAAGGCGAAGGTAGAATGTTGACAAAATTTGGATTGCCTTGAGAACACGATGAAGGAAAAAGGGGTTTGGAAGAGGGACTGAGGGCTCTAGATTTGGGGTTCTGGCTTGAGATCCTACATTTGGACCTAGAAGGTGGAGGAGGAATGATGGGTTTCGAATTGGGGTTGGAGGAGCATAAAGAGAAAGGGTGGATAAGAGACCCGTAACCTTCGCACCTTGATGGTTTCCAGTCATATACAACCTTGAACACCAGGTCTTCTGGAGATTTGAACAAAAACACAAGTAAAAGTCAGATGAGTTCTTTTAGTCATAAGGGAATCAACAGTCAAAGGGATACAAATATAGCTTGAGATCCTTAAAATCTGAGACAACATCCACAATGCCAGCGGGAGGTCAATAATCTTTATCCAAAGGGGTATAGATGCCGATTCATCCCATTTTGGCTTAAACTTGGGAGAACATTTTTGAAGTATGAAGGGTTTCCCCAAAGGGAACTAAGGGCCACCAAACCATACCATCTCTAAATCTTTTATAGAGGTGAATTTAAGTAAGAAAAATCCATCTGCGAGGGAGACAAGAGAGAGCAAACCTTTGAGGGTCCAAATCATTTTCATGGAGACAAGGAGTCTTTCATAGTAAGGACACTGCCCAATTGAGTAGCCAACTATGGATAAAGCCCAGAAAGAAGAACCCTCCATTAAGTCTTCAGCTGATAAGGAGAGCTTTTGGCTTGGAAAACAAAGGAAACTGGGAAGTCTGGGGGTTAGAAGCCTAAATCGATAGGTTCAGGTCATACGAAGAAATTTGGAGCAATGGGGGAGAACCCAGAAGGGAAGATTTGGGTAGAGGTGGAAACTCATTTGGATATAGGGCCATCAAGAGAGGGGGAGAACCCTCCCTGATGGGAAGAGCCCAGAAAAGCTCAGAGGTGGCATAAAGAGGATGTCATTGTTATAAATTTGATTCAAGCACTGTGATTTTGATGATAACAAATATTATTGTGTCTGTTATTATTTTCTCTTATTTCTATGATATTTTATTTTATTTTGTGTGTACAAATATTTTAGGAATTAAGCCACCGTTCACTTACAATTTTGATCAGCTCAAGATTGGATAGAATAGGGTTACAGTATATATTTTCAATTTATTTTGTACTTTTTCCTTTCTTGAGTCATATTATGTAACTGGGTGGATATCATTGCTGAGTAACCTTGCACACACATAGGGGGAGAGAGAAAAATATATTCGAGATAGTTTTTTTGTTAAGTAATTCGTACTATACAATTTTACCTTTGTACCGTACAACTTATTTGTACTATATGATTTTAATTCGTATTATATGATCTGTTGTCCTCAGTCAAAACCCTAGCTATAGAGGTTAAGAAAGATACTAATTATATGTTGATCGTACATTATGACTTAGTTCGTACTGTATGCCTTAATTAAAATCTTTCTTAATTAACCCCTCGATATTATGCAATCAAATCATGGATAATTATTATTGCCAATCATATCGTATAATATAGCTTGTACAGTATGATTAACAGAGTATAACTTTAGTTATCCTAGAGATCATACTGAATGAAATCTAAGATTTTTGTACTGATTATACTGTACGATGTCCAAAGTGCTGGACAATCGACAGTGTACGAAGTTGGATGTTCTAAGTGTCATCCCATACGAGCAAAAGAGATTTCTATAGTTTGTACCGTATGATCTTTTGATTATACTATATAAAATATTATAAAGGTTGAATAATTTGATTGCATGAACTTGCTGGATGAGTTTAATTTATATTGATCGTACGGTACGATATGTGTATCGTACGATACAAATAGAAGATGGATCTCTTGAAAATTAGGATTTTTTGAAGCCCACTACTTAGGGATTTCTAATAGCTTATTAGAAAATCTTTTGCTGCTGAATTATTCTGAGAGAGAGCTTAGAGAAGGAAGTGAGAGAGAGAGAGCTTTGGGTGAGAGAGAGAGAGATTCTTGTGAGGGAGAGTTATGAGGGATTCACTAAGGTTACTCCAAGCAAGATTTCTATCGTATTCTTTGAGCTCCTTCCTTAGTTCCATGGTGGCTCTAGAGAGACTTTTATCAGCATCAGATCTAGGTTCTCTGCCTTCATCAGGAGGGTGAAAAAGGATTCCAAGGTTCTATGCCTACTCTAGGAGAGAGTAAAAGGATTTTCAAGTTCTCTGCCTACTCTAGAAGGGAGTAAAAGGATTTTCAAGATTCGCTACCATCTCTAGAAGGGAGTAAAAGGATTTCATGGTTCTCTGCCTACTGCAGGAGGGAGTAAAGGGATTCAAGATACTCTGCCTCACTGGGTCGATGGAAAGATTTTGTAAAGGCTTCTCCACCTTGCTATGGGGGCAAAAGGAGAGACACTATTTTTAGTGTAATACGTGGAATGGAGGTTTTGGGGGAGTGGATATAGGTCAAGTTGACCGATCCACTAAAATTTTGGTGTGTTCTTTCCATTTACTTTTTTGTATTTAATTTTTGCATCTTTTTGAGATTTGTTTTGTATTTGAAATCTCTAATTTTTGTTATTGTAAAATTAGCTTTACTTTCATATTGTAGGATAAAATTGTTTATTTTAGTATATTCAAAAAATATTTTAAAAAGATTTTCTTATTATTTAAGTAATTTTTAAAAATAACCAATTCACCCCCTCTTGGTTAGCCTCAGGCTAGTTCATGAAGGTTTAACAACTCTCACGAACTTTCAAGTAGTATCAAAGTGGGATTCATAAATTAAGTTTTAAAAAAACTTTTAAAAAATGTTCTATGGCTAATTTTGGTAATCGTAATACTGCGGAAGGATATTTAATCACACGATCACCTTTATTTGACAATATTTCTTTTGATTTTTAAAAAATTTGCATGTCCACCTTTTTATAATTATTTGATTATCTCATGTGGATGTTAGTTCAAGAAGGATATTCTGCCCCCTTTAGATTAATAAATAGCATTAAAATTGAAATACCTTTTTCTGAATGGAGTATAGATGATAGAGATTTAGCCTAACTAAATGTTAAATATTTGAACTATTTTTTCTGTGCTTTAAAGTCTGAAGATTACATACGTGTTTTTACTTGTTCAATTGGAAAAAAAATTAAGATAAACTATGCATAACATATGAGAGACCTAATGAAGTAAAATAATTTAGGTTGAACATTCTACTTTACAATTATAAACTATTTTACATGAAACCTAGTTAATCAATTTCTAAAATGTATACTAGGTTTACTCAGATTGTTACTTCCCTGCATGCCTTAGGAAGCGAGCTTATAAATTATGAAAAATTTAACAAAATTCTTTATTGTTTACCTTCTTCCTATGATGTAAAATCCACTGTCATTACTGAATCTAAAGATCTGAATATTTATTCCATTGATAACTTACTTGAGTCACTCATTGCTTACGAGCAAGGAGTGTGTCAAAGGCAGCTTGATATGAAGGTGAAAAGAGAAAAGAAAAAACTATAGCCTTCAAGGCAAATGATTTTGACAGTGACTCTTCTAGACAAGATAATAATGACATTGCATTGATGACTAGACAATTCAAGAGCTTTTTAAAGAAAAAGTAAAAACATCATTAGCAATGGAATAAAGGTAAGAATAGTAAAAATTCTAAATTTTTTTGGATGTTGTATGCTTTGAATGTAGGAAGCCAGGGCACTTGAAGTCTGATTGCCCAACTCTTAAAGCTCACCCAAGTAAAGAGAAGGGTGAAGAAAAATCTAAATTCACGAAGGGTATGCAAAGGACTCATGGTAGATGATCATCTTGATCATTTTAATCAAGAGGAGGTATGTAAGCTTACCTATGATCAATTATTTAAAATTTTAGAAAAAATTCATTCTGCATATAAGAAGCTTTAAAAATCACATACTAGCCTTTGATTTGATTTTTCAATTATGTAGAAAGAGTATGAATGCCTAAGGAAAGATCATTCTACTTTGGATAGTAATCATATAATTTTGTTAGATGAATTTGATATTTTAAACAAGAAGTATTCTGAATTAACTACTAAACATGATTCCTTAAAAGTATTATATGTTGAATTAGAAAATGCTTTCAAAAAATTAGAAACTCTTGCATCTCAATTAGATAATAAGGAACATACATTGAAAGTAGAAAATTCAATTCTTGAAAGTGCAAATAAAATTTTACAAGCTGAATTAACTTCTTTTAAGGAAAGTAAAAATCCACCTTCACTTGAAGAGTTTTAAAATCATCATCAAAGCATGCATCATTCAAACCTGAGAAGAGGCACCATAATCCAAATAGATTAGTAAATCCTTTTTCTAGTGTTAGATATTTTTCTTGTAGCATGCTAGGACATATATCTCACACTCGCACCAATCACCGTAGAACACATTAGGTATGGAGACCATAATTTCAAAATTCACAACATAGCATATATGCATTTCATTTTTCATTCCATAGGATGGAACCCAAACTTGTTTGGGTTCCCAAATCTAACAACTGATGATTTTGAAAGAGTGCTCTCACAAAAAGCCTCGTGAGATCATATGGTACTTGGATAGTGGATGTTCAAGGCACATGACTGGAGATGCAAATTAATTCATTTCATTGGAGGCCAAGGTAGGAGGCAAGGTGACACTTAGAGATAACACCACTGGGAGAGTGGTGGGCTCCAGTATAATTGGCAACTCAAAAAATTTTATCATTAAAAATATTTTATTGGTAGATAGGTTGAAACATAATTTGCTCAACATCAGCTAACTCTGTGATAAAGGCTTTAGCATAAAATTTTTATCTACCTGAATCAATAATATTTATATCTTTGATCTAAATTACATTAAATCTGATACTACTCTTTGCTTAAAAATAATTGCTAATGAATCCTGGTTATGGCATAGAAGCGTGTGTCATGCAAGCATAAAAAGCCTTAGAAAAATCACCCAAAAAGACTCAGTGAGAAAAATTCCCAAACTAGAGTTCACTAAGGACCACCTATGTTATGCCTGTCAATTAGGAAAGCAACTTAAATCCTCCTTCCACTCAATCAAAGATATTAACACTAGTAAAACCTTAGAAGTCCTTTACATTGATCTCTTGGGACTTGTCAGCACTACAAGCCTAGGAGGGAAAGTCTTTGGGTATGTGATTATTGATAATTACTCGAGGTTTATTTGGGTTAGATTCCTATCTCATAAAAGTGAATCATTCGAGAAGTTTAGGCCTTTTTCACTTAGATTAAGAGAAAACTAGGTTGTGGAATTTTAACCATTCATAATGATCATGGTGGAGAATTTGAGAATACAAAATTTGAATCTTACTGTAAGGAGTAAGGGATATATCACAATTTTTTAGCTCTTAGAACCCCTTAGTAGAACGAGATAGCTGAAAGGAAAAAAGGACCCTAGTAGAAGCTGCTAGAGCCATGTTAGCTGAACACTCACTTCCTAAATACTTTTAGGCAGTAGCGGTGAATATAACCTGTTATGTTCTGAATAGGATTAATGTTAGATCCAAGCTAAATAAGACACCCTATGAAATCCTTAAGGGTAGAACACCCAACCTCTCTCACCTTCATATCTTTAGATATAAAGTGTTCATTCTGAATAATGGAAAATCTCAACTAGGAAAGTTTGATCACAAATCTGATGAAGGACTGTTCCTAGGTTACATAAATATTAGGAAGTCCTATAGAGTTTTTAATAAAAGGACATCAATAGTAGAGGAGACCACTCATATTATTTTTAATGATTTTAATTATTCTGGAGGGTCTAGGTGGAAGAGGATGAAGTAGTAGAAGTCACCCAAGGAGTATAATTTATAAATCTGGAGGATAGGGTAGAACCTAAAAATATACTACCTAGAGAATGAAGATATTCTTCAAGTCATTCTTTTGAATTGATCTTAGGAGACTTATCTAAAGGTGTTAGAATTAGGTATGGACTTAAAAAAGAAGTAAACTACTCTGCCTTCATCTCAATAATTGAACCCACCAATATAAATCAAGCCCTATCTAATGAATTCTGGATCCTAGCCATGTAAGAAGAGTTAAATCAATTTGTGAGAAATGATGTTTGGGAACTAGTTGAAAGACCTAAGGACGATAGTGTTATTGAAACTAAATAGGTTTTCAAAAATAAAATGAATGATTATAGTATAGTGGTGAGAAATAAAGCAAGATTAGTGGCTAAGGGGTATATCCTGATAGAAGGAATTGACTTTAAAGAGACCTTTGCCCCTGTAGCTAGATTAGAAGTCATTAGGGTGCTACTAGCCTTTGCATATTTTAAGGGATTCAAACTGTACCAAATGGATGACAAAAGCATCTTTTTGAATGAGATAATAAAAAAAGAAGTGTATGTTGAACAACCCCTAGGCTTTAAAAATTTATAATTTTCTAATCATTTGTTCAAATTAAAAAAGGCATGGACTAAAACAAGCACTCAAAATATGGTAAAAAAAGCTAAGCACATTTCTACTAGAAAGAACCTTTGTTAAGGGGAGCGTAGACACCACCCTATTTTTAAAGAAGGTAAGAGATGAACTACTCATTATCCAAATTTATATTGATGATATTTTATTTGGATCGTCTGATAAAAATCTTTGTGATGAATTTTCAAAAATAATGAGCAAGGAATTTGAGATTAGTATGATGGGAGAACTGACCTACTTTCTTGAATTTAACATAAGGCGGAAGGATGATGGAACTTTTCTTAGTCAATCAGAATATATTAAGGATATTCTTAAGAAATATGAAATGGTTAAAGCCAAGTCAATCAATACTCTCATGAGTTCTACTGTTTAGTTAGATAAGGATTCAAATAAAAAATCTGTTGATCAAAAGAAATATAAAGGAATTATTGGATCACTTCTTTACTTGACTACTAGTAGACCTAATATTATAGTTAGTAATTTTCTCTTTGTTAGATTTTAGGTTGATCCAAAAGAGTCCCACTTGACTGCTATTAAGAAAATTCTTAGATATCTTTTAAGAACCTAAGACTTAGGAATCTGGTATCCTAGGCATAGTACCTCCTTTGAAATAATAGGATATTCTAATTTAGATTTTGTAGGATGCTGAGTTGATAGGAAAAGCACTTTTGAAATAATTCAATTCATAGGACAGTCCTTAGTCTCCTGGTCTAGTAGAAAATAGAACTCAGTTGCCCTATCCACTGTTGAAGCTGAGTACATAGCTTTAGGAAGTTGTGTGGCCTAGGTCCTTTGGTTAAAGAAATCAATTATAAATTTAGGACTTCCTGTAAGCATAATTCCAATCCTATGTGATAACACTAGTGCCATCTGCATTTCAAAGAATCCAATCCAATACTCCAGGACCAAGCATATAGACAAAAAGCACCAATTCATTAGGGATCATATAACCAAAGGAGACATAGAACTACATCATGTAGCCACTAAACATCAACTTGCTGATATCTTTACAAAATCACTAGCTTTTAAAACCTTCCTCACCTTAAGAACTAGATTAGGTGTGATCAATATTCATGCTTGAAATTAACACTTTTTGTTTCTGTTCTTTTTATGTGTTTGTATTTTATGCTTTTATTTTAGTTATCTTATATTTTTTATAATTTTATTTTGTCATTTTATTATTATTTATTATTTTATTATTTTTTATTTTTGTCCTTTTGGTTTTATTTTTACTAATTATCATGCTTTAGAATTATGTCCTGATGATCATCTCACAAACCACTTCATTGAACCTCTCTGTCTTTTCCTGCAAAGTAAAATTTCATCTACTATCATCCTATACAAACCATATTCATAATGTACGATTTGCACAGCACTACCTTGATCATAACCATTGGCTTAATGGATGATCCAGATTGTATCTATGATTAACAATTATACTATACAAATACCTGTTCATTTGGATGATAGATGTGTCAATCCAGACTGGGATGAATTTATTTCGGTTAGTATGACATTTATTATTGATCATACTGATTGTACTATATAAACACCTATTCATACTGTATAAACCTTTTGGTCAAGGGTCATACTACCTGACTCCTCGAGATGATCTCCATGTCTCTAATCTTCTTATAGGATGTCTGATCATACTATATGACTTGCATTCATACTGTACGAATTAAATCATACTATACGACATAGATTATACTATACAACTTAGATTGTACTGTACGAACTAACTATGACTATAATGCTCTTTGCTATTTGTAATAAAAATACTTTTATTCTAACTTAAAAGTTTGAATAAGTAATTATTGACATTGTTAAAACTAACAGGATAAAAATTCATGAATTTACATATCCCTTATTATTTCCTTTACATGATAATTCCTTGTGTATACTTAAAAATCTAAATCAAATTGGAATTAAGATGATTAAAATGAAAACTTATTCACTATACTACAAATTTTTATATCATGGATATATTCTACAATTTGGTGAATGGAATTCATTATTTTTCTACATCAGGCTATTTATTCCTATTAAAAAGCTCAGGTTTACTTTGTAGATCATTCCTCCCTATATAAGAGAGTGAGTTATTCTTCTCTTCTACTTAGAAGATAATCTTACAACTAAGATTTTTAAAGATTAAGAAACGAAGCAATTTAGAAAAATCAAAAGAGGCACAAAATGAGCCCAAAATCAAAAGATGCACAATGATGCCAAAAGTAAAAGATGCCCTAAGTCTATCAAAAATAAAACTGAGCAACATGCACCAAAAACTGATAAAAGAGGTACAAAATTGGCCCAACTTAAATTAGTTTTTCTTTCTATTAAATTTTTAAATTTTAGAAAATCCCTATGTTTCATAATATGTTTAATACTTAATTTTAAATAATCTTAGTTCTTCATTCATCACCTTTACCGTAATATTCTATTTGATATATTTCATGCTAGTAGTATGAAAAGTTTAAATTTCTCTATCTAATTGTAATTCCTGAATTAGACTTTTGAATTAATAATGAACTTTAGCCTGTGAAGATTTTAAGTTTGGTCTGCAAACTCTAGAATCAAAATCCTTTGGTTGCAATAAAGTCAACACTTATCTTATTTGAGCTTTTTCTATTTGTAAAGTAAGTTTATTACATTCTGAAAATGCCCATGTAAGTTAACAGAGTTGTGATATTTTTTTTTTTACCTTGAGTTGTTAGTCTTTTTGAATATGTTTATTTTCTATTTCTGTTTCTTCTTTTGTTTCTATTCCTATTTCTGTTTCTATTTTTTTCTTCTTCTTCCTGTTGTTTCACTCTTTTTGTGATGTCAAAAGGGGGAGAATTGTGTTATTGATTATTTCTTTTTTTAATCATGTTGTTATTTATTTTTTATAAGGGGTTTAGAGAAAAGTAACTTTTTAAAAATCCTAAATAATAATGTTTGCCATCATAAAAAAAGGGGAGATTATTGCAACTCTGATTCAAACACTGTGATTTTGATGATACTAAATATTATTGTGTTTGTTACTACTTTCTCCTATTTTTATGATATTTTATTTTATTTTGTGTGTACTAATGTTTCAGGAATTCAGTCCACCATTCACTTGCAATTGTGATTAGTTTAAGACTAGGTAGACTAAGGTTACAGTTTATATTTTTAATTTATGCTTTATTTTTTTCTTTCTTGAGTCGTATCATGTAACTGGGTGGATATCATTGCTAAGTAACCTTGCACACAGAGGGAAAGAGAAAAATGTTTTTGAGAGTGTATTTTTGTTAAGTAATTCATACTGTATGATTTTGGTTTCGTACTGTACGACTTTATTTCGTATTATATAATTTTAATTCGTATTACATGATCTGTTGTGCTCAGTCAAAACCCTAGACGCCAAGGTTAAGAAAAATACTATATATTGATCCTACAATACAATTTGGTTCATATTATACGCCCTAATTAAAATCTTTCTTAATTAACTCCTCGATATCACGCAATCAAATCATGGGTAATTATTGTCACTGATCGTACCATATGACATAACTCATACAGTATGATTGAGAGAGTATGAATTTGGTCATCCCAGAGATTGTACCAAATGAAATCTATAATTTTTGTACTGATTGTACTGTACGATGTCCAAAGTACTGGGCGATCGACAGTGCATGAAGTTGGCCATCCTAAGTGTTATCCCAAATAAATATAAGAAATTTCTATAGTTTGTTACGATACTTTGATCGTATTATACTAAATATTATAAAGGTTGAATAGTTCATCTATATGAACTTTTTGGACCAGTCGAATTTGCACTAATTGTACGGTATGATATGTGTATCATACTATACGAACATAAGACAGATCTCTTAAAAATTAGGATTTTTTGAAGCCTACTACTTAAGGATTTCTAATATCTTATTAGAAAATCTTTTGCTGCTAAATTATTCTGAGAGAGAGCTTAGAGAAGGAAGAGAGAGAGCTTTGGGAGAGAGAGAGAGATTCTTGTGAGGGAGAGTTATGAGGGATTCACAAAGGTTACTCCAAGCAAGATTTCTATCACCTTCTTCAAGCTTCTTCCTTAGTTTCTTGGTGACTCTGGGGAAACTTTCATCAGTGTCAGGTTTAGGTTCTCTGCCTTAACCAGGAGAGTGAAAAAGGATTCCAAGTTTCTCTGCCTACTACAAGGGGGAGTAAAAGGATTTCTAAGATTCTCTGCCTACTTTAGGAGAGAGTAAAAGGATTTTTAGGTTCTTCGTTTACTCCAAGAGGGAGTAAAAGGATTTTCAGGTTCTCTGCCTACTCCAAGAGGGAGTAAAAGGATTTAAGATACTCTATCTCATTGGGTTAGTGGAAAGATTTTATAAGGGCTTCTCCGCCTTACTGTGGGGGAAAAAGGAGAGACACTACTTTTAGTGCAATACCTAGAAAGTAGATTTCCAGGGAGTGGACGTAGGTCAAGTTGACCGAACCACTATAATTTTGGTGTATTCTTTTTATTTACTTTTTTGCTTTTAATTTTTGCATCTTTTTATAATTTGTTCTACGTTTAAAATCTCTGATTTTTATTATTGTGAAATTAGTTTTGCTTATGCATTCTGGGATAAAATTGTTTATTTTGGAATATTCAAAAAATAATTCAAAAAGATTTTATTTTTATTTAAGTAATTTTTAAAAATAACCAATTCTCTCCCCTCTCTTGGTTAGCCTCAAGCTAGTTCATACAGGTTTAACAAACCCTTATGAACTTTCAAGCATAGCTCAGAGGCGGGAGTCTTCTAACTAAAATTTATCCTACATACATGTGTTAAATTTTTTTTAGCCTGATGATACTTTAGGTTTCCCCGAGACTTTTTTTAATTTGTTTATACATATATATATAATTTTATTTATTTTTATTTATTTATTTATTTCTTCTCGAGACATGATCAAGCAGCTGAATAAAATTAGGTCTAAGAAGAAAGCTGCTAGCCCATAACATGAGTGTAAAAATAATATTAAATGTCTAATCACATTAAAAAAAAAGATGGTTGGTGGATTCAGAAAGTAAAAACTACAATGATAAAAAACCAAGATGTTTCTTTTCGAAGCTGGTGAGCCATTTTGAGTCCACCAACAATAGGGAGCCAAGCATAAGTAGAGAAATGCAAGGAATGCTTCTCATGTCAATGTTGACCTCATTTTTGTGAGGTCAAGAACATCAAATCAAATTCAAATTAGAAATCCAATTCAAAACCCAAAATCTAAAATCAAATGCTCAAATTTAAATTCAAAACCCTTGGTCCAAAACCAATTATATCAAAAAATTCATATCATTCAAAAACCCTATCAAATAACCTTGGAATCATGATCAGTTAGTTGAAAATAGATTAGGCATGTCCCTAGGGTCAACCATATCAATTTGGAAGCATTTCAAGCCTTATAACCCTTGAAACTAAATTCATTACAAAGGCTAGAAAATATTCAAATATTTACAGTCTATGCCACTGAACCTTGTAACATGTGGAAAATCACCTTGGAAACCTCCCCAAAATTATTGATCATATTCATAATTATTGTCATGATGCATTTAACTAATTTTGAACCCTTGGTGGATTACGATTGACCATGGTTGACCATGAAACCCATAAACCCCAAAACCTCCTAAATCAGACTTTCAATAAACTTCAACATGGATCAATTAAACCAAACCCTCAAATCACTTAAAACATATCTTAAACATGAATTTGATCAAACTTAGTCAACCAAGTCAACTATAGTTGACCAAAAGGCCTCTTAAGCCTTTAAACAGGCATTTCATGCATTTGAACAAAACCAAATCTTGAAAGCTATCCCAATAAGTTCTAAATGCTATTTGGAATGAGTTGGACTCCACTTTGACCCATGATTAAATTTGGTTGACAAAGTTAACCATGGTTTCCCAAATAATCCTTTAAGTTTCAAAAATATTTCAATGATTGTGATCAAATCAACCCTTCCAACCGCCCAAATTTACTCCCTTACAGCCATGTGTGAGGTAAATAGGTCAAATTCCTCATACACACTTTAAAAATACAAATTTCACATCCATGCAATCAAATTCTTAAACCTTCATGTAAATAGCCTGCTGAAGTTCCCTAGTACCCATCCTAGGTGGCTTGACCAAGTTTGACCAATTCCAAAAAAATGCTTAAATGGTCAAAAGAGATAAAAAATGGTCAAATTTACCAAATGTTAAAAATCCCTCCACACCAACCTATATGGCCTACTTAAATGGATTCTAAAAGCTTCCTAATCACCTCTTATTCCATTTTTAAGCTATGGTTTAATCCAAATCAACCCCACGTGAGCACATGCACACAAATGGCCAAAAATCACTTTCCACATCATTTTTTCCTTTACCCAACCAACCTCCTACTCAAAAGACAATCCTCTAACTAATCCCTACTCATGGAAATCATCTAGGGAAAGAGGCAAATGAATCCCAACCCTTGGGTTGAAAAGGAGCTTGAATAGAGCAAAAAGAGAGAATCCTCTCATTCTACCTTCATTCAGAACTCTCAATTCATAGCTTCATAAGCTCTTATTCTTCTTCCTCTGAGCTCAAAACAACTCCCTAAGCTCCCCCATAGCCTTTCCCAATCTTCCATAACTCTAAAAAAAATCTCCATTTGAGAGGATGTAGAGAATAGAGAGAGAAAGAAATAATTCTCAAACAACTGTTAATCCACTGGTCTTCAAGTCTTTGGATCTTCAAGAAAGTTATAAAGGACATCTCTGAGAGTCCATAGAGCCTAAGATCAAAGGATTTCACTCTTTGGATTGAGTTATTCTCCTAAAATAAGCCTAAACTTCTCTTAAAAGTGCTTTATAAAATGTGCTTTTCAATGCAATCAAACAACTTCCCAACTCTTAATTTATCTGAGTGTGGGGAAACTGTGTTTCAAATTTTATTAAAATTGGATGAGTATTTAAGAAGTTATGAGCATTTAAAGTTTTAGTTCAAAATTGTATATGTGAACAAGTGGCTTCGTAGAGCTTGACATGTGGCTGAAGGATGCTATACAATGATTGTGTCCTAGCCAACCATTGGCACGGTTGCTGAATTTGAATTAAATTAATTAAATTATTTCAAAAAAATGCTCAGAACTTTAAAAATTCACCTTAAATTTGATTCTTACTCAAATTAAATGTTCTTGGGCTCATTTAAATTGTAATGAAATCAATTCCATTTTAAAATTAATTTCAAGTAATTTGCCAGTAGACTGTCAGCAATTTGTGTTTGACTAAAAATTAATTTTTCTTAATTTCCCAATATACAGTGGTTCAATTGAGGTCAAATTTGGACAGGGTATATTAGGGTATGTGTCCTATATACTCTAATTTTACCGGGCCTTGGAGAGCATTAAAATTTTGTGAATTAAATTTTTAAATTTTTGGGACATATTTTGACCCAAAATTTTAGAAATTCATAACTCTCCATCACTTAGAATTTGGTCTTAAATTTTCTATAGTTTGTTCATATTAGTGTAAGGTTTAGAATGCCATTGATTTTGCCCCAATCCAAATAGTAGATTGTTCTAATAAATCCCCAAAGGTATAAATGTATTTACCTTTAGGGATCAATTTTAAAATCAAGGAAGATCTTGATGGCTTCAAATTTAGTGGGTTTGAAGTGCATATTTAGATTAAATTATATTTAAATTTTACTGCATTTGGAGGTCATTTGGTCTGTCAATTAGTAAACTAAAAATTGACACATATAATTGACTTAGAAACTTCAAAATTTTATAATAAATCCAAATTAAATCCAAAAAATAAATTCTAAGTGTCATACTGCTCAGAATTAAAAGCTATAAAAAAAACTTAAAATCACATCGTAAACCCTTCGAACTAAAAGTAATATAATAATTAAGAAAAAAATATTATATTAAATAATTAAAAATATTTAAAATTCCAAATTGACTCTAAACAATTGTAATAATCGTTAGGAGTCTTTCCTTGCATTTAGGAAAGATATCAAGAGGTTTAGAGTTAATTTGGAGCTTAAATAAAAAAATCGCTTAATTAGCTTAGTAAATAATTCATTAATGAAGGCCAAACTTATAAAATTCATAACTAATTATTGAAAAGTTTAAATTACACTAACTCAAAGGAATTGTACTCACCTTTAGGTCCAGTACATTTAAAAAATAAAAAACTTACAAAATTCAAAGTAAATCAAAAAGTCAAAATTTGGTCAAACCTTTTTATAAATAAACAAAAAAAACATAAAAATAAAAAAATCTAGAAAATTTTGGATTTTATAAACTCACCTAACTAAATGAAATGGATAATAGAAAACAACTAAATATAAAAACTACTCCCTCTCTATCAATAAAGTTTTTAGGCTTAAATTCCTCGAACTGTGGGACTACGTATCCTATGGAGGCTTTGGTCCCCGTGCCTGCTGTAACATTACAATAAATGAATTTATGGAATAGAGTTGTTAAAATACAAAGCTTAAATCAGTAAAAAAAAAACTAAATTAATTAAAAATCACTAACTAATCATCAAACTTAAATAAATAAGTAATTACTGGGTAACCAAGACTTAGAAGGTATTAACTTAGCCCCCAGAAGGGTAAAATAAACCTCATATTCTTAGTTTAACCAAGACAATTGTGTTCAACTTAAACAACCATTGAAAAATCTAGTAATAAAATACTTAGACATTCATTCTAGAAGCATAGATACCGTTTATAAGTACAGGGTTACTTAAAATTTTCTTTAGATGTCATCCCTAAATTCCAAAAACTTAAATAACAACCTATCCATCTTTCATAAAGATGGGATATCATGATTTTAAAATGATTAGGGGGTTTAGCTAGCCTTCCACACTAGGCTGATGTAAGACCAGAAATTCATATACTGCACTTTGAATATGTTCGGGTTATATTGTGTAGTGCCCAACTTTGATCTAGGTTCTAAGGTAGACCTCAAATCATAAGTCTTCACCCTCCAAAAATATAATCCTAACGTTCAAATAAAATTTCAATTCAAATATAAAGATTCTCTCTCTAAAATATTAAAGCCTAATATATGATAGTTTGGAGTGCTTCTAGGAGATCCAAGAATCTTAAAGTACTCTCTACTCTTCAATCCTTTGGCCTCTAGAAAGAACTGTTCTAAATTGATCCAGTCCCCTTTGAAAATTCCTCACCCCTTATCCTTATAGTAATCATTGAAATATAAGAAAATATCTACCACTACTTTAACCAGCACACGCACCATCGAGCTGAATCCAGCTCAGCAAACGACTTAAAGCTAGATGATTAATCTTGATTTTAAACATTGTTTGTGAAAATCAAGACTTTAGGTGCCATATTAATTTCAATTATAAATGAATTATTTTTTTCCATACTATTTTGGATTTTTTTGAATAATAATTTAATAAGTAGGTGATAATATATATGTATATATATAATATTATTTCATACTTTTTTTTAAATTTATTACCTACAATTTCACTACTATTCTGATATTTACTATACTTTACTTACTGTTATAAATTATATTTGTTAAAATTAATTAAAATTTATAAATTTATCATAATATTTACTGTACTCAGAGTGATATATCATTAAAAAATATCTTTATCAAGCATAAATCTCGATGCTAATTTGAATTGAAAAAGTCCAAAATTAAATCCTGGGTCATCTGAGCTCTGATTTCATCAAACTTATAGTCAAACTGAATGTCTCAAAAATAAGGACCCACTAACAGCTAATTCGACCCATTACGAGCCCAAATGGGTCCAAATCGAGAACCCAGGGCAAATTTGGAAGGTTTAAACTATAAATTGGATGACCAAATGATTTTCAAAATTATTATGCTTAGTAAAATAGAGTGGCTGGAAGAGATGAATCCAACAAGCCTAAGATCATCAAATCTTGACATCATTAAGACACTTAAATACTAGATAAATGGCCCGTTATCAAGGGAATCGATATCGGCCATCTATTCAAAACACTTCAAACATACCCTTGATCTTCTCCCTATTTATTGGTCATGCCACTCCTATAAAACTATAAATAGACTCCTCATTCTTCACTGAAGAGAGAGCAAGCAAGGAAGAGAAGGATGAGAGTAAAGAAAGAGAAATCAGAGAATTCACTTATTACTAAACTCCTCCTCGATGACTGCCCGACCATCGACCATCGCTGAACTTTCGCCCGGCCACCAACTATCACTAAAATTATGCCCAACCACTGATAATTTTTTGACTTCCACCCGGCCACCAAACGATACTGAATTTTTGCCCGACCACTGACTGTCGCTGAACTTCTGTGCGGCCTCTACTTGTTGCTTGATTTTTACCCAATAGCTGACTATTATAATCTGATTATCCACAAGTTTAGGGATAAATCAATCATTAGTAATCTATTCAAACTTTAGTAAATTCATTTCAATTGGGTGTGGCCCCCGTAGTTTTTTCCCTTTAGGGGTTTTCACGTAAAAAATTCTAGTGTTTTCATTCTCTGTTTGTGAGCTGGATACTCGTGCAATGCTGAAGTTCTAAAATTTAGCTTACATTATCACCATGAATATTCTATCCCGTAATAGTTCGGTGCCATCTATGGGAACATAATCCCACTATTGCAAGTATAACTCAATCATTTCCAATGGTTAATAGGCATAATAATCACAATATTGGAGCTTCCAGCTCTAAGTCATACCATTCCAAGAATCAATCTATAAATCAAGGACTCCAAGCATCTCCCTCTTTTACCCTAGTTGGTGAAACCCTGCTAGAGAAGGGACTTTAGTACCCTCCCTTGAAGACCATCGAAAGATATAAGAATCTCAAAATGAGATCCTTCAACTCGTGCGAAAGACTCAACAGTCGATGTTAGCACAACAAAAGGAGATTCATCTCCCTCAGGATCCACCACTAATATGGGACGTTATACCTGAACAACTTTAAGTAGCACCTCCTCTCCCTCAGTCAAGAGTGATTGGGAGTGAGTTTAGAGAAATCTTTCAAGAGAGAATTGTGAGGAGATTCACAAGGTTATCCAATTGAGAGGATTTCTTTTACTTGTTTTTCAAGCATCTTCCTAGTTCCTTGGAGGCTTTTGTAAGAGGATTGTTCGAGAGGATTCAGGTTCTCTGCCGCACTTGGGGAGTGAAAAAAATGACGGTTCTCTGCCGCACTTGGAGAGTGAAAAAGACGACGGTTCTCTGCCGCACTTGGAGAGTGAAAAGGATGACGGTTCTCTGTGGCACTTGGAGGGTGAAAAGGACGACGGTACTCTGCCGCACCGGGGTTGGTGGAAGAGAGTTTGTAAAGGCTTCTCCGCCTTGCTGTGGGGGCAAAAGGAGAGACACTTGAGTTTAGTGCAATACCTAGAGAAGGAGTCTTTAGGGAGTGGATGTAGGTCGTGTTTGACCGAACCACTATAAATTCTGGTGTCTTCTGTTCACTGTTTATTTTCTACATTTTTATTTTTCCGCAGTATATTTTCTCAATGGTTGAATTTCTGTGTTGAACAAAAGAGCAAAAAATTATCTCTGTTCGTACTGTACGAATTGATATCGTACTGTACGATTGGCATTAAATTTTTTTCGAAATATTCAGCATGTTTTTTTTTCAAGGGCCAATTCACCCCCTCTCTTGGTTAGCCTAGGGACGTGTGCAATATGTCTAACAACCTATTCGGACTTTCAAGTGGTATCAGAGCCAATTTAAAAATAACTGTTTTAAATACTGTTTGAAATTTCGATCATGGCTAATTTTGGAAATAGAAATACTATGGAAGGATACTCGATCACTAGACCACCGGTGTTTGATAATATCCCTTTTGATTTTTGGAAAACTCGCATGTCTACTTTTCTGCAATCTCTTGACTATCGCATGTGGATGTTAGTTTAGGATGGTTATACTGAACCTACTAGGATCGTAGATGGAATAAGAGTTCAAACACCTTTTGCAAACTGGATTGTAGAAGAACGTGAATTAGCTCAACTGAATGCTAAGTGTTTGAATAGTTTCTTTTGTGCTTTAAGTCAGAAGATTACATGCGTGTGTCTACCTGTAAATCAGGAAAAGAAATTTGGGATAGACTTTGCATCACATATGAAGGTACTAATGAAGTGAAACAAACTAGAATAAACATTCTCTTGCACGACTATAAACTTTTTCACATGAAATAGAATGAATCAATTTATGACATGTACACTCGTTTTACACACATAGCCACTTCATTGCATGCTTTAGGTAGGGAGTTGACAAATGCAGAGAAAGTTAACAAGATATTACGTTGTTTACCTCCTACATATGATGCAAAGATAACTACAATAACTGAATCTAAAGATTTGAATGTTTATTCCATTGACAATATTCTTAGATCACTAATTTCTTACGAGCAATCGGTGACTCAAAGACAGATTGATGCAGGTGAGAAGTGAAAGGAGAAGAACATTGCTTTAAAGGTGGATGACTCTGAAAGTGATCAGTTACTACCTGAGGATGAAGAGGATATTGCCCTGATGATGAGGCAATTTAAAAGTTTCCTAAAAAGGAAGCAGAGAAGACGCCAGCATTGGAACTGTTGCAAATCTGGTTTTGATGATGATAAACATGTTTCCAGTGTGTTTTGCTTGGCTAACCCGTTTCAGGCACAAAAGATCATGAGCAAATCAAGCCAACTCAAGATCGGGTCCAAGTGTGTCAAATGTATGATTTTTCTTTTTATTGAGTCAATTATAATGTAACTGATCCCAGAGCTAAGTAACCTTGCACACACATACTCAAGGGGAGAGCTTGAGTTAATTAAAGTTTCTGTTCATTTTTTGTTCAGATCGTCCTGGATGATATTCACATCGTCCTGGACGATCCAGCAAAAATAGAAACACTAATTAGGGAGACCAAGTTAAGTGAGTCTGATTAAGCAGATCGTCCTAGACGATCTTTGGATCGTACAGGATGATATGCTCAAATCAGAAATTCTCAGCCGCCAGAACAAGTTAGGCAAGTTTTTATTTTAAGTTATTTGGTCTGATCGTCCCGGACGATACGTGTATCATCCTGGATGATTCAATATAATCATGCCTAAATTAGTCTGGTAATTAAGGAAAGTAATTAATATTTAATTGATACGATCATATCGTCCTGGACGATCGCAGGATCATCCTAGACGATCATTATCGTCTAGTATATTTCAGTTGTACGTCCCGAACTGTGTTCAGGATGATTTGGGCACTTTTTGAACTAATCGTACAGGACGATACCCGTATCGTCCTGGACGTTCAAGTCATTTTTTGGTCGTCCAGCACAAGTTTCTCTGGACGACCCGAATTATCTTCTGGATGATATTCCTCGATTTGCACTAATCATCCCGGACGATCGCAGGATCATACGGGACGATATGAACAATTTTTTCTACTGATCGTCCAGAAGAGTCAGATCGTCCAGGATGAAACAACTTATTTTGAACTGATCGTACAGGACGATCTATCGATCATCCTAGATGATCTTGGCTGACCAGTTGAGATTTAGGGCAAATTTTAAGCCCTCCTATAAAAGAACTTTTTCTTGAAACAAGAAAAATCTTTTGCCACCTTCCTTTCCAGAGAAACCCTAGAGAGAGAGAGAGAGTTTGGGAGAGAGAGAGAAGATCTTGTGAGGGGGAGTGAGTGAGAGATTCACTAAGGTTGCTTCAAGCACGGATCAGAGTCGTCTTCTCCGCTCGTCGTCTTTCGTCTTGTTGGTGTTCATCGTGGGAGGATCATTTACAAGAAGATCCGGGGTTCTCTGCCCGCTTCAGGTGGAAGTAAAACGATTTTGAAGGTTCTCTGCCTGCTTCAGAAGGAAGCAAAAGGAGGTCGGGTTCTCTGCCCCACCATGTGGTGAAAAGGAGGTCTTATACAGGCTTCTCCGCCTTGCTGTGGGAGCAAAAGGAGAGACACTTTTTGTTTAGTGCAATACCCGGAGGGGAGGCTCCGGGGAGTGGACGTAGGTCAAGTTGACCGAACCACTATAAAATCTGATTTGCTTTTCTGATTCAGTTCTGCACTTTACTTTTTGATATTAACTGCGTGGGTGAATATCTGAGATTGATCTTTTCATTCTTGTTTAATTATTTCTGCTGCTAAGTATCGAAAAGATTTTTCAGTGTTGTCGTGAAATTTTTAAATAACTAATTCACCCCCCCTCTTGGTTAGCCTTGGGACTAGTTCACTAGGGCTTAACATTCCTATCGAACTTTCAAGTGGTATCAAAGCGGGATTCAAAATTTAGGTTTAAAAACTTTTGAATTTGATCCATGGCTAACTGTAACAATCGTAATACTACTGAAGGTTATTCTATTACAAGACCACCGTTGTTTGACAATATTTCTTTTAATTTTTGGAAAACACGCATGTCTACTTTTCTGCAATCTATTGATTATCGTATGTGGATGTTAGTTAAGGTTATGAAGCACCGCATAGACATGTTAATGGAATTAAAACTGAACTCCTGTTTGCATATTGGACTTTTGATAATCGTGACTTAGCACAGTTAAATATAAAATGTTTGAACTATTTCTTTTGTGCTTTAAAATCTGAAGACTATATGCGTGTTTCTACTTGTACAACGGGAAAAGAAATTTGGGATAGATTATGTATAATATACGAATGTACAACTGAAGTCAAACAGTCTAGGTTAAACATCTTGTTACATGATTACGAACTTTTTCGCATGAAACCTAGTGAGACTATTTTGGAAATGTACACAAGGTTCACTCAGATTGTTACCTCTTTGCATGCTTTAGGTAGAGAACTTACTGACTACGAAAGAGTGAACAAAATTCTTAGATATTTGCCTTCTTCATACGATGCTAAGATTACTATGATCACATAATCTAAAGATTTAAATACTTATTCTATTGACAGCTTACTTGGATCACTCATTGCTTACAAGCAAGGGGTGAACCAAAGACAACTTGATGCAGGTGAACGCAAGAAGGAGAAGACAGTGGCACTAAAGGGCAAAGATTCAGATGCTAGCACATCCGGGTCTGATTGTGATGATGTTGCCTTAATCACAAGGCAATTCAAGAGCTTTCTAAGGAAAAAGAATAAGAATTTTCAAAAGTGGAATAAAGGTAAGACCAGTAGAAACTTTAAAGGTCCATCTGAATCTGTTTGTTTTGAATGCAGGAAGCCTGGACACATAAAGATGGATTGTCCTACACTCAAGGCTCACCCAAGCAAGGAGAAGGGTGAGGAGAAACCAAAGTTCAGAAAGGACAAGAAGCGGATTCAGAAGGCGTTCTGGGCAGACTCTGCATCCGGCTCTTTTGAGACTAAAGCTGAAGAGGAGGAAACAAACTTTTGTCTGATGGCTGATGATCACCCTGGTCAGTCGGACCAGGAAGAGGTATGTGAGCTTACTTACAATCAATTATTTAAAGTTTCTGAAAAAATTCATACATCGTATAGGAAGCTTAAGAAAACTCATGCTAGTCTGAAATTAGATTATTTGACTTTGCAAAAAGAGTATGATTCTATAGTTAAAGATCATTTCACAGTTGATTCCAATCACATATCCTTGCTTGATGAATTCGATGAGTTGAACAAAAAATATTCTGATTTAACTGTTGAGCATGATTTGTTAAAAACATCGCATGTTGAATTAGAAGTTGCTTTTAAGAAAGTGAATGATATGGCATGTGATTTAGAAAGTAATGAAAGTGCAAGAACTTTTGAAATTGCAAGTTTAAATAAACATATTGAGTTTTTGAAAGTGAAAATTAGTGCTTTTGAAAAGAACAAAATACCACCTACTTTTGAATAGTTTTATGCACCGCCACCTTTTGAAAAATTTGTTGCAAGTTCATCAAAGCATGTTTCATATACATCTAGATAGAGGCACTATCACCCACATAGATTAGTTAACCCTTTTTTTGGTGTTAGATGTTTTTCATGTGGCATGTTAGGACACATTTCCCACACCTGCACAGTTCACCGTAGTACACATTGGGTGTGGAAATCCAAACTGCCTGTTTCACAGCACAGCACGCATGCATTGCATTCTTCTTTTCATAAGAAGAAACCCAAACCTGTTTAAGTTCCTAAGACTGACGTTTGATATTTTTATAGGTGTGCTCTCACACAAGACCTCGTGAGAACATGTGGTACCTGGACAATGGATGTTCTAAACATATGACTAGAGATGCAAATCAGTTCATTTCGCTGGAGGCCAGAGCTAGAGGCAAGGTTACACTTGGAGATAACACCACTAGGAAGGTGGTAGGCTCAGGTATAATTGGTGATTCAAAGAATTTTATTATTGATAATGTTTTGCTTGTAGATGGACTGAAACATAACTTGCTGAGCATCAGTCAACTTTGTGATAAGGGATACAACATCAAATTCCTGCCCACTGGCTACATTTTAAGCTTAAATGATGAAGTTATTTTGCAGGGGCAAAGGATCAACAACGTCTACAAGCTGGATGTAAGTTGCATTAAATCTGATAATTCAATTTGCTTAAAAATTACTGCTGATGAGTCTTGGTTATGGCATAGGAGATTGTGTCATGCCAGTATGAAAATCCTTAGGAGAGTCACCCAAAAGGACTTAGTTAGAGGGGTGCTTAAGCTTAAGTTCACTAAGGATCACCTGTGTGATGCCTGTCAGTTGGGGAAGCAAGTCCAGTCCTCTTTTCACTCTATTAAGGACATTAGCACCTCTAGACCTTTAGAAGTTCTTCACATGGACCTCTTAGGACCCATTAGCACTGCCAGCTTAGGGGGGAGAGTCTATGGGTTTGTGATTGTAGATGATTATTTGAGATTCACTTGGGTTAAATTTTTGTTACATAAATCTGAGTCATTTGATGAGTTTAGATCATTCTCTACTTGGATTCAAAAGAAGTTAGGATGTGAGATTATTACCATCCATAGTGATCACGGAGGGGAGTTTAAAAATGAAAGATTTGGAAGTTTTTGTGAGGATCATGGGATTAGTCACAATTTTTCAGCTCCTAGGACCCCTTAGCAGAACAGGGTAGCTAAAAGGAAGAACAGGACCTTAGTGGAAGCCGCTAGAGCCATGCTTGCCGAGTATTCACTTCCAAAATACTTTTGGGCTGAAGCGGTGAACACTGCCTGTTATGTGCTGAATAGGGTGAATGTGAGAGTCAAACTGAATAAGACACCTTATGAGATCATTAAGAGTAGAACTCCAAATCTGTCCCACCTTCATGTCTTTGGCGGTAAGGTTTCTATTCTGAAAAATGGGAAGTCACCCTTAAGAAAATTTGACCCCAAATCTGATGAAGGAGTGTTCTTAGGATATTCAAGTGTGGGGAAATCCTTTAGGGTGTTCAATAAGAGGACTTTGGTGGTGGAAGAAGCAACCCATGTAGTGTTTGATGAATCTAATCCTAAGGAGTCTAGATCTGAAGTATAAGATGAAGAGATTATTGAGGTTACCCAAGGGGTTGGAAATACAAATCTGGAGGAAAGGGTAGAACCTCAAACCATGTTGCCTAGAGATTGGAGATATTCTTCGAGTCATCCTAAAGAACTTATCTTAGGAGACCCTTCTGAAGGTGTTAGGACTAGGTATGGACTTAGGAAGGAAGTAAACCATTCTGCCTTTATCTCAATGACTGAACCCACCAACATCAATCAAGCCCTTTCGGATGAGTTTTGGATCTTAGCTATGAAAGAAGAATTGAATCAGTTTGTAAGGAATGATGTTTGGGAGCTAGTAGAAAGACCTAAAAATTAAAGTATTGTGGGAACCAATTGGGTCTTTAAGAATAAGATGAATGATTCTGGTGTGGTGGTGAGAAATAAGGTAAGATTGGTGGCTAAGGGGTATAATCAGATAGAAGGGATTGATTTTGAGGAGACTTTTGCCCCTGTAGCTAGATTTGAAGCCATTAGAGTACTACTAGCCTTTGCCTGTTATAAGGGATTCAAGCTGTTTCAAATGGATGTTAAGAGTGCCTTTTTAAATGGGGTAATAAAAGAAGATGTTTTTGTAGAATAACCCCCAGGTTTTGAGAGTTCCCAATATCCAAATCATGTTTATAAATTAAAAAAGGCCTTATATGGATTGAAACAGGCACCCAGAGCTTGGTATGAGAGGCTTAGCACATTCCTGTTAGAAAGAGAGTTTTTTAAGGGGAGCGTAGACACCACCCTTTTTCTGAGGAGAATAGGGGATGACTTACTCATTATCCAAATTTATGTTGATTATATCATTTTTGGATCTTCTGATAAATATTTATGTGATGAGTTTTCTAAAATAATGAGTAAGGAGTTTGAGATGAGTATGATGGGAGAATTGTCCTACTTTTTGGGGTTTAGCATAAGGCAAACGGATGATGGAACCTTTCTCAATCAATCTAAATACACTAAGGACATTTTGAAGAAATATGAAATGGACAAAGCCAAGCCAATCAATACTCCCATGACTTCCTCAGTTCAGTTAGATAAGGATTCAAGTGGAAAATCTGTTGATCAAAAGAAGTATAGAGGGATAATAGGATCACTACTTTACCTGACTGCTAGCCGATCTGATATCATGTTTAGTGTCTGTCTTTGTGTTAGGTTTCAGGTAGATTCTAAAGAGTCCCACCTGACTGCTGTTAAGAGAATTCTTAGATATCTTTTAGGGACCCCAAACCTAGGAATCTGGTACCCTAGGCACAACACCTCTTTTGAGATCATTGGATATTCTGATTCTGACTTTGCGGGTGTAGGGTCGATAGAAAGAGCACTTCTGGGACTTGTCAGTTTATAGGACAGTCGTTAGTCTCCTGGTCCAGTAGAAAATAGAACTCAGTTGCACTTTTCACTGCTGAAGCTGAGTACATTGCCTTAGGAAGTTGTGTGGCCCAAGTTCTTTGGTTGAAGCAACAAGTCTTGGATTTAGGATTATCTGTTGGCACAATTTCTGTTCTGTGTGATAATACTAGTGCAATATGTATCTCTAAGAATCCAATCCAACATTCTAGGACCAAACAAATTGATATAAGGCATCACTTCATTAGGGATCATGTTACAAAAGGGGACATTGAGCTACATCATGTAGCAACTGAAAATCAGCTGGCTGACATCTTCACTAAACCACTGGCCTTTGACTCATTCAGCATTTTGAGAACCAGATTAGGAGTGATTGATATAAATGCTTGATTCTGATGACTGTTAATTTCTGATTGTTCTGATTGGTATTCTGTTTTCTGTTAGTTAGTTTTTGGTTTGATTATTTGCTTTCAGTTGATTTTATTTCTTCTGCTGATTTCTATTTTAGCCTTACTGTTAGTTTGATTTGAGTATTTACTTTGATGTGATTTTCTACCTATTTTTATTCACTGGTTCATATCTTACACTTACTGTTTTATGCTTTTCAAAATCTGATCACCGCTCACTACTTCTGATAATCTGAATTTCTGACTAGGAGTTTTTACCTTGTTTTGATTTGAAAGCTGGTAAGCAGTGATTGATTCCACTGAATCTGTTAAAGGAAATAAACATTGATGATTGTTTCTCTTCCTCTAACTCCTTTACTGGTGTATAGTTTCTTTTGGATAAAAATTCTCTTCAAAATTAAAAGGTTAGTTTTTGAAATAGAGATTATTTTATCTTCCTACAGTAATCTACCTCATATCAATAGTGTTTTTCAAAGTCTTGTGTCATTAGTTTGATTTTCTAAACCAAGTGATTGCATTTATCATATGATATATGGCTTTTGTTTTGTGAATCATTCGTCCTTACTGTGGAGAGTCATCTCCTATGTCTGGAAGATAATCTCACAGCTGAGACTCTTTAATAATTATGAAAAGGAGGAAGCTTACAAAAGATGCGCAGTGCACCAAATAAATTAAAAAACAGGCATAAAATGAGCCCAAAGCTAAAAAGATGCAAAAAATCGCCAACTAAAAGATACACAAAGTGTATCAAAAATGAAAAGATGCGCAAAGCGCCAACTAAATTGCAAAAGAGGCACAAAATGAGCCCAACCAAGCTTTCCTTCCTTTCAGATCGTTAAAGGTCTTAGAAAAATCCGTGTGCCGCTTAATACTTTCAAAAGCTTGTGTTTGAAAATCGTGATTTCTAATTTTTTTTACTTTGTAACACTATTATATCAGATATTTTTCTGGAACGAGGCTTGAAAGGATCTCTTTTCAAATCTAATGTCATTTCTTCTGAATCGGATTTTTGTTTTGAAAGAGGTTTGCATCGATAAGGTGCCCGGGGTCGGAGTTACGAAAGTTAATATTTCCAACCTTTTCTGGATTTCAGCGCTGTCAATCATCATCTTATTTGTTTTTGAATATAAAATCAAGGAAAAATTCTGATTTACTCGAGCATCTTGATCAAAAAAAAAATCGTCGCTTTTGCGTGTTTTTTCTGTGAGTTTTATTCATTTTTGAGTTATTTTGATTTCATGGATATATTTATGGGATCCTGATCGATCATCTTCATCATCCATCTTTTTATGTTTTCTTCACATCGTCCTGGACGATACCCCTGTCGTCCTAGACGATCCTCTTCATCCTGGACGATCCAAACATCGTCCTAGACGATTCATTCAAAATCGTCCCAACACTGCTCCTGCTGCTGAAAAACTCAAATTATTGGTGATCGTCCTGGACGATCCTTACATCGTCCTGGACGATATGATCTATATATTCCTGATCTGATCAAACGGCTGATATTGCACCAATTATTGGCCATCGTCCTAGACGATCCACCTTATCATCCTGGACGATCCATATGTCAAGCCGCTGGACGATTCAAATTCGGCCCGTCTGACATATTTATTGCATATTGTCCCGGACGATCCACCTAATCGTCCTGGACGATACTTTTCATCAACGGTCATCCAGCCTGACTCCTCACGATGATCGCCTGTGTCTAATCATCCTGGATGATCTCTGATCGTCCTGGATGATCGGACCGCCTTTTTGATCAATCGTCTAGGACGTCATAAATGCCCATATCATCCCGGATGATGTCGCGATCGTACGGGACGATCAGGCCATTTTCTATATAAACAGCAGTTTTCTTAAGGATTTTCCACACCTTTTTCTTCCACTCTCCTTCTACTTCCTTACACTTTTGATTCCTAATAGCTGGTGGCAAACGGTCCCGTCAAAAGGGTGCCAGTTCCTCCCGGGGACCTGTTGATCCTCGCTTCCCCAATGCAGCTGATCAGGCTGCCTACGAGCGATATTGCGAAGTGGGGATCACACCGTCGAAAATAATAAATCCCCGCACTCTCATTTATCCTGTCCTTGACCTCTTCGCACACACCTCCCTCACCTTCATCATGACTCTCGCATTTCCCTTTAGCTCGAAACTTCTTCGCATTTTCTTTATAAATTGCGGATTTTGGCTGATTACTCCACCCTCCGCTCTTATGTAAATCAGTGCCCCGTCGAACTTACCTACCAGGACTTTCATAACATTCTCCAACTTTTCGTCACTAGCGACAAACTCCACACCCTTATCACCGACCCAGACTATGATTGGAGTGTCACCAATCATTTCCTTCGCAATACAAATGCCCCTTATCATGACAATGCCTACTCCACACTTCTTAAGGATGCCCAGACTATTCAGCATATTCTTTGTTCCTCCGTCATTCCAAAGGCGGGGGATCGAATTCACATCACCCCACTCCTGTCCTTGACCACCTACTACATCCTGGCCCATAGGGAATTTAATTCCACTGATCTTATTATCTGGTACCTCGAGCACCTCACCACAATTCGGGATCCAGGTCATCACCGTCATCCAAATCTAGCCTTAGGACACATCATTGCCTATGCCCTCGAAACCAAATATGACCTGCAATATCCCGCAGCTCCAGATGTTCCTCCTTCCTTCCTCACAAACAATGCCTTCCATGTCCTACACAGCACTCGACTACATCCGGAGCCCACCCCGGATGTTGAGGAAGAGGAGGAAGAGGCCATTCCAGTTCCTACTGCACCAGAGGCACCTGCTCCCCTTCGCATTGCCTCTCTCTTTGACCACCTGGTGCAGTGCTTCGATCAATGGGAGGCAAGATTTGACTCTTATGTGGTTGCCCAGGAGCAGCGACACGTCGAGGACATCCAGCGCTTCGCTGACTATGCTGCACAGCAGCAACAACAGCATGACCAGGACATTGCCTGGATTGGAGCCCACTTTCAGACCATTCACCATTACTTCAACCCACCACCGCCACCTCCTTCTTCCGATCAGGATCCGCCTTTGTTCTAGTTTTCTATTTTGTAGTTGTTCTCTTTTATGTTTTGTACTTGTATTTCCGTATTCTGTTTTACCCTTCTCCTTTTTGTGATGTCAAAAGGGGGAGTCAGTTGTAGTCGTTTCAGTTTTTGTTATGTGTTATATTTTCTGTATTAGTTTGATTGTTAAATAAAAATTTGAAAAAAAATATATCTATTTTTTGATCTCCTATTTATTTTTATTTTTAAACTACTGTACAAATGTTTGTCATCATCAAAAAGGGGGAGATTGTTGCAAATCTGGTTTTGATGATAAAAAATATGTTTCCTGTGTGTTTTGCTTGGCTAACCCGTTTCAGGCACAAAAGATCACGAGCAAATCAAGCCAACTCAAGATCGGGTCCAAGTGTGTCAAATGTATGATTTTTCTTTTTATTGAGTCAATTGTAATGTAACTGATCCCCGAGCTAAGTAACCATACACACACACAGTCAGGGGGAGAGCTTGAGTGAATTAGAGTTTCTGTTCATTTTTTGTTCAGATCGTCTTGGACGATATTCACATCGTCCTGGATGATCCAGCAAAAATAGAAACCCTAATTAGGGTGACCAAGTTAAGTGAGTCTGATTAAGAAGTTCATCCTGGACGATCTTTAGATCGTACGAGACGATATGCTCAATAAGAAATTCTCAGCCGCCAGAACAAGTTAGGCAAGTTTTTATTTTAAGTTATTTGGTCTGATCGTCCCGGACGATACATGTATCGTCCTAGATGATTCATTAAAATCATGCCTAAATTAGTCTAGTGCATTTCAGCTGTATGTCCCGAACTGTGTTCAGGATGATTTGGGCACTTTTTGAACTAATCATACAGGGCGATACCCATATCGTCCTGGACGATCAAGTCATTTTTTGGTCGTCCAGCACAAGTTTCTCTGGACGGCCCGAACTGTCTTCTAGACGATATTCCTCGATTTGCACTAATTGTCTCGGACGATCGCAGGATCGTACGGGACGATATGAATAATTTTTTCTACTGATCGACTAGAAGAGTCAGATCATCCAGGCCGAAACAGCTAATTTTGAACTGATCGTACAGGATGATCTACGATCTTGGCTGACCAGTTGAGATTTAGGGCAAATTTTAAGCCCTCCTATAAAAGAACTTTTTTTTGAAACAAGAAAAATCTTTTACCACCTTTCTTTCCAGAGAAACCCTAGAGAGAGAGAGAGTTTGGGAGAGAGAGATCTTGTGAGGGGGAGTTAGTGAGAGATTCACTAAGGTTGCTCTAAGCACGGATCAGAGTCATCTTGTCCGCTCGTCGTCTTTCGTCTAGTTGGTGTTCGTCGTGGGAGGATCGTTTGCAAGAAGATCCGAGGTTCTCTGCCATCTTCAGGTGGAAGCAAAAGGAGTTTGAAGGTTCTCTGCCTGCTTCAGGAGGAAGCAAAAGGAGGTCAGGATCTCTGCCCCACCGTGTGGTGAAAAGGAGGTCTTGTACAGGCTTCTCCGCCTTGCTGTGGGAGAAAAAGGAGAGACATTTTTTGTTTAGTGCAATACCCGGAGGGGAGGCTCCGGGGAGTGGACGTAGGTCAAGTTGACCGAACCACTATAAAATCTGGTTTGCTTTTCTGATTCAGTTCTGCACTTAACTTTTTGATATTAACTTCGTGGGTGAATATCTGAGATTGATCTTTTCGTTCTTGTTTAATTGTTTCCGCTGCTAAGTATCGAAAAAATTTTTCATTGTTGTCTTGAAATTTTTAAATAACCAATTCACCCCCCTTCTTGGTTAGCCTCGGGACTTGTTCACTAGGGCTTAACATCCCTATCGAACTTTTAGGAACAAGGGTAAGTTCCAAAAGAATGTTAAGGCTTCAAATGAAGTCATTTGATATGAGTGCAGGAAGCCAGGACACATTAAGATAGATTGCCCCAATCTCAAAGGAAATCCTAGCAAGGAGAAGACCGAGGAGAAACCAAAGGATAGAAGGGGTAAAAAGAGAGTACAATGAGCTTTCTGGGCGGACTCAGCTTCAGATTCATCAGAAATAGCACCAGAAGAGGAAGTTACCAATTTGTGCTTAATGGCTGATAATCTCGACCTTTCAGATGAGGATGAGGTATGTGATTTAAGCTATGAAGAATTATTTGAAGTTTCTGAATGCATACACTCGGCATATAGGAAACTTAAGAAACTGCATGCTAAGTTAAATTTGGATTATATAGAGCTGCAGAAAGATTATGAGATCCTTAGAAAAGATCATGCATTAATTGACAGCAATCACATGACATTATTGGATGAGTATGATGATTTAAACAAACAGCATAATCTTTTAAAATCATCAAATGCTGAACTTGAAAAAGATTTTAAGACTTTTATGGATGAATCGGATTCTAGAGAGCATGAGTTGAAAATTGATAATTCGATTTTAGGAAGTGCCAATGCTTATCTTGAAGTTCAGATTAAAGCACTTAAGGAAAATAAAATACCACCTAAACTTGAAGAGTTTCATGAATCTTACCACAAGAACATTGACTCAAGATCTAAAAAGAAAATTTTTAGGAAGAATAGATTTGTGAATCCCTTTCCAGGGATAAAGTATTTTTCTTGTGGTAGTTTAGGACATATTTCCCATACCTGTACTTTGAAGTATAGAACACATTTAGTATGGAGACCTAAGGTGCATAAACCACAGCATATCACACATGCATCTGGTTTAAAGTTGTCAAAGGTGAACCCAAACTTGTTTGGGTTCCCAAGGCTAACGTTTGATCATTTTGCAGGAACACTCTCACAGAAGACCTCGTGAGAGTATTTGGTACCTGGACAGTGGATGCTCAAAGCATATGACCGGAGATATAAATCAATTTATATCGCTGGAAGCCAGGAATGGAGGCAAGGTGACGCTTGGAGATAATACCACCAAGAGAGTGATAGGTACATGTATAATTGGAAATTCAAAAAATTTTGTTATTGAGAATGTACTGTTAGTTGAAGGCTTGAAACACAATCTATTGAGTATTAGTCAATTATGTGACAAGGGCTATCATATTAAGTTTTTACCTACAAGTTGTGTTATTAGTCTAAATGGAACTGTTGTTTTGAATGGTGATAGGGTGAACAATGTCTACATGCTAGATTTTAATTCTGTTAAACCATCTACTACCTTGTGTTTGAAAATTGTATCTGATGAATCATGATTGTGGCATAGAAGGCTTTGTCATGCTAGCATGAAAAATCTTAGAAAAATCACTCAAAAGCAACTAGTTAGAGGAGTACCCAAATTGGATTTTACTGAAGATCACTTGTGTGATGCATGTCAACTAGGAAAATAAGTGAGATCCTCATTCAATTCTATTAAGGAAATTAGGACTAGCAAGCCCCTAGAAATTCTTCACATGGATTTATTTGGACCTGTTAGTACCTTAAGTTTAGGAGGAAAAAGATTTGGGTATGTTATTGTGGATGACTATACTAGATTCACCTGGATTAAATTTTTGAATCATAAGAGTGAATCATTTTATGAGTTCAGAGATTTTGCCACTTGGATTCAGAGAAAACTTGGTTTTGAAATAGTTAGTATCCAAAGTGATCATGGGGGAGAATTTGAAAATGAAATGTTTAATGATTTTTGCAAATCTCTTGGAATTGAACACAACTTCTCAGCACCGAGGACCCCTCAACAGAATGGAGTTGTAGAAAGAAAGAATAGGACATTAGTTGAAACTGCTAGGGCCATGTTGGTAGAATATTCACTTCCTAAATATTTTTGGGCTGAAGCAGTTAGTACAGCATGTTATGTATTGAATAGGGTGTACATAAGGTCTAAATTGAATAAGACACCCTATGAACTTCTTAAAGATAGAAGTCCCAACCTCTCGCATCTACATGATTTTGGATGTAAAGTGTTCATTCATAATAATGATAAAACTCTTCTAGGAAAATTTGATCCGAAATCAGATGAAGGAATCTTTCTAGGATATTCAAGTGTTGGAAAATCCTATAAAGTTTTTAATAAGAGAACATTGATAGTTGAAGAGACCACACATGTTGTTTTTGATGAATCCTATGATAGTAAAGGGTCTAAGATGGATGAAGATGAGGTTGAGGTGATAAACCAAAAACTTGAAAGTCAAAAAGTTGAAGAAAGGGTTGAAAAAGAAGAGGAAAACTAATTGCCTAGAGAATAAAAATTTGTAAGGAGTCATCCAAAAGAATTGATTTTAGGTGAACCAAGTGAAGGAGTTAGGACTAGGCATAGTTTGAGGAAAGAAGTGAATCATTCAGCATTTATTTCAATGATAGAACCCACGAACATAGAACAAGCACTTTTGGATGAATTTTGGATTTTGGCCATGCAAGAGGAGTTGAATCAATTCAAGAGAAATGATGTTTGGGAATTAATTGAAAGGCCAAAAGAATAAAGTGTAGTTGGGACTAAGTGGGTGTTCAAAAACAAGATGAATAATTCAGGAGTAATTATGAGAAATAAGGCTAGATTAGTAGCTAAGGGGTATAATCAAATTGAAGGAATTGATTTTGAGGAGACATTTGCCCATGTAGCAAGACTTGAAGCAATAAGAGTTTTGTTAGCCTTTGCCTATTTTTAAAAATTTTAAATTGTACCAAATGGATGTTAAGAGTGCCTTTCTAAATGGGGTGATAGAAGAGGATGTGTATGTTGAGCAACCTTCAGGCTTTGAAAATTCTAAATACCCTAATAATATTTTCAAATTGAAAAAGGTATTATATGGACTAAAATAGGCACCTAGAGCATGGTATGAGAGGTTAAGCACTTTCTTATTAAACAGATCATTTGTTAAAGGAAGTGTGGATACCACTCTGTTTATAAAAAGACTTGAAAATGAAATACTCATTGTACAAATATATGTGGATGATATCATCTTTGGATCAACTGATAAAGCTCTATGTGATGAATTTTCAAAAACAATGAGTAGTGAATTTGAGATGAGTTTAATGGGTGATTTGACTTATTTTCTTGGCTTTAGCATAAAATAAAATGAGGAAGGGACTTTTCTTTGTCAATCTAAATATGTTAAGAAAATCCTCAAAAAGTATGAAATGGATAATGCTAAACCAGTCACTACACCCATGAGTTCCTCAGTCCTATTAGATAAGGATCCTAAGGGAAAATCTATTGATCAAAAGAAGTTTAGAGGAATAATTGGATCTTTGCTTTATTTGACTGCTAGCAGACCTGACATTATGTTTAGTGTTTGCTTATGTGCTAGATTTCAAGCTGATCCAAAAGAATCACATTTGACAGCAGTAAAAAGGATCTTAAGATATCTTTTGGAAATTCAAAATTAGGAATTTGGTATCCTAAGAACAGTTCTTCTTTTGATATAATTGGGTACTCAGATTCAGATTTTGTAGGCAGTAGGGTGGATAGGAAAAGTACTTCTAGAACATGTCAATTCATTGGAAATTCATTAGTATCTTGGTCCAGTAGAAAACAAAATTCAGTAGCACTTTCTACAGCTGAAGCAGAATATATTGCCTTAGGAAGTTGTGTAGCACAGGTGCTTTGGTTGAAACAATAATTGAGTGACTTAGGATTAGTAGTTGGCACCATTCCAATATTTTATGACAACACTAGTGCCATTTGTATTTCAAATAATCCTATTCAATATTTTAGAACCAAGCATATTGACATAAGGCATCATTTTATAAGAGATCATGTAGCGAAAAGAGAAATTGAACTACATCATGTCGCTACTAAAGATCAGCTTGCAGATATTTTCACAAAACCCTTAGCCTTTGATACATTTAGCATGTTGAGGACAAGGCTAGGTGTGATAGATCTAAATTCTTGATTGAAATTTCTACAAATGTATTTTAATTTGTTTGTGTTTGTTAGTTTGTTCGTTGATTTGTTTAAAAAAATAAAAAATAAAAAAAAGGGGAAGAGAAAAATCAAAATTTTACTGTTGTGTTTTTGTTCCTTGTTTGAATTCTGAATTGTGTTTTTGTTCCTTGTTTGAATGTTGAAAGGCATGCAAGTTTTTGAAGTGATGGGAGTTTATAGTGTCTATTCGTACTGTACGATATGTCATCATACTGTACGATCACATCATCGTACCCACACTTTGTCTGTACGAATGGAGAGGAAACACTATTAGGAGCAGTTATTATTGGTGATCGTACGTACGAATATGTCATTCATCTATACGATCCACATGTCCTTTCACGTGAGGGACGAACCTAACTGTCGCCTGAACAAACTTAAATTTTCTGATCGTCCCGGACGAACATGTCATCGTCTGTACGATTAGGAAGTCAAAAAGCCTGTACGAAAGGACACCTCGGGACGAGCAGTTTATGAAAAACCATTTCATTTTGACTGCTTTTGTTCGTCTCGGACGAACTTTCATTCGTCCCGGATTAATCAAGGTTCGTCTTGTACGAACTTGATTCGTACAGTACGATAGCAGATTTTTTCTATATAAAGGCGAGTCATTTTCTTTCATTTCACTTTCTATCTAGAACCTTTAGAGCCTTGAGAGAAAATGTCTGGCATTGGAAAAACGGCACGGGTTGCTAGGGCTCCAGCATCTAGAAGAAACTGGGATGATAACTTTCTTAGTGAAGAGAATGAGGAAGCATACCTTAGGTATACAGTATCTAAGGTTACTCCCTCCCGCATTCTACTGCAGGAAAATATACATTTTGCAGTTATGCCCCTTTTTGACTCGACCCACTTTTCATTTCTCTTGACCTTGATTTATGCCTTCAATAAGGATCTATTTCATGTGTTCCTGGCCAACATGACCTTTAACCAGGATCACTTAGTCATTTCATCTTTTGTACTCAAGCAAAATGTAGTGATAACCAAGGAGGACCTAGGGGAATATGTTCATCTTAGAACTCAAGGGGTTAGAGCTCATACCTTCTCCACTATACCTGAAACCGGTTGGTCGAAAATTAACTGAGTTCTTAGAGGTGTAAGTACACCCACATATGTCTCCCGGGTAGATACATTGAATCAAAATGCAAGGATAATACAACATGTGCTTAGGACATCAATTATTTCGAAAGCAGGAGATAGGGTTAATATGACTCCACTTCTTTCCTCAACCACTTTTCTGATTATGACTGGTCATCCCATTGATGAAGCACAATTGATTTTAGACTACATCTATTATCTTTTAGATATTGGTTTGGCTAGTGTAAAGAAGAAGAAAAATATTACTTTAGGATATATTGTGTGTTACATTCTAGAGAGGAAGTACAACCTAGTTCATCCTTCCTGTCCTTCTGAACTCCCACTGTACTTCACTGACGCTTCCTTTAGAGCATTATTTGGGAAAGTGGGTACAGCAGACAGCTCAGATGATGAGCCTCCTTCAGCTTCAGCTCTTTCAGGTGCACCCTCAACTACATCTGGACCTTCACAGGATTTCTATCAAAATATGGTCCAACATTTTGATAGAATGGACCAAAGGTTTGATGACATGGAGGCTCATTTGAAGAGGTAGGATGATCAGTTTGATGCTGTAAACACAAATATTGCTACTCTGAACAGCTACTTTGCGTTGTTTGGTGCTCCACCACCTCCTCCAGATCAGGGCCCTTCTCAGTTCTAGCTTGATTTGTTATGGTTTAGTTTGGATGTGATTGTGTTACTCTTTGTATGTTTTAGGCTATTTTTATGTTGAGGTGAGTTTTTGTTTTGGATATGATAGCAAGTTTTTTTTAAGATGTGCTTCAATGTATAACTTGCTATGTTGTATGTTATAAATTGACTAGTAATGAAATGTTCCAGTGTTTCTGTGCTTATCCTTTTTGTGTTAGTGAATGGCCTTGTTGTATTTTTTTCCCTTCATTTCACTTGACTATAGTTGATTATTGATCTAGAATGTTATTTGAGTTCATATTACAATTGAAAATACAATGCATAACTTTAAATTTTCAAATTTTTTTTAGATTTCATTATGTTTTAGGTGTGGATTAGAAGATCTTACTTAAATCTTATTTAGACATGTATTATTCAGTCTAAATTTGTGTATTTTTGATGTTTTAACATTATTCTCACTGTCTAAATCTTTGTTTTTATTATTGTATGTGTGACTAAGAGATAATATTTTTGGAAAGAATCTTACATTCAAAGCAAAATTTAAAAAGATGCACAAAATGTGCCATACAAGAAAAGATGCGCAATGTTGCCAAATGTGAAAAGACACACAAAGTGTGTCATAAAATAAAAGATGCGCAGTGTCGCCAAATTTTAATAAGGCACAAAATTAGCCTACATTTTGAAAGTCGCCAAATTTTTTTCCTTTAGCATTTTTTCTCTATTTTCACTAATCAATAAATGTCACTGTAGACTTAGAATTTTGGTAATGTTATCTCATCTTCTCTACAAAATTGAGACTGCTAATATGTCTAATACATTACTACTTTAGATCAACTTTTCTTCTCCTTAACATACTATGCAATCTAACATTTTTTGAGAATTTAGTATTTGCATCTCAATTGAATATTGTAGTTAAACTTCATTTAACATTATTCCTCTTCTCAACTACTTTTAAGTGACCTTTTTGCTGTTGGCAAAAGGGGAATAGTTTTTATTGTTTGACTGATGTATATTATGTGCTATTTTTGTATGTTATGTGAGACTTATGTTATTTTGACTTATATTATTTGTATGTTATGTGAGACTTATGTTATTTTGACTTATATTATGTGCTATTTTTGTTTGTTTGTTCTTGTTTCTTGTGCTATTATTTTTGTATGTGTGCTTGTGTTATCATTAAGACACTCTTTCCTACCCTTCCCTTCTGTATTCTATGTAAAATTCTCTATCCTCATATATCTTGATTATTCTTTAGGAGGAGCCTACGGATAGGATAAGTCAATGCTTTAAGGGAACTTTAGGGATCTTTTATTTAGGGGGAGTGTAGATCTTTTATTTAATCTTTTATTTAAGGGAGTACATTTAGTGGATGTTAGAAGTTTTATTGTTTCATATATTTTATTTCAAACAATAGTTATTTTGCCATCATAAAAAAGGGGGAGATTATTGTGATTTGGGTGAATTGGTTTGTTCATGTGAATTCTAATCCAAGTTTATGTTATTTAGATTTTTGATGATTACAAAAGCTTATTGTTTGTCTAATTCATCTTCTAACATATATTTGAGTTTTTTTTTGTTGTGTGTACTAAAGTATTTTTTAGGAAATTCACACTCTAGATTGTTGAAGACTTCAAGTTCATTTGTTCACTATAAATGAAGTCTGTAAATTTTCTTTTTCTTGAGTCTGAGAGAGTGTGATTATAAGTTGGATAACTGTGCACACACACACAATAGTGGAGTAAAAAGTTTAATTTTTTAAACTGATCGTACAGTACGATTTGATATCATACGGGACGATCTGTAGAATGTGTCCTCCATAAAGAACCCACATGCCTAGAAAATTTTTCTAAGTCATGTTCATACAGTACGAATACTTTTTTGTACATGGGTTTTGTTGTACAAACTGCTTAAAATTGGGTTCGTTCAAGCCTTCGTATGGGACGAAATGTTCGTACGAAGCTCTCTGTTCGATTCGTCGGAGCCTATCGTACGGGACGAATGTTCGTACGAAGCTTACTGATTGATTCGTCCAAGCGTTCGTACGGGATGAAATGTTCGTACGAAGCTCTCTGTTTGGTTCGTCCAAGCTTTCGTACGGGACGACTATTTGTACAAAGCTCACTGTTCGATTCGTCTAAGCTTGCGTACGAGTCGAAATGAATGATATTTTGAATTATTCGTACGGTACGATATGAGATCGTCCGGGACGATCGACATGGACTTAACTTGAAATTTCAGTTTTTGGATGGTTTTTTCTATCCCAAGTATAAAAATGACTCAAAACTATTTGAAGGAGAGATCCTTCTACGAAAATTCTTTTGGGAAGTGAAAGGAGAGTGATTGGGAGAGTGTTTGGGAGTGAGTTTAGAGAAATCTTTCAAGAGAGAATTATGAGGAGATTCACAAGGTTATCCAATTGAGAGGATTTCTTTTACTTATTTTTCAAACATCTTCCTAGTTCCTTGGAGGCTTTTGTAAGAGGATTGTTCGAGAGGATTCCGGTTCTCTGCCGCACTTGGAGAGTGAAAAAGATGACGGTTCTCTGCCACGCTTGGAGAGGGAAAAAGACGACGGTTCTTTGCCGCACTTGGAGAGTGAAAAGGATGAAGGTTCTCTGCCGCACTTGGAGGGTGAAAAGGATGACGGTAGTCTGCCGCACCGGGGTTGGTGGAAGAGAGTTTGTAAAGGCTTCTCCGCCTTGCTGTTGGGGCAAAAGGAGAGACACTTGAGTTTAGTGTAATACCTAGAGAAGGAGTCTCTAGGGAGTGGATGTAGGTCGTGTTTGACCGAACCACTATAAATTCTGGTGTCTTCTGTTCACTGTTTATGTTCTGTATTTTTATTTTTCTGCAGTATATTTTCTCAGTGGTTGAATTTCTGTGTTGAACAAAAGAGCAAAAAATTATCTCTGTTCGTACTGTACGAATTGATATCGTACTGTACGATTGGCATTAAATTTTTCTGAAATATTCAGCGTATTATTTTTTAAAAGAGCCAATTCACCCCCCCTCTTGGTTAGCCTAGGGACATGTGCAATAGGTCTAACAACCTATTCGGACTTTCAGATTTGTGAGATTGAAACCATCACTAGAGGCCCCTTATTGCCTAATCAAATCTTATTTGTAATAAATAAAGAGCCAACGCCAAAGAAGTCTCGTACTGATTGCTTCATTACTTTTAATGACTCTAATTTGGAGGGAGTAAATACCCCTCATCAAGATTGACTCATGATTAATATGGGATAGATGACCTATGTTAGAATGTTAAAAAATTTTTAGTGGACAATGAAGCTCCGTGGATGTCTTATTTTACTCTACTTTTTTTAACATGGGTCTTGCTAGAGAAAAACATTAGCTTGCCATAGGACCAGTATATGGGTTTGATAATTGACCAGTATAAGTAGAAAGGATAATTAGCCTCCTGATTATACTCGAGGAATTTCCTCGATAAGCTATGCAGATAATCTAATTTATTATGATAAAATTAGAGTTAACTTATAATGCTACCTTTGGAAGACCCTCCAGTTAATATTTAGGGTTGTCGCCTCCATTCTACATTTCAAATTGAATTTTTTTATCCCTACTAGGATTAACAAGTGGCACAATCCAGCTATCTTAGACAAGCACAATTATGCTCTTCAATCACTTTAAGCATTGAGGACTTCAACCTTCGGAATGAAGATATCCCTCAAAGGGCTTCTCCCCGGGAAGACCTCATTTGTGTATCTATAAGACAAGCACACCTCAAGAACTATATAGATTGGGTCTCTGCTTTTAAATGAAGAGAAGAAAAAGTACATAATTTTCTTACATGAAAGTTAAGATATTTTTTTCATGGAGTCCAGCCAGCATGCTTGGAATCGACCATGAAGTAATCATATACTCCCTTAAAGTGAATCCAATGTGTAAGCAAGTTATCCAAAAGAAATAAAATTTTATACCAGATCACCGGTAAGCAATCCAGCAGGAGATTGAAAAACTCTTAAAAGTTGGGTTTATGTGGGAAGTACACTATCCCACATGGCTGACAAATATCATCATTGTGCGAAAAGCTAGAGGTGCATGTCGAATGTGTGTGGACTATACAAACCTAAACAAAGCCTACTCAAAGGATAGTTTTTCACTTCCTCATATTGACTAATTAGTTGATACGACATCTGGACATTAGATGTTGCGCTTTATGGATGCCTACTCTAGTTACAATTATATAAATATGGATGCTGTGGATGAAGATGCAATAACTTTTCAAACAGATAAATGTTTTTATTATTATTTGGTCATGTTATTTGGGCTCAAGAATCTTGGAGCCATATATCAGTGCCTAATGAATAAGATTTTTAAAGACCTTATTGGATACAATATAGAAGTACATAATGATATATTGGTAAAAGGTCTCAAAAAATCACAACATATTTATGACTTGGAATAATACTTCCACCTTCCATGATGTTTTAACATGTGACTTAACCCTACTAAGTATACTTTTAGAGTCGCATCAAGAAAGTTCTTGGGTTTTATGGTAACCCACTGGGGAATTGAAGCCAATCCAAAAAATTTCAAGGCACTAAGAGATATGGTGCCCTTAAGGAATATATAGAAAATCCATAGGCTTAATTGAAGGATTGCAGCATTATCTCATTTTTTGGCCCGCTTAGGGGATAAGCATCTGCCTTCTTCAAGATACTTAGAGGGGTTCAAAGCATGAGATTCCAATGGACTAATGAATGTTAAGAAGAATTCAAACAATTATGAAAGTATTTGAAATCACCGCCGCTACTTTTGAAACTGTTATAGGGAGAAAAGTTATATTTGTACCTGGCTATTTCTACCTATGCTATCATATTAATCTTGGTTTGAGAGGAGAATGTTGTATAGCATCCCATCTATTATACTTGTAAGATCTTATCTTAAATAAAGGGACTATATTAACTAGCAGATAAAATAGTATTAGCATTATTCTACTCAACTAAGAAACCATGCCCTTACTTTCAAGCTTACATAATTGGGGTCTATACATATCTCCCATTAAAAAACATCCTTCAAAAGCAAAAAGTATCTAGCAGATTAATCAAGTATTCAGTGGAACTAAGAGAGTTTCAAATCCATTAATTACATAGGCCCGATAGCAAATCTCAAGCACTTATAAACTTTAAAGTCGAATACACCATCTCCAATTCAAATGAGCCACCGACTACTTCTCCTTCTCCCTCGTGCTGGACATTATGTATCAATGGAGCTTCTAGAAGTTCTAACACTAAGATAAAAATTTTGTTAATCTTTCTGCAACAAGTTACCCTTTAATATAAAAGTTCGATAGGGATGTTAAGCCTTAGTGAACTAGTCCCGAGGCTAACCAAGAGGGGGGTGAATTGGTTATTTAAAAATTTCATGAAGAACAAAAAAATCTTTTCGATACTTTGCAGCAGAAACATGTAAACAAGAATGAAAAGATCAATCACAGATATTCACCCAAGCAGTTAATATCAAAAAAGTAAAATATCTTGTTGGAAGAAAAATATCTTTTATAGGAGGGCTTAAAATTTGCCCTAAATCTCAACTGGTCGGCCAAGATCGTCCAGGACGATCGATAGATCGTCCTGTACGATCAGTTCAAAATCAGCTGTTTAAGCCTGCACGATCTGGCTCTTCTGGACGGTCAGTAGAAAAAATTAATCATATCGTCCTGTACGATCCTGTGATCGTCCGGGACGATAAGTACAAATTGGGGAATATCGTCCGGAAGACAGTTCGGGTCGTCCAGAGAAACTTGTGCTGGACGACCAAAAAATGACTTGATCGTCCAGGATAATAAGGGTATCGTCCTGTACGATTAGTTAAAAAGTGCCCAAATCATCCTGTACATAGTTCTGGACGTACAGCTGAAATGCACTAGAGAATCCGGATAGTCCAGGACGATCCTGCGATCGTCCAGGACGATATGAACGTATCAATAAAAAATAAATTGCTTTCCTTAATTACCAGATTAAATTAGGCATGATTGTACTGAATCGTCAAGGATGATACACGTATCGTCCGGGATGATCAGACCAAATAACTTAAAATAAAAACTTGCCTAACTTGATCTGGCGGCTGAGAATTTCTGATTTGAGCATATCGTCCCGTACGATCCAAAGATCATCGAGGATGATCTGCTTAATCAGAGCCTCTTAACTTAATCGCCCTAATAAGAGTTTCTATTTTTACCTGATCGTCCAGGATGATGTGAATATCATCCAGGATGATCTGAATAAAAAATGAACAAAAACTCTAATTCACTCAAGCTCTCCCTCTGAGTGTGTGTGTGCAAGGTTACTTAGGTGGGGGATCAGTTACATTATAATTGACTCAAGAAAAAGAAAATAGTACATTGGACACACTTGGACCCTGATCTTGAGTTAGCTTGAGTGGCTCGTGATCTTTTGTGCCTGAAACGGGTTAGCCAAGCAAAACACACTGGAAACATGTTTGTCATCATCAAAACCAGATTTGCAATAATCTCCCCCTTTTTGATGATGACAAACATTTATACAGTAGTTTGAAAATAACAAATAACTCAGAGATTAAAAAACAAGTATTTTTTCAAATTTTCATTTAACAACTAAATCAATGCAGGAAACATAACACATAAAAAAATAGAAACGACTACAACTGACTCTCCCTTTTGACATCACAAAAAGGAGGAGGGTAAACAGAGTACAGAAGAGAAAAGAAAACAACTATAAAACAGAAAACTAGAACAGAGGCGGATCCTGATCGGAAGAAGGAGGTGGCGGTGGTGGGTTGAAGTAGTGGTGAATGGCTTGAAAATGGGCTCCAATCCAGGCAATGTCCTGGTCATGCTGCTGTTGCTGCTGCGCAGCATAGTTAGTGAAGCGCTTAATCTCCTCGGCGTGCCGCTGCTCCTGGGCAACCACATAGGAGTCAAATCTGGCCTCCCACTGATCAAAGTGCTGCACCAGGTGGTCAAAGAGAGAGGCAATACGAAGGGGAGCAGGTGCCTCGCGTGCAGCAGGAACTGGAATAGCCTCTTCCTCTTCCTCCTCAACATCCGGGGCGGGCTCCGGATGTAGTCGGGTGCTGTGTAAGACGTGGAATGAGTTGTTTGTGAAGAAGGAAGGAGGGACATCAGGAGGAACAGGATACTGAAGGTCATATTTTGTTTCTAAGGCATAATGAATGAGATGAACTAAAGCTAGATTTGGGCGACGCCTGTGACCCGTATCTCTAATGGTGGTTAGGTGTTCTATGTATCAGATAATTAGATCAGAGGCATTAAACTCTCAACGGGCCATGATGTAGTAGGTGGTCAAGGACAGTAACGGGGTGATGTGAATTTGATCCCCATCCTTTAGAATGATGGAGGAGCGAAGGACGTGCTGAATGGTCCATGCATCCTTGAGAAGGGAAGTGCAAGCATTGTCATGATAGGGTGCGTTTGTATTGCGAAGGTGTTGCAAATCTGGTTTTGATGATGACAAACATGTTTCCAGTGTGTTTTGCTTGGCTAATCTGTTTCAGGCACAAAAGACCGCGAGCCACTCAAGCCAACTCAAGATCGGGTCCAAGTGTGTCAAATGTATGATTTTTCTTTTTATTGAGTCAATTGTAATGTAACTGATCCCCTAACTAAGTAACCTTGCACACACACACTCAGGGGGAGAGATTGAGTGAGTTAGAGTTTCTGTTCAAAATTTGTTCAGATCATCCTGGACGATAGTTTCATCGTCCTGGACGATCCAGTTAAAAACAGAAACCCTAATTAGGGCGACTAAGCTAAGAGGGTCTGATTGAGCTGATCGTCCTGGACGATCTACGGATCGTACGGGACGATATTCCCAAATCAGAAATTCTCAGCCGCCAGATTAAGTTAGGCAAGTTTTATTTTAAGTATTTTGGTCTGATCGTCCCGGACGATACGTGTATCATCCTGGACGATTCACTACAATCATGCCTAAATTAGTCTGGTAATTAAGGAAAGCAATTAATGTTTAATTGATACGATCACATCATCCAGGACGATCTCAGGATCGTCCCGGAAGATCGTGATCGTCTTGTGCATTTCAACTGTACGTCCAGAACTATTTACAGGACGATTTGGGGCCTTTTTGAACTAATCGTACCGGACGATTACCCTATCGTCCGGGACGATCAAGTCATTTTTTGGTCGTCCAGCACAGATTTCTCTGGACGACCCGAACTGTCTTCTGGATGATTTCCTTCAATTTGAACTAATCGTCCCGGACGATCGCAGGATCGTACGGGACGATATGAACAACTTTTTCTACTGATCGTCCAGAAGAGCCAGATCGTCCAGGCTGAAACAGCTGAATTTGAACTGATCGTACAGGACGATCTACCGATCGTCCTGGACGATCTTGGCCGACAAGTTGAGATTTAGGGCAAATTTTAAGCCCTCCTTTAAAAGAACTTTTTCCAATTTTTGGAAAAATCTTTTGCTGCCTTCCTTCCCTGAGAAACCCTAGAGAAAAGAGAGAGTTGGGAGAGAGAGAAGAGATCTTGTGAGGGGGAGTTAGTGAGGGATTCACTAAGGTTGCTCCAAGCACGGATCAGAGTCGTCTTCTCCGCTCGTCGTCTGTCGTCTAGTCGGTGTTCTACGTGGGAGGATCGTTCGCTAGAAGATCCGGGTTCTCTGCCCACTTCAGGTGGAAGCGAAAGGAGTTCGTGGGTTCTCTGCCCGCTTCAGGTGGAAGTAAAAGGAGTTCGAAGGTTCTCTGCCTGCTTCAGGAGGAAGCGAAAGGAGGTCAGGTTCTCTGCCTCACCGTGTGGTGAAAAGGAGGTGTTTTGTACAGGCTTCTCCGCCTTGCTGTGGGAGCAAAAGGAGAGTCACTTTCGTTTAGTGCAATACCCGGAGGGGAGGCTCCGGGGAGTGGACGTAGGTCAAGTTGACCGAACCACTATAAATTCTGGTTTGCTTTTCTGATTCAGTTTTGCATTTTACTTTTCAATATAAACTGCTTGGGTGAATATCGTTGGTTGATCTTTTCGTTATTGTTTACTTGTTTCCGCTGCTAAGTATCGAAAAGATTTTTGTAGTTATCGTGAAATTTTTAAATAACCAATTCACCCCCCCTCTTGGTTAGCCTCGGGACTAGTTCACTAGGGCTTAACATCCCTTTCGAACTTTCAAGTGGTATCAGAGAGGGATTCAAAATTTCTGTTTAAAAACTTTTGAATTTGATCCAATGGCTAACTGTAACAATCGTAATACTGCTGAAGGTTATTCTATTACTAGACCACCGTTGTTTGACAATATTCCTTTTGATTTTTGGAAAACACGCATGTCTACTTTTCTGCAATCTATTGATTATCGCATGTGGATGTTAGTTAAGGACGGATACAAACCACCTTTTCGAATGATTAACAATGTGAAAATTGAATTGCCGTTTGCTGATTGGACGTTTGATGATCGTGATTTAGCACAGTTGAATGCAAAATGTTTGAACTGTTTCTTTTGTGCTTTGAAATCTGAAGACTATATGCGTGTTTCTACTTGTACAACGGGAAAGGAAATCTGGGATAGGTTATGTATAACATACGAAGGTACAACTGAAGTCAAACAATCTAGGTTAAACATCTTTTTACATGATTACGAACTTTTTCGCATGAAACCTAGTGAGACTATTTCAGAAATGTATACAAGGTTCACTCAGATTGTTACCTCTTTGCATGCTTTAGGTAGAGAACTTACCAACTACGAAAGAGTGAACAAGATTCTTAGATGTTTGCCTGCTTTTTATGATGCTAAGATTATTGCTATTACTGAATCCAAAGATTTAAATACTTACTCTATTGACAGCTTACTTGGATCACTCATTGCTTACGAGCAAGGGGTGAACCAAAGGCAACTTGATGCAGGAGAACGCAAGAAAGAGAAGACCGTGGCACTAAAGGCCAAAGATTCAGATGCTAGCACTTCCGGGTCTGATAGCGATGAAGTTACCTTAATCACAAGGAAATTCAAAAGCTTTCTAGGGAAGAAACATAAGAACTATCAGAAGTGGAACAAGGGTAAGTTCAATAAAAACTTTAAGGGTTCATCTGAATCGGTTTGTTTTGAATGCAGGAAGCCTGGACACATTAAGGCTGATTGTCCAACACTTAAAGCTCACCCAAGCAAGGAGAAGGGTGAGGAGAAACCAAAGTTCAGAAAGGATAAGAAGCGGATTCAGAAGGCGTTCTGGGCAGACTCTGCATCCGACTCTTCTGAGACTGAAGCTGAAGAGGAGGAAATAAACTTGTGTCTGATGGCGGATGATCACCCTGGTCAGTCGGACCAGGAAGAGTTATGTGAGCTTACTTACGGTCAGTTATTTGAAGTTTCTGAAAAGATTCATACATCGTATAGGAAGCTTAAGAAAACCCATGCTAGTTTGAAACTAGATTATCTGACTTTGCAAAAAGAGCTTGAAACTAGATTATCTGACTTTGCAAAAAGAGCATGAAGTGTTGATTAAGGATCATTCCACCATTGATAGCAATCACATGTCTTTACTAGATGAGTTTGATGAACTGAATAAAAAACATTCTGATTTAATTGTTGAGCATAACTTGTTAAAAACATCGCATGGTGAATTAGAACTTACTTTTAAGAAAGTGAATGATTTGGCATCTGAGTTAGAAAGTATTGAAAGTGCAAAAACGTTTGAAATTGGAAGTTTAAACAAACACATTGAGTTTTTGAAAGTAAAAATCAGTGCTTTTGAAAATAACAAAACACCGCCTACTTTTGAACAATTTTATGCACCGCCACCTTTTAAAAATTCTGTTGCAAGTTCATCAAAGAATGTTTCATACACTACTAGGAAGAGGCACTATCACTCACGATGTTTAGTTAATCCTTTTCCTGGTGTTAGATGTTTTTCATGTGGCATGTTAGGACACATATCACACACTTGTACTGTTCACCGTTGTACACATTGGGTGTGGAGACCCAAACTGCCTGTTGCACAGCACAGCACGCATGCATCGAATTCTTCTTTTCATAAGAAGGAACCCAAACCTGTTTGGGTTCCTAAGACTGACATTTGATGATTTTGTAGGTGTGCTCTCACACAAGATCTCATGAGAGCATGTGGTACCTGGACAGCGGATGTTCTAGACATATGACTGGAGATGCAAATCAGTTCATTTCGCTGGAGGCCAGAGCTGGAGGCAAGGTTACACTTGGAGATAACACCACCAGGAAGGTGGTAGGCACAGGTATAATTGGTGATTCAAAGAACTTTATGATTGATAATGTTTTGCTTGTAGATGGACTGAAACACAACCTGCTGAGCATCAGTCAACTCTGCGACAAGGGATACAGCATCAAATTCCTGCCCACTGGCTGCATTTTAAGCTTAAATGATGAAGTTATTTTGCAGGGGCAAAGGATCAACAACGTCTACAAGCTGGATGTAAGTAGCATTAAATCTGATAATTCAATTTGCTTAAAAACTGCTGCTGATGAGTCTTGGTTATGGCATAGGAGATTGTGTCATGCCAGTACGAAAACCCTTAGGAGAGTCACCCAAAAGGACATAGTTAGAGGTGTGCCCAAGCTTAAGTTCACTAAGGATCACCTGTGTGATGCCTGTCAGTTGGGGAAGCAAGTCCAGTCCTCTTTTCACTCTGTTAAGGACATTAGCACCTCTAGACCTTTAGAAGTTCTTCATATGGACCTCTTTGGACCCATTAGCACTGCCAGCTTAGGGGGGAGAGTCTATGGTTTTGTGATTGTTGATGATTATTCAAGGTTCACTTGGGTTAAGTTTTTGTCACACAAATCTGAGTCATTTGATGAGTTTAGATCTTTCTCTACTTGGATTCAGAAGAAGTTAGGATGTGAGATTATTACCATCCATAGTGATCACGGAGGGGAGTTTGAAAATGAAAGATTTGGAAGTTTTTGTGAGGATCATGGGATTAGTCACAATTTTTCAGCTCCTAGGACCCCTCAGCAGAATGGAGTAGCTGAAAGGAAGAACAGGACCTTAGTGGAAGCCGCTAGAGCCATGCTTACCGAGTATTCACTTCCAAAATACTTTTGGGCTGAAGCGGTGAACACTGCCTGTTATGTGCTGAATAGGGTGAATGTGAGAGTCAAACTGAACAAGACACCTTATGAGATCATTAAGGGTAGAACACCAAATCTGTCCCACCTCCATGTCTTTGGCTGTAAGGTTTTCATTCTGAAAAATGGGAAGTCACCCTTAGGAAAATTTGACCCCAAATCTGATGAAGGAGTGTTCTTAGGATATTCAAGTGTGGGGAAATCCTTTAGGGTGTTCAATAGAAGGACTTTGGTGGTGGAAGAAACAACCCATGTAGTGTTTGATGAATCTGATCCTAAGGAGTCTAGATCTGAAGTAGAAGATGAAGAGATTGTTGAGGTTACCCAAGGAGTTGGAAATACAAATTTGGAGGAAAGGGTAGAACCTCAAACCCCATTGCCTAGAGATTGGAGATATTCTTCGAGTCATCCTAAAGAACTGATCTTAGGAGACCCTTCTGAAGGTGTTAGGACTAGGCATGGACTTAGGAAGGAAGTAAACCATTCTGCCTTTATCTCAATGACTGAACCCACCAACATCAATCAAGCCCTGTCGGATGAATTTTGGATTTTAGCTATGCAGGAAGAATTGAATCAATTTGTAAGGAATGATGTTTGGGAGTTAGTAGAAAGACCTAAAAATCAAAGTATTGTGGGAACCAAGTGGGTCTTTAAGAATAAGATGAATGATTCTGGTGTGGTGGTGAGAAATAAGGCAAGATTGGTGGCTAAGGGGTATAATCAGATAGAAGGGATAGATTTTGAGGAAACTTTTGCCCCTGTAGCTAGATTGGAAGCCATTAGAGTGCTACTAGCCTTTGCCTGTTACAAGGGATTTAAGCTATTTCAAATGGATGTCAAGAGTGCCTTTTTAAATGGGGTAATTAAAGAAGATATTTTTGTAGAACAACCCCCAGGTTTTGAGAGTTCCCAATATCCAAGTCATGTCTATAAATTAAAAAAGGCCTTATATGGATTGAAACAGGCACCCAGAGCTTGGTATGAGAGGCTTAGCACATTCCTGTTAGAAAGAGAGTTTGTTAAGGGGAGCGTAGACACCACCCTTTTTCTGAGGAGATTAGGAGATGACTTACTCATTGTCCAGATCTATATTGATGATATAATTTTTGGATCTTCTGATAAATACTTATGTGAAGAGTTTTCTAAAATAATGAGTAAAGAGTTTGAGATGAGTATGATGGGAGAATTGTCCTACTTTTTGGGGTTTAGCATAAGGCAAACGGATGATGGAACCTTTCTCAATCAATCAAAATACACTAAGGACATTTTGAAGAAATATGAAATGGACAAAGCCAAGCCAATCAATACTCCCATGCCCTCCTCAGTTCAGTTAGATAAGGATTCAAATGGAAAATCTGTTGATCAGAAGAAGTATAGAGGGATAATAGGGTCACTGCTTTACCTGACTGCTAGCCGACCTGATATCATGTGTAGTGTCTGTCTTTGTGCTAGGTTTCAGGCTGATCCTAAAGAGTCCCACCTGACTGCTGTTAAGAGAATTCTTAGATATCTTTTAGGGACCCCAAACCTAGGAATTTGGTACCCTAGGCACAGCACCTCCTTTGAGATCATTGGATATTCTGATTCTGACTTTGCGGGGTGTAGGGTGGATAGGAAGAGTACTTCTGGGACTTGTCAATTTATAGGACAGTCGTTAGTCTCCTGGTCCAGTAGAAAATAGAACTCAGTTGCACTTTCCACTGCTGAAGCTGAGTACATTGCCTTAGGGAGTTGTGTGGCCCAAGTTCTTTGGTTGAAGCAACAAGTCTTGGATTTAGGAGTACCTGTTGGCACAATGTCTGTTCTGTGTGATAATACTAGTGCCATCTGTATCTCTAAGAATCCAACCCAACATTCTAGGACCAAACACATTGACATTAGGCATCACTTCATTAGGGACCATGTTATAAAAGGGGACATTGAGCTACACCACGTAGCAACTGAAAATCAGCTGGCTGACATATTCACTAAACCACTGGCCTTTGACTCATTCAGCATTTTGAGAACCAGATTAGGAGTGATTGATATAAATGCTTGATTCTGATGACTGCTGATTTATGATTGTTATGATTAGTATTCTGATTTCTGTTAGTTAGTATTTTGTATTCTGTTTTCTGATTTCTGTTAGTTAGTTTTTGTATTGTGATTTCTGATTTCTGTTAGTTAGTTTTGGTTTGATTATTTGCTTTCAGTTGATTTTATTTCTTCTGCTGATTTCTGTGTTACCCTTTTTGTTAGTTTGATTTGAGTATTTACTTTGCTATGATTTTCAACCTGTTTTTTATGCTTTTCAAGATCTGATCACCGCTCACTACTTCTGGTGATCTGAATTTTTGACTGGGAGTTTTTACCTTGTTTTGGTTTGGAAGCTGATAAGTAGTGATTGACTTCGCTGAATCTGTTAAAGGGAAGAAACATTGATAATTGTTTCTCTTCCTCTAACTCCTTTACTGGTGTGTAGTTTCTTTTGAATAAAAATCCTTTTCAAAATTAAAATGTTAGTTTTTGAAATAGAGATTATTTTATCTTCCTACAGTAATCTGCCTCATATCAATAGTATTTTTCAAAGTCTTGAGTCATTAGTTTGATTTTCTAAACCAAGTGATTGCATTTATCATATGTTGTATGGATTTTTTTTTGTGAATCGTTCTTCCTTACTGCGGAGAGTCATCTCCTATGTCTGGAAGATAATCTCACAGCTGAGACTCTTTAATGATTATGAAAAGGAGAAAGCTTATAAAAGATGCGCAGTGCGCCAGATAATTTGAAAAAGAGGCATAAAATGAGCCCAAAACTGAAAAGATGCGAAATTGCCGAATTGGATACACAAAGTGTATCAAAAATCAAAAGATGCGCAAAGCGCCAACCAATTTGAAAAAGAGGCACAAAATGAGCCCAACACAAGCTTTCTTTCCTTTCAGATTATTAAATGTCTTAGAAAAATCTGTGCGCCACTTAATATTTTTAAAAGCTTGAGTCTTGAAAATCCTGATTTCTGATTTTTTACTTTGTAACACTATTATATCAGATATTTTTCTGGAACGAGGCTTGAAAGGATTTCTTTTCAAATCTAATGTCTTTTATTCTGAATCGAATTTTTGTTTTGAAAGAGGTTTGCATCGATAAGGTACCCGGGGTCAGAGTTACGAATGTTGATTATTTCCAACCTTTTCTGGATTTCAGCGCTGTCAATCATCCTGTCATTGGTTTTTGAATCTAAAATCAATATGTTTTATTTTATGTTTTATTTCCATGTTATGTTTTTCCCTCCTCCTTTTTGTGATGTCAAAAGGGGGAGTCAGTTGTAGTCGTGTCTGTTTCTATTTTCTGAGTCATGTTTCCTGTATTGTTTTAGCTGTTAAATGAAAATTTAAAAAAAAAAATGTTTGTTTGTTTGATCTCCTAGTTTACTTTTACTGTCAGACTACTTTACAAATGTTTGCCATCATCAAAAAGGGGGAGATTGTTGCAAATCTGGTTTTGATGATGACAAACATGTTTCCAGTGTATTTTGCTTGGCTAATCTGTTTCAGGCACAAAAGACCGCGAGCCACTCAAGCCAACTCAAGATCGGGTCCAAGTGTGTCAAATGTATGATTTTTCTTTTTATTGAGTCAATTGTAATGTAACTGATCCCCTAGCTAAGTAACCTTGCACACACACACTCAGGGGGAGAGATTGAGTGAGTTAGAGTTTCTGTTCAAAATTTATTCAGATCGTCCTGGACGATAGTTTCATCGTCCTGGACGATCCAGTTAAAAACAGAAACCCTAATTAGGGCGACTAAGCTAAGAGGGTCTGATTGAGCCGATCGTCCTGGATGATCTACGGATCGTACGGGACGATATTCCCAAATCAGAAATTCTCAGCCGCCAGATTAAGTTAGGCAAGTTTTATTTTAAGTATTTTGGTCTGATCGTCCCGGACGATACGTGTATCGTCCTGGACGATTCACTACAATCATGCCTAAATTAGTCTGGTAATTAAGGAAAGTAATTAATGTTTAATTGATACGATCACATCGTCCAGGACGATCTCAGGATTGTCCCGGACGATTGTGATCGTCTTGTGCATTTCAGCTGTACGTCCAGAACTATTTACAGGACGATTTGGGGCCTTTTTGAACTAATCGTACCGGACGATTACCCTATCGTCCGGGACGATCAAGTCATTTTTTGGTCGTCCAGCACAGATTTCTCTGGACGACCCGAACTATCTTCTGGACGATTTCCTTCAATTTGAACTAATCGTCCCAGACGATCGCAGGATCGTACGGGACGATATGAACAACTTTTTCTACTGATCGTCCAGAAGAGCCAGATCGTCCAGGCTGAAACAGCTGAATTTGAACTGATCGTACAGGACGATCTACCGATCGTCCTGGATGATCTTGGCCGACAAGTTGAGATTTAGGGCAAATTTTAAGCCCTCCTTTAAAAGAACTTTTTCCAATTTTTGGAAAAATCTTTTGCTGCCTTCCTTCCCTGAGAAACCCTAGAGAAAAGAGAGAGTTGGGAGAGAGAGAAGAGATCTTGTGAGGGGGAGTTAGTGAGGGATTCACTAAGGTTGCTCCAAGCACGGATCAGAGTCATCTTCTCCGCTCGTCGTCTGTCGTCTAGTCGGTGTTCTTCGTGGGAGGATCGTTCGCTAGAAGATCCGGGTTCTCTGCCCGCTTCAGGTGGAAGCGAAAGGAGTTCATGGGTTCTCTGCCCGCTTCAGGTGGAAGCAAAAGGAGTTCGAAGGTTCTCTGCCTGCTTCAGGAGGAAGCGAAAGGAGGTCAGGTTCTCTGCCTCACCGTGTGGTGAAAAGGAGGTGTTTAGTACAGGCTTCTCCGCCTTGCTGTGGGAGCAAAAGGAGAGTCACTTTTGTTTAGTGCAATACCCGGAGGAGAGGCTCCGGGGAGTGGACGTAGGTCAAGTTGACCGAACCACTATAAAATCTGGTTTGGTTTTCTGATTCAGTTTTGCATTTTACTTTTCAATATAAACTGCTTGGGTGAATATCGTTGGTTGATCTTTTCGTTATTGTTTACTTGTTTCTGCTGCTAAGTATCGAAAAGATTTTTATAGTTATCGTGAAATTTTTAAATAACCAATTAACCCCCCCTCTTGGTTAGCCTCGGGACTAGTTCACTAGGGCTTAACATGCCTTTCAAACTTTCAGAAGGAAGTGATTGGCGACACTCCAATCATAGTCAGGATCGGTGATAAGCGTGTGGAGTTTATCTCCAGTGACAAACAGGTTCAGAATATTATGAAAATCATGGGTAGTTAGTTCCACGAGACGTTGATTAACGTATGAGCGAAGAGTGGAATAGTCTGTGGAAATGCGCAAATTGGCAAAGAAAATCTGAAGGAGTTTAAGATTAAAAGGAAAGGCTAAGGTCAGGATGAAGGTGAGGGAGGTGCGTGCGAACAGATCTAGAATAGGATAAGTGAGAGTGCTGGGATTTATAATTTTAGAGTGCGTGATCCCCACATCACGATAACACTCGAAAGTAGCCTGATTGGCTGCATTTGGAAAGCGAGGATCAACATGTCCCCGGGAGGAACTCACACCCTTTTGCTGCGAGCGTTTGCCACCAGCCATTAGGAATCAAAAGTGAAGGAAAGTAGAGGGAGAAAGAGTGTGAAAAATCTTTAAGAAAATTACTGTTTATATAGAAAATGGCCTGATCGTCCCGTACGATCGCGACATCGTCCGGGACAATATGGGCATTTATGACGTCCTGGACGATTGGTCAAAAAAGCGGTCCGATCGTCTAGGACGATCAGAGATCGTCCATGACGATTAGACACAGGCGATCGTCCCGAGGAGTCAGGCTGGATGACCGTTGATGAAAAGTATCATCCAGGATGATTAGGTGGATCGTCCAGGACAATATGCCATAAATATGTCGGACGGGCCGAATTTGAATCGTCCAGCGGCTTGACATGTGGATTGTCCAGGACAATAAGGTGGATCATCCAGGACAATGGACAATAATTGGAGCAATGTCAGCTGTTTGATCAGATCAGGAAGATATAGATCATATCTTCCAGGACGATGTAAGGATCGTCCAGGATGATCACCAATTATTGGAGTTTTTTAGCAGCAGGAGCAGTGTGGGGATGATTTTGAATGAATCTTCTAAGATGATGATTGGATCATCTAGGACGAAGAGGATCGTCCAGAACAATCGGGGTATCATCCAGGACGATGTGAAGAAAACAGAAAAAGATGGAGGATGAAGATGACAGATCGGGATCCCAAAAACACAACCACGAAATTAAAATAAAATAAAAATGAATAAAACTCACAGTGAAAACAAATAAAAGCAACGATTTTTTTTTGATCAAGCTGCTCGAGTAAATCCAAATTTTTCCTTGATTTTAGATCCAAAAACCAATAAGAAGATGATTGACAGCGCTGAACTCTAGAAAAGGTTGGAAAAAATCAACTTTCATAACTCTGACCCCGGGCACCTTATCGATGCAAACCTCTTTCAAAACAAAAATCCAATTCAGAAGAAAAGACATTAGATTTGAAAAGAGATCCTTTCAAGCCTCGTTCCAGAAAAAATATCTGATATAATAGTGTTACAAAGTAAAAAATCAAAAATCAAGATTTTCAAAACTCAAGCTTTTGAAAGTATTAAGCGGCACACGGATTTTTCTAAGACCTTTAACGATCTGAAATGAAAGAAAGCTTGGTTGGGCTCATTTTGTGCCTCTTTTTCAATTTAGTTGGCGCTTTACGCATCTTTTCCTTTTTGATACACTTTGTGTATCTTTTAGTTGGCAATTTTTCACATCTTTTCAGCTTTGGGCTAATTTTATGCCTCTTTTTCAATTTATTTGGTGCACTGCGCATCTTTTGTAAGCTTCCTCCGTTTCATAATCATTAAAGAGTCTCAGCTGTGAAATTATCTTCCAGACATAGGAGATGACTCTCCACAGTAAGGAAGAATGATTCACAAAATAAAAGCCATACATCATATGATAAATGCAATCACTTGGTTTAGAAAATCAAACTAATGACTTAAGACTTTGAAAAACACTATTGATATGAGGTAGATTACTATAGGAAGATAAAATAATCTCTATTTTAAAAACTAACATTTTAATTTTGATGAGAATTTTTATCCAAAAGAAACTATACACCAGTAAAGGAGTTAGAGGAAGAGAAACAATCATCAATATTTCTTCCATTTAACAGATTCAGTAGAATCAATCACTGCTTACCAGCTTCCAAATAAAAATAAGGTATAACTCCCAGTCAGAAATTCAGATTATTAGAAGTAATGAGCAGTGATCAGATTTTGAAAAGCATAAAACAGTAAGTGTAAGATATGAACCAGTGAATAAAAAGCAGGTAGAAAATCACATCAAAGTAAATACTCAAATCAAACTAACAGTAAGGCTAAAAATAAAAATCAACAGAAGAAATAAAATTAACTAAAAGAAATAATCAAACCAAAAACTAACTAACAGAAAATAGAGTACCAATCAGAACAATCAGAAATCAGGAGTCATCAGAATCAAGCATTTATATCAATCACTCCTAATCTGGTTCTCAAAATGTTGAATGAGTCAAAGGCCAGTGGTTTAGTGAATATGTCAGCCAGCTGATTTTTAGTTGCTACATGATGTAGCTCAATGTCCCCTTTTATAACATGGTCCCTAATGAAATGATGTCTTATATCAATATGTTTGGTCCTAGAATGTTGGATTGGATTCTTAGAGATACATATGGCACTAGTATTATCACAAAGAACAGAAATTGTACCAACAGGTAACCCTAAATCCAAGACTTATTGCTTCAACCAAAGAACTTGTGCCACACAACTCCCTAAGGTAATGTACTCAGCTTCATTAGTGGAAAGTGCAACTGAGTTCTATTTTCTACTAGACCAGGAGACTAAAGACTGTCCTATGAATTGACAAGTTCCAGAGGTGCTCTTTCTATCCACCCTACACCCCGCAAAGTCAGAATCAGAATATCCAATGATCTCAAAAGTGGTGTTGTGCCTAAGGTACCAGATTCCTAAGTTTGGGGTCCCTAAAAGATATCTAAGAATTCTCTTAATAGCAGTTAGGTGGGACTCTTTAGGATTAGCCTGAAACCTAGCACAAAGACAGACACTAAACATGATATTAGGTCGGCTAGCAGTCAGGTAAAGCAGTGATCCTATTATTCCTCTATACTTCTTATGATCAACAGATTTTCCATTTGAATTCTTATCTAACTGAACTGAGGAGGTCATTGGAGTATTGATTGGCTTGGCTTTATCCATTTCATATTTCTTCAAGATGTCCTTAGTGTATTTAGATTGATTGAGAAAGGTTCCATCATCCATTTGCCTTATGCTAAACCCCAAAAAGTAGGACAATTCTCCCATCATACTCATCTCAAACTCCTTACTCATTATTTTAGAAAACTCATCACATAAATATTTATCAGAAGATCCAAAAATTATATCATCAATATAGATCTGGACAATGAGTAAGTCATCCCCTAATCTCCTCAGAAAAAGTGTGGTGTCTACGCTCCCCTTAACAAACTCTCTTTCTAACAGGAATGTGCTAAGCCTCTCATACCAAGCTCTGGGTGCCTGTTTCAATACATATAAGGCCTTTTTTTAATTTGAAAACATGATTCGGATATTAGGAACTCTAAAAACCTTGGGGTTATTCTACAAAAACATCTTCTTTTATTACCCCATTTAAGAAGGCACTCTTGACATCCATTTGAAACAGCTTAAATCCCTTATAACAGGTAAAGGCTAGTAGCACTCTAATGGCTTCCAATCTAGCTACATGGGCAAAAGTCTCCTCAAAATCAATCCCTTCTATCTGATTATACCCCTTAGCCACCAATCTTGCCTTGTTTCTCACCACCACACCAGAATCATTCATCTTATTCTTAAAGACCCACTTGGTTCCCACAATACTTTGATTTTTAGGTCTTTCTACTAGCTCCCAAACATCATTCCTTACAAATTGATTCAATTCTTCCTGCATAGCTAAAATCCAAAACTCAACTGAGAGGGCTTGATTGATGTTGGTGGGTTCAGTCATTGAGATAAAGGCAGAATGGTTTACTTCTTTTCTAAGTCCATGCCTAGTCCTAACACCTTCAGAAGGGTCTCCTAAGATCAGTTCTTTAGGATGACTAGAAGAATATCTACAATCTCTAGGCAACGTGGTTTGAGGTTCTACCCTTTCCTCCAGATTTTTATTTCCAACCCCTTGGGTAACCTCAACAATCTCTTCATCTTCTACTTCAGATCTAGACTCCTTAGGATCAAATTCATCAAATAATACATGGGTTGTTTCTTCCACCACCAAAGTCCTCTTATTAAACACCCTAAAGGATTTCCCCACACTTGAATATCTTAAGAACACTCCTTCATCAGATTTGGGGTCAAATTTTTCTAAGGGTGACTTCCCGTTGTTCAGAATAAAAACCTTACAGCCAAAGACATTGAGGTGGGACAGATTTGGAGTTCTACCCTTAATGATCTCATAAGGTGTCTTATTCAGTTTGACTCTCACATTCACCCTATTCAACACATAATAGACAGTGTTCACCGCTTTAGCTCAAAAGTATTTTGGAAGTGAATACTCGGCAAGCATGGCTCTAGCGGCTTCCACTAAGGTCCTGTTCTTCATTTCAGCTACCCCGTTCTGCTAAGGGGTCCTAGGAGCTGAAAAATGGTGACTAATCCCTTGATCCTCACAAAAGCTTCCAAATCTTTCATTTTTAAACTCCCCTCCGTAATTACTATGGATGGTAATAATCTCACATCCTAACTTCGTCTGAATCCAAGTAGAGAAAGATCTAAACTCATCAAATGACTCAGATTTATGTGACAAAAATTTTACCCAAGTGAACCTCAAATAATCATCTACAATCACAAATCCATAGACTCTCCCCCCTAAGCTGGCAGTGCTAATGGGTCCAAAGAGGTCCATGTGAAGAACTTCTAGGGGTCTAGAGGAGCTAATGTCCTTAACCGAGTGAAACGAGGACTGGAATGGCTTCCCCAACTGACAGGCATCGTACAGGTGATCCTTAGTGAACTTAAGCTTGGGCACACCTCTAACTAAGTCCTTCTGGGTGACTCTCCTAAGGGTTTTCATACTGGCATGATATAATCTCCTATGCCATAACCAAGACTCATCAGCAACAGTTTTTAAGCAAATTGAATTATCAGATTTAATGCAACTTACATCCAGCTTGTAGACGTTGTTGATCCTTTGCCCCTGTAAAATAACTTCATCATTTAAGCTTAAAATGCAGCCAGTGGGCAGGAATTTGATGTTGTATCCCTTGTTACAAAGTTGACTGATGCTTAGCAAGTTGTGTTTCAGTTCATCTACAAGCAAAACATTATCAATCATAAAATTCTTTGAATCACCAATTATACCTGTGCCCACCACCTTCCTGGTGGTGTTATCTCCAAGTGTAACCTTGCCTCCAACTCTGGCCTCCAGCGAAATGAACTGATTTGCATCTCCAGTCATGTGTCTAGAACATCCGCTGTCCAGGTACCACATGCTCTCACAAGGTCTTGTGTGAGAGCACACCTACAAAAATATCAAACGTTAGTCTTAGGAACCCAAACAGGTTTGGGTTCCTTCTTATGAAAAGAAGAATGCAATGCATGCGTGCTGTGCTGTGAAACAGGCAGTTTGGGTCGCCACACCCAATGTGTACTACGGTGAACAGTGCAGGTGTGGGAAATGTGTCCTAACATGCCACATGAAAAACATCTAACACCAGGAAAAGGATTAACTAAACGTCGTGAGTGATAGTGCCTCTTCCTAGAAATGTATGAAACATGCTTTAATGAACTTGCAACAGATTTTTTAAAAGGTGGCAGTGCATAAAACTGTTCAAACATAGGTGGTTTTTTGTTCTTTTCTAAAGCAGCAATTTTCACTCTTAAAAATTCATTCTCCTTGTTAAGACTAACAATCTCAAAAGTTTTTACACTTTCATTACTTTCTAAATCACATGCCATATCTTTCAATTTCTTAAAAGCAGCATCTAATTCAACATGCGATGTTTTTAATGCATCATGCTCAACAATTAAATCAGAATGCTTTCCATTCAGTTCATCAAACTCATCTAGTAAAGACATGTGATTGCTATCAATAGTAGAATGATCCTTAATCAACACATCATGCTCTTTTTGCAAAGTCAAATAATCCAGTTTCAAACTAGCATTGGTTTTCTTAAGCTTCCTATACGATGCATGAATTTTTTTAGATACTTTAAATAATTGATCGTAAGTAAGATCACAAATCTCTTCCTGGTCCGACTGACCAGGGTGATCATCAGCCATCAGACACAAATTTGTTTCCTCCTCTTCAGCTTCAGTCTCAGAGGAGTCGGATGCAGAGTCTGCCTAGAACGCCTTTTGTATCCGCTTCTTATCCTTTCTGAACTTTGGTTTCTCCTCACCCTTCTCCTTGCTTGGGTGAGCCTTGAGTGTAGGACAATCCGCCTTTATGTGTCCAGGCTTCCTGCATTCAAAACAAACAAATTTAGATGAACTTTTAAAGTTTCTACTGGTCTTACCTTTGTTCCACTTTTGAAAATTCTTATTGTTCTTCCTTAGAAAGCTCTTGAATTGCCTTGTGATTAAGGTAACATCATCGCTATCAGACCCAAAAGTGTTAGCATCTAAATTTTTGGCCTTTAGCACCACTGTCTTCTCCTTCTTTCGTTCACCTGCATCAAGTTGTCTTTGGTTCACCCCTTACTCGTAAGCAATGAGTGATCCAAGTAAGCTGTCAATAGAGTAAGTATTTAAATCTTTAGATTCCGTAATCACAGTAATCTTAGCATCGTAAGAAGCAGGCAAACATCTAAGAATTTTATTCACTCTTTCGTAATTAGTTAGTTCTCTTCCTAGAGCATGCAAAGAGGTAACGATTTGAGTGAACCTTGTGTACATTTTTGAAATCGTCTCACTAGGTTTCATGCGAAAAAGTTTGTAATCATGTAACAAGATGTTTAACCTAGACTGTTTGACTTCAGTTGTACCTTCATATGTTATACACAATCTATCCCAGATTTCTTTACCCGTTGTACAAGTAGAAACACGCATATAGTCTTCAGATTTTAAAGCACAAAAGAAACAGTTCAAGCATTTTGCATTTAACTGTGCTAAATCACGATCATCAAACATCCAATCAGCAAAGGGCAATTCAGTTTTCACATTGTTAATCAATCTAAAAGGTGGTTCGTGTCCATCCTTAACTAACATCCACATGCGATAGTCAATCGATTGAAGAAAAGTAGACATGCGTGTTTTCCAAAAATCAAAAGGAATATTATCAAACAATGGTGGTCTTGTAATAGAACAGCCTTCAGCCGTATTACGATTGTTACAGTTAGCCATGGATCAAATTCAAAAGTTTTTAAACCTAAATTTTGAATCCCGCTCTGATACCACTTGAAAGTTCGATAGGGATGTTAAGCCCTAGTGAACTAGTCCCGAGGCTAACCAAGAGGGGGGGGGGGTGAATTGGTTATTTAAAAATTTCATGAAGAATAGAAAAAATCTTTTCGATACTTTGTAGCAGAAACACGTAAACAAGAACGAAAAGATCAATCATAGATATTCACCCAAGCAGTTAATATCAGAAAAGTAAAGTGCAGAATAGAATCAGAAAAGCAAACCGGATTTTATAGTGGTTCAGTCAACTTGACCTACGTCCACTCCCCAGAGCCTCCCCTCCGGGTATTGCACTAAATAAAAAGTGTCTCTCCTTTTGCTCCCACAACAAGGCGGAGAAGCCTGTACAAGACCTCCTTTTCACCACACGGTGAGGCAGAGAACCCGACCTCCTTTTGCTTCCACCTGAAGTGGGCAGAGAACCTTGAAAGTACGAGATGCGCCAAGAGGGGGGGGTGAATTGGTATTTTAAAAATTAATCCTAAACAGGAGTTCTAATATTTTTGGATTTTTTTTTAAAATAACAACTCAATAATTAAACGCGGAAGCTACTTATTACAATCACAAAGATGATAATGTAACACAATACTAAATCTCACAATAAAAAGAACTAAAACCAGATTTTTCACCACGCAATTAAAGCAATGAGCAAGTAAGTGAAAAATTAAATGCGGTACGAAAAATGAAAAGAGCACACCAGAATTTTTATAGTGGTTCGGTCACTTGACCTACGTCCACTCCCCGGAGTCCTCTACTCCGAGAGTTGCACTACTAAAAGTTGACTCTCCTTTTGCCCCCCTTGGCAAGGCGGAGAAGCCCTTACAAACCTCCCTTTCACCTCCCCCGGTGTGGCGGAATACCAAACGCTTTGTCACCTCCTCGGCGACGGCAGCGGACCTTCTCCTTTTTCTCCCTCCTGGAGATGGCAGAGTACCTTCTCCTTTTTCTCCCTCCTGGAGATGGCAGAGTACCCGGTGATTGTTGATCTTGAAGCCTCTCTTTCCTTGAGAACCTTTCCAAGACAACCCAAGCCACAAGAGGACCAAAGCATGCAACTTAGCTTGGAGAATAGTGAGAACCCCTCACTCTCCTTCTCCCTCACGCTCAAGCCCACCTTCTTCCTCCTCAAGCCTTGGATCTCTTCCAAGACAAGATTCCTCACAAGAGTCCCTTCCTCTCTTTCAGCTCTCCACAGCAGAAAAGACGACCAACAACTTCTTACTCAATCATCAAAAAATTGTTTTTTAAATCAGGCTCCAAAAACCCTAAATTTCAACTCAAAAACGAATAATATCGTACAGTACGATATAATATCGTACAGTACGATCAGTTCAAAACAGACTTCGTTCAGTACGAACCCAGACGAACAGTTCTCTGATTTTACAAATATCGTACCGTACGATTGGAAAATCGTACGGGACGATCAGTTCAATTTCGACTGTTCGTACGGGACGAACCATGGGACGATAAAATTTCGTCTCTGTCTATCGTACAGTACTCCTCAAACATCGTACAGTACGATAGGATATTTCAACTGTTCGTACGGGACGAATGTCGGGACGATATATGGGACGAAAGAATTCGTCTCTGCCTATCGTCCAGCATCGTCAGTACGATCAGTTCATTTTCAGGACATCGTCCAGTACGATAGGAATATCGTCCGGGACGATTAGAACAAATACCTTGGTTTCGTTTGGTACGATCATCAGGACGATCAAAAATCGTCTCTGTCGGTCGTACAGTACGATTTATATCGTACAGTACGATTGACTTTAATTAAGAAACCAAGATCTTTATTTCCTGATTACGGGAGATAATTTTGGTAAGTATTCAAATAATCGTACAGTACGATATACTATCGTACGGTACGATCTACTAATGAGATGAAATAATATAACTTACCAAACTTATTCTGGCGGCTAGGGTTTCAGAATTGAATACAATCGTACCGTACGATATGAATCGTACAGTACGATCTATTCAGAAAAATAGAAAGTTCAGCAATTAGCCGTTAGCCTGATTATTAATGGCATATCGTACAGTACGATACAAAATCGTACAGTACGATAAGTTTAAAAAAAAACTTAAACTTAATGATAAAAATCCCCCTGTTTGTGTGTGTGCAATTTCTCCCTTCTCGTGCATGCTTTTGTGGCAGACTCAATAAATAGAAAATAAAGAAAAATAGAATTACAATATTTTGAATTTCCTATTCTACCCAAACTGAGTCTCCAGCAATCTTGAGCCAAATGTATTAGACCTGAAATGTTAGTGCTCATAGACAAAAATAAACATTTATAGATTCTGAGATGAATGATATTATTCTAGTAAGTATTATTTAACATCATCAAAATCAAGTGCTTGGGATCCTGGATTGCAACAATCTCCCCCTTTTTGATGATGTCAAATAATATTTTCTTGATTACCATGATTGTTATTTGTCTCTTGGCTCCCCCTCAGTAGGATAATCAAACAACTTTTTTTTTTTTATTTATAAAATTTTATAACATGAAATAACAACATAATACATAATGCAAAATAACAACAAGATTGCTTTAATTGAAGAACACAAACAAGATAAATACTTCTCCCCCTTTTGACAGCACCAAAAAGGGAAGTACAACACAAACAATTACGAAAAGAAACAAGAACAAACTAAAACAAAAGAAAATACACATATCTAAAAGTCGGGATCCTGATCCGGTGGTGTTGGAGGTGGCGGAAAGTGAAGGTTCAGAGAAGCAAAGTTCTGATCAATCCTGGTAAATCGTGCGTCAAACCACTGCCGATCTTCGTCGTGCTGGCGTTGTTGGTCGGCAATGTGTTGACCCAAACGAGCTTCCAAGCGATCCAGGCGTTGTAGAACGTCGTCTTGCGGGTAGGCAAAGTAGGCAGGTGCAGGGGGTAGAACAGGAGGTGGTGGAGGTCCTCCTGCTGCGGCTGCTTCCTCTTCTTCATCAAAGTCAGGGTCAGCGTGGGCTGCACCCCTATGAAAGAGAACGCGAAAAGAGGCATTTGAATAGAAGACCGGTAGATTGTCAGGATCTAGAGGATAATGCAATTGATACTTAACATCTAAGATATATCCTATGACATGGCCTAAGGCTATATTTTGTTTGCGACGGGCACCTGCACACCTAAGGGCGGATAAGTTATTCAGATAGTCTATGATCATTTGGGCTTCATCAAATCGGGTGCCTGACATAATTAGGTAGGTTACAATGGAAAGTAGTGGAGTGATATGAATTCGATCTCCAGCTTTTGGTATGATGGAGGTGCGAAGGACGTGCTGGATGACTCGGGCATTTTGGTTCATGCTTTGGACAAGAGGGAGATGTTGATTGGAAGGTATGTTGCGAAGGAGGAGATTTACTGGTGTCCAATCGTAGTCTTGGGTAATTAGGGATTGAGGACGAGGGCCTTCAGTGGATAGGCCGATGTGTTGGGCGATGTCGTCTTTAGTGATGACAACATTCGTTTTGCAAACATAAGAAGATAAGGTGTGGGTTTCAGCGTGAATTCTTAAGTTGGCCAGAAATTCAAAGAGGAGTTCAGAATGGAAGGGAAAGGCGAGGGTGAGAAGGATTTGAAGAGAGGTAGAGGCAAAAAGAGGCATCACCTCAAAGCTAAGGGCAGCTTGATTTAACATTCTTGACGGGGTGATTTTTGCTTCCTTGAACTTGTAATATGCCTTCTCGTCGGCGGCGGACAGAAACCGGTCGTCGAAGCGGCGGGAGGAGGAAGAACCCCCCTCGATCAAACGACCTCGCTTGCTCCCTCCAGCCATTGGAATGAAGATGAAATGAGCTTGAGAATGAAGAGGGATTGGAATGAAGATGAAATGAGCTTGAGAAAAACCTTCCAATTTATAGAAATTTCGGGATGATCGTACAGTACGATAGTATATCGTACAGTACGATATGCAATCAATTCGTCTGGACGACTGTCGGGAAAAAGTTGGTCAAATCGTACAGTACGATCCGAATCGTACAGTACGATTGCGAGAGAAGGACGTTCGTCCCGAGGAGTCGTCGGTACGACCGTTGAAAAAGGAAGATCGTCCAGTACGAACAGGTGTTCGTACTGTACGAACAGCAATAATTATCGTACCAACCGACTTTTAATTCGTCCCAATCCAGAATACACGTGGATCGTACAGTACGATAGGTGCATCGTACAGTACGAGTCTCAATAATGTGTATCGTACAGTACGAGTAGTGATTCGTACAGTACGATATGTTTAAACAGAATAGAATTGGATTTGGACCGTTGATCAGATGGAGGGCTGTGATTTGTATAGTTGGGATAATCGTACAGTACGATTATGTATCGTACAGTACGATGGGCAGAGAAAATCAAAATTTTGGAATTCAGGAAGGTGATTGTGTGGAGATCAGGAAACCAAATTTTTTTTTTTTTTTTTTTTTTTTTTTTTTAATTTTTTTTTTTTATTTTTATATATATTATTTTTTTTTTTATTTTCTATTCATGCATGAATGTCTATGACACCTAGTTTAGTTCTCAAGGTACAGAAAGTGTCATAAGGTAGTGGTTTTGTGAAAATGTCAGCTAATTGTTCTCCAGTGGCAATGTGATGCAGTTCAATGTCCCCTTTTGCTACATGATCTCTTATGAAGTGATGTCTAATGTCTATATGTTTTGTTCGTGAGTGCTGAATAGGATTTTTGGATATACAGATTGCACTAGAGTTGTCACACATTATGGGGATGGTTCCTACAGGTAGTCCAAGATCTAGAAGCTGTTGTTTTAACCATAAGACTTGAGCAACACAGCTTCCTACTGCTATATATTCTGCTTCAGCTGTTGAGAGGGCTACCGAATTTTGTTTTCTACTGGACCAAGAAACTAAGGATTGTCCAATAAATTGACAGGTACCAGATGTGCTCTTTCTATCTATCCTACATCCTGCAAAGTCTGAATCTGAATATCCTAAGATTTCAAAAGAGGTGCTGTGCCTAGGATACCAAATTCCTAAGTTTGGGGTGCCTAGTAGGTATCTAAGAATTCTTTTTACTGCAGTCATGTGAGATTCTTTTGGATCTGCTTGAAATCTAGCACAGAGACAAACGCTAAACATTATATCTGGTCTACTGGCAGTTAAGTAGAGAAGTGATCCAATTATTCCCCTATACCTTTTCTGATCTACTGATTTTCCATTTGAGTCTTTATCTAGTTGAGTGTTTGAACCCATGGGAGTATTCATGGCCTTAGCATTGTCCATTTCATATTTTTTAAGAATATCCTTGATGTACTTAGATTGGCTAAGGAACGTTCCACTTTCTATCTGTTTCACACTAAATCCAAGAAAATAATTAAGTTCTCCCATCATACTCATTTCAAACTCATCACTCATTGTTTTTGAGAATTCATCACATAAGGTTTTCTCGGATGATCCAAATAAGATATCATCTACATAGATTTGAACAATGAGTATCTCATCTCCTAATTTCTTCAAGAATAGGGTGGTGTCCACACTACCCTTAACAAAGCCTCTATCTAGTAGGAATGTACTAAGTCTTTCATACCAGGCTCTTGGTGCTTGCTTTAATCCGTATAGTGCCTTTTTCAACTTAAACACATGATTTGGAAATTGTGAGTTTTCAAAACCTGGGGGTTGTTCCACATAGACATCCTCTTTGATTACCCCATTTAGGAAAGCACTCTTAACATCCATTTGATATAGTTTAAATCCTTTAAAGCAAGCAAAAGCTAAGAGTACTCTAATGGCTTCTAATCTAGCAACAGGTGCAAAGGTTTCCTCAAAGTCTATTCCCTCAATTTGGTTATAACCCTTTGCTACTAGTCTAGCCTTGTTTCTCACTACTATTCCAGAGTCATTCATTTTATTTTTAAAGACCCACTTAGTTCCTACAACACTTTGTTCTTTAGGTCTCTTAACTAGTTCCCAAACATCATTCCTAACAAATTGGTTCAGCTCTTCTTGCATTGCTAGGATCCAGAATTCATCTCCTAAGGCTTGATCTATATTTGTGGGTTCAATCATGGAGATAAATGCAGAATGACTAACCTCTTTTCTAAGTCCATGCCTAGTTTTTACACCTTCTAATGGGTCCCCTAAGATCAGTTCTTTAGGATGACTAGAAGAATATTTCAAATCTCTAGGCAATTGTTCCTGAGGTTCTGCTCTAACCTCTATGGCAATGGTTTCTACCCCCTTAATGATCTCAACTTCTTCTTCTTCATGATCAGGTTCAGAGATCTTATCAGATTCATCAAACACAACATGGGTAGATTCTTCTACTACAAGAGTTCTCTTATTAAAGATCCTAAAGGCTTTACCTACAGAAGAATAACCTAAGAAAACACCTTCATCAGCTTTAGGATCAAACTTTCCTAAGGGTGACTTACCATTGATTAAGATAAAACATTTGCAACCAAAGACATGTAAGTGTGAGAGATTTGGTGTCCTACCCTTAATTAATTCATAGGGTGTCTTATTTAGTTTAGATCTAACATTTACCCTATTTAGAACATAGCAAGCAGTATTGACTGCTTCAGCCCAAAAATATCTAGGGAGAGTGTATTCAGCTAACATTGCCCTAGCAGCTTCAACTAAAGTTCTATTCTTTCTTTCTGCTATTCCATTTTGCTGAGGTGTCCTTGGGGCAGAGAAATTATGTTCAATTCCTATCTCTTGACAAAAAGATTCAAACTTATCATTCTCAAATTCTCCTCCGTGATCACTATGGATTGTTGAAATTTCACAACCTAATTTTCTTTGAATCCAAGTGGAGAAAATTCTAAACTCTTCAAATGACTCACTCTTATGTGCTAAAAATCTTACCCAAGTAAATCTAGAGTAGTCATCCACTATTACAAATCCATAAGTTTTCCCTCCTAGGCTTGCAGTGCTGACAGGTCCAAAAAGGTCCATGTGTAGAATCTCTAGTGGCCTAGTGGTGTTAATGTCTTTAATTGAATGAAATGAAGATTTTACTTGTTTTCCTAGTTGGCAAGCATCGCATAGATGATCCTTAGTGAAGTCTAACTTAGGTATGCCTCTAACTAGGTCTTTCTGAGTGATATTCCTAAGTGTTTTCATGCTAGCATGGCATAGTCTCCTATGCCAAAGCCAAGAGTCATCAGCTACTGTTTTCAAGCATAAAGGGTCAGAGTTTTCAATGCAGTTTAAATCTAACATGTAAACATTGTTAATTCGTTTTCCTTCTAACACAAGTGAATTATTCAAACTAATCATGCATTTGTCAGAAAGAAATTTTATATCAAAACCTTTATCACATAATTGACTAGTACTCAATAAGTTATGCTTTAAACCATCAACTAAAAGTACATTTTCAATTACCAGATTTTTAGTATTTCCAATAATACCTGTGCCCACCACTTTCCTGGTGGTGTTGTCTCCCAAAGTTACCTTGCCTCCTGCCCTGGCCTCCAGTGTCACGAACTGCTTTATGTCTCCAGTCATGTGTCGTGAGCAGCCACTGTCCAGGTACCACATGCTCTCACTAGGTCTTTTGTGAGAGCATCCCTACAATGTCAATCAAAGGTCAGTTTTGGGAACCCAAGTGAGTTTGGGTTCCACCTTATGCTTGTATGAATGATATGTATGCATGGTATGCTGTGATGAATGCACCTTGGGTCTCCACACTAGATGTGTTCTATGGTGAATAGTGCAGGTGCGGGCTATGTGACCTACCATGCCACAAGAGTAACACCTAACACCGGGAAATGGGTTCACTAATCTATTTGGGTGAGAGTGCCTCCTCTTAGGTTTGTATGATGCATGCTGTGATGATTTTGAATGAGATGGAGGTGCATAGAATTCTTCGAAAGTGGGTGGTTTTTTATTATTCTCATATGCATCAATTTTTTTCAATAGAAATTTATTTTCTTGTTCAAGACTCCTAATTTGAAATTTCACATATGATAGTTCATCTAATTCCTTGCATGCATTTTCTAATTCAATATGTGATGATTTCAAGGAATCATGTGAAGTAGTTAATTCAATATGCTTCTTATTTAATGTATCAAATTCATCAAGTAGGGACATGTGATCTCTATCTAATTCAGAAAGATCTTTAACTACACTAGCATGCTCTTCTTGTAAAGTACTAAAATCAGTATTAAGGCTAGCATACATTTTCTTTAATTTCCTATACGAGTCATGAATATTTTCAGAAATGATTAGCAGTTCATCATATGAAAGTTGACATACCTCATCTTGATCGGATTGATCAAGTTTATCATTAGCCATAAGACATAAATTTGTTACCTCCTCCTCTGCCTCTTCTTCTGATGATTCTGAAGCAGAGTCGGCCCAAAAAGCTTTCTGTGTCTTGAACTTGCCCTTCTTGAATTTTGATCTTTCATCATTCTTATCCCTGGATTGTTGAGTCTTAATGTTTGGGCAATCAGCTCGGAGATGACCTGGTTTTCTGCATTCAAAGCAAATTGTGTCAGATGAAACTTTAATATTTTTTGAGTTTTTACCTTTGTTCCAGTTGCTTTGGTGACGTCGTTGCTTTCTCTTCAGGAAACTTTTGAACTGGCGAGTCATCAAAGCTATGTCGTCATCCTCCTCCGCTGCAGAGCTATCACTTTCAGAATTGTCAGCTTTTAATGCCACAGTTCGCTCCTTCTTCTTATCACCTGCATCACTTTGTCTTTGACTCACCCCTTGCTCGTAGGCAATGAGTGATCCAAGTAAATTGTCAATCGAATAAACATTTAAATCCTTAGACTCAGTAATTGCAGTAATTTTGGCATCATATGAACTAGGTAAGCATCTTAGAATTTTGTTAACTTTTCAGAATTGGATAAATCTCTTCCTAGAGCATGCAAGGATGTCACTATTTGGGTAAACCTAGTGTACATTTCAGAAATCGTTTCGCTAGGTTTCATGCGGAAGAGTTCATAATCGTGCAGGAGAATGTTTAGTCTAGATTGTTTAACCTCATTGGTTCCTTCGTAAGTGATGCACAGTCTATCCCATATCTCCTTACCAGAAGTACATGTTGATACACGCATATAGTCTTCAGATTTTAATGCGCAAAAGAAACAGTTTAAGCATTTAGCATTTAATTGTGCATAGTCACGATCCTCATTACTCCATTCTCTAAAAGCTAGTTCAGTTTTAACGCCATTGATCATATGAAAAGGTGGAGAGTAACCTTCTTGAACCAACATCCACATGCGATAGTCTATAGACTGTAAAAACGTAGACATGCGAATTTTCCAAAAATCAAACGGTATATTGTCAAACAGAGGTGGTCGGGTTATTGAGTAACCCTCAGCAGTGTTACGATTACCAAATTGAGCCATGGATCTTATGTTTCTAGGTTTTCTAAAACACTATTCTGAAACCCCGCTCTGATACCACTTGAAAGTACGAGATGCGCCAAGAGGGGGGGGGTTGAATTGGTATTTTAAAAATTAATCCTAAACAGGAGTTCTAATATTTTGGATTTTTTTTTAAAATAACAACTCAATAATTAAACGCGGAAGCTACTTATTACAATCACAAAGATGATAATGTAACACAATACTAAATCTCACAATAAAAAGAACTAAAACCAGATTTTTCACCACGCAATTAAAGCAATGAGCAAGTAAGTGAAAAATTAAATGCGGTACGAAAAATGAAAAGAGCACACCAGAATTTTTATAGTGGTTCGGTCACTTGACCTACGTCCACTCCCCGGAGTCCTCTACTCCGAGAGTTGCACTACTAAAAGTTGACTCTCCTTTTGCCCCCCTTGGCAAGGCGGAGAAGCCCTTACAAACCTCCCTTTCACCTCCCCCGGTGTGGCGGAATACCAAACGCTTTGTCACCTCCTCGGCGACGGCAGCGGACCTTCTCCTTTTTCTCCCTCCTGGAGATGGCAGAGTACCTTCTCCTTTTTCTCCCTCCTGGAGATGGCAGAGTACCCGGTGATTGTTGATCTTGAAGCCTCTCTTTCCTTGAGAACCTTTCCAAGACAACCCAAGCCACAAGAGGACCAAAGCATGCAACTTAGCTTGGAGAATAGTGAGAACCCCTCACTCTCCTTCTCCCTCACGCTCAAGCCCACCTTCTTCCTCCTCAAGCCTTGGATCTCTTCCAAGACAAGATTCCTCACAAGAGTCCTTCCTCTCTTTCAGCTCTCCACAGCAGAAAAGACGACCAACAACTTCTTACTCAATCATCAAAAAATTGTTTTTTAAATCAGGCTCCAAAAACCCTAAATTTCAACTCAAAAACGAATAATATCGTACAATACGATATAATATCGTACAGTACGATCAGTTCAAAACAGACTTCGTTCAGTACGAACCCAGACGAACAGTTCTCTGATTTTACAAATATCGTACCGTACGATTGGAAAATCGTACGGGACGATCAGTTCAATTTCGACTGTTCGTACGGGACGAACCATGGGACGATAAAATTTCGTCTCTGTCTATCGTACAGTACTCCTCAAACATCGTACAGTACGATAGGATATTTCAACTGTTCGTACGGGACGAATGTCGGGACGATATATGGGACGAAAGAATTCGTCTCTGCCTATCGTCCAGCATCGTCAGTACGATCAGTTCATTTTCAGGACATCGTCCAGTACGATAGGAATATCGTCCGGGACGATTAGAACAAATACCTTGGTTTCGTTTGGTACGATCATCAGGACGATCAAAAATCGTCTCTGTCGGTCGTACAGTACGATTTATATCGTACAGTACGATTGACTTTAATTAAGAAACCAAGATCTTTATTTCCTGATTACGGGAGATAATTTTGGTAAGTATTCAAATAATCGTACAGTACGATATACTATCGTACGGTACGATCTACTAATGAGATGAAATAATATAACTTACCAAACTTATTCTGGCGGCTAGGGTTTCAGAATTGAATACAATCGTACCGTACGATATGAATCGTACAGTACGATCTATTCAGAAAAATAGAAAGTTCAGCAATTAGCCGTTAGCCTGATTATTAATGGCATATCGTACAGTACGATACAAAATCGTACAGTACGATAAGTTTAAAAAAAAACTTAAACTTAATGATAAAAATCCCCCTGTTTGTGTGTGTGCAATTTCTCCCTTCTCGTGCATGCTTTTGTGGCAGACTCAATAAATAGAAAATAAAGAAAAATAGAATTACAATATTTTGAATTTCCTATTCTACCCAAACTGAGTCTCCAGCAATCTTGAGCCAAATGTATTAGACCTGAAATGTTAGTGCTCATAGACAAAAATAAACATTTATAGATTCTGAGATGAATGATATTATTCTAGTAAGTATTATTTAACATCATCAAAATCAAGTGCTTGGGATCCTGGATTGCAACAAACCTCGGATCTTCTTGCGAATGATCCTCCCACGATGAAAACCAACTATACGAAAGACGATGAGCGGAGAAGACAACTCTGATCCGTGCTTGGAGCAACCTTAATGAATCCCTCACTAACTCCCCCTCACAAGATCTTCTCTCTCTCTCCCAAACTCTCTCTCTCTCTCTCTCAAGGGTTTCTCTGGAAAGGAAAGTGGCAAAAAATTTTTCTTGTTGGAAGAAAAATATCTTTTATAGGAGGGCTTAAAATTTGCCCTAAATCTCAACTGGTCGGCCAAGATCATCCAGGATGATCGATAGATCGTCCTGTACGATCAGTTCAAAATCAGCTATTTAAGCCTAGATGATCTGGCTCTTCTGGGCGATCAGTAGAAAAAATTGATCATATTATCCCGTACGATCCTACGATCATCCGAGATGATTAGTGCAAATTGAGGAATATCGTCTAAAAGACAGTTCGGGTCGTCCAGAGAAACTTGTGCTAGACGACCAAAAAATGACTTGATCGTCCACGAAGATAAGGGTATCGTCCTGTACGATTAGTTCAAAAAGTGCCCAAATCGTCCTGTACATAGTTCTAGACGTACAGCTGAAATGCACTAGAAGATCCGGATCGTCCGGGACGATCCTGCGATCGTCCAGAATGATATGATCGTATCAATCAAAAATAAATTGCTTTCCTTAATTACTAGATTAATGATTGTACTGAATCATCCAGGATGATACACGTATCGTCCGGGACGATCAGACCAAATAACTTAAAATAAAAAGTTGCCTAACTTGATCTGGCGGCTGAGAATTTTTGATTTGAGCATATCGTCCCGTACGATCCAAGGATCGTCCAGGATGATCTGCTTAATCAGACCCTCTTAACTTAATCACCCTAAATAGGGTTTCTGTTTTTACCTGATCGTCCAGGACGATGTGAATATCATCCAGGACGATCTGAATAAAAAATGAATAGAAACTCTAATTCACTCAAGCTCTCCCCCTGAGTGTGTGTATGCAAGGTTACTTAGCTGGGGGATCTGTTACATTACAATTGACTCAAGAAAAAGAAAAATAGTACATTGGACACACTTGGACCCGATCTTGAGTTGGCTTGAGTGGCTCGTGATCTTTTGTGCCTGAAACGGGTTAGCCAAGTAAAACACACTGGAAACATGTTTGTCATCTTCAAAACCAGATTTGCAACACAATTCAGGCTTCGACTCAAGTTTTTTGCAATGAACAACACTATAGAGTATGAGGCCCTCATTGCTGGGTAAAGGCTAGCCATAAATTGTGAAGTACAAAACTTAGTGATTCACACCGATTCATAATTGGTCATCTCCCAAGTGTAGGGAGAATTGGATGCTCATAACCCCCATTTGGCCCAATACTGTAGAATGTAAAGTCGCTCTTGGCCCGTATAAAAGAGTATCAAATCATCTATATTCTTTGAGAGCTAAATGCATGAGAAAATGATCTCTCCAAACTTACTACATCAATAATTGGAGATGTCTTCAAGAAAATGTGTATCAAGGAGATTCACTTCTCGAGTATCCAAGGTACGTGAGTCTTCTAATGAATCGATGAATCAAGAGAGGCTTCTTAGATTAATCCCATCTTATCCTTCTTACAAGATAGTGTACTACCTGAAGATCAAATATTTGCAACATGGCTTTAGAGGAAGGCAGTAAACTTTATTATTATTGCTAGCGAGTGATACAAATGAGGCTTAATTGGACTATACCTCAAGTGCTTCCAATATTTAGAAGCTGATTATGCACTTCGAGAAGTTCATTTAGGATTATGCAAAGAGTATCTAAGAGAAAGAGCATTAGCCTATAAGATCATGGGACAAGAGTTTTATTGGCCCAAAATGAAAGAGGATGCACTTGAATTAGTCAAAAGTGTAAAAACTATCAATTGTATTTCAATCTCACCCATTTGTCTATTATAGAGCTTTCATCGCTCCAAAGCCCATGGCCTTTTGCCTAATGAGGAATTGATATAATGAGACCTTTTCCTATAGCCATCGAATAATAAAAATTTATCATCCTGGTTGTAGATTACTTCACCAAATTGGTGGAGGAAGATCATCTAGCAAAGCTTATAGAAGCAAATGCCAAATAATTTTTATGAAAAAATATAATATGTCATTTTAGAATTCTCACAAGAATCATCATCGACAATGAGACTCATTTCATTGAAAAAAAATAATTATATCTTTTTGTAAGGATTTCATATCAAACTAGTGCACACAACTGTAGCTCATCCTTAGGCAAATGGACAGATATATGTTACAAATCAAATAATACTTAAAGGGTTAAAGGCACGCCTAAGGAAGGCTGGGGGTAATGGGCTGAGAAACTCCCTAATGTCTTTTGGGCTTATCATACCACCACCAAAACTCCTAAAAGTTCGATGGAGGGTGTTTTATCCTTGTTGAATTAATCCTAGGCTCACCAAGAGAGGGGGGTGGGGGGGGGGGGGGGGGGGGGGTGAATTGGTTGTTTTTAAAATTTTTTTAACATAATACATTTTTTGAGAATTTTCAATAACATAAAACATACAATATTATCACCCGATGTGGAAGTAATTAATTAAATAAAAATATAGCAATGATGATGAGTTACTTAAATCAATATATCATTAAACACAAATGTTTTCCAACATTTAATTTTCAGGAAAAATAAATCACAGAAAAGTAAAATATAGAAAGTAAAAATCAGAATGAATACACTAGAATTTTATAATGGTTTGGTTGAATAATGACCTACGTCCACTCTTCAGAGTTCTCCTCTCCAAGTATTACACAAAAACTTTAGTGTCTCTTTATTAGCCCCCACAGCTAGGAAGAGAAGCCCTTATAATATTTTCACCAACCCAGTGTAGCAGAGAATCTTGACCTCTTTTTTCACCTTTCTGGCGAAGGCAGAGAATCTTACAATTCTTTTTCACTCTCCTAGTGAAGGCAGAGAATCTTGTAATCCTTTTTCACCCTCCTAGTGAAGGTAGAGAACCTCAATAATCTTCAAGCTGAAGTTCTTTTTCCTAGAGCTACCAAGAAACTAAGCAAGACACTTGGAGGAAATGAGGTAGAAGCTTGCTCAGAGTAACCATGTGGAATCCCCTCATACTCCTCCCTCAAACATAACCTCTCCTTTCTCCTTTTTAAAGCTCTCCAAGATCTCTCTCAAAACTCTCTCTCTAGAAAACCCAACAGCTAAAAGACTTAGAATAAGTCTATTAAGAGAGCTTAGGTACAAGGCTTCACAAAAACCTTAATAATTTAATTCTGTTGACATTGATCATATAGTGCGATCACAGATCATATAGTGTAATTAGTTTAAATAGCCCTATTAGTAATGTATGAAGAATAAGATGTTGTATGATCAATTTAAGTATTTAAGCTAATCATCCAGTATGATATATGGCATCTGTTGCAAATCTGGATTCAAAAAGTATAGTTTTGATGATGACAAACATATTTGTATTCTATTTTGCTTGCCTAACCCATTTCAGGTATAAAAGATCAAATACAATTCAAGCCAACTCATGATCGGGTCCAAGTGTGTCTAAATGTAATTTTTTTCCCTTTCTTGAGTCAAATGTAATGTAATTGATCCCCTAGCTAAGTAACCTTGCACACACACACTCAGGAGGAGAGTTTTAGTGAATTAGAGTTTCTATTCATTTTTATTTTGATCGTCCCGGATGATATTCACATCGTCCTGGATGATCCAGTGAAAACATAAACCCTAATTCGGGAGACCAAGTTAAGTCTGTCTGATTAAGTCAATCATCCTGAATGATCCATTAATCGTACGGGATGATAGGCTAAAATCAAAAATTCTCAGCCGCCAGATCAAGTTAGGCAAGTTTTATTTTTAGAAATTTGATCTGATTGTCCCGGACGATACGTGTACCATCCTGGAAGATCCATTACAATCATGCCTAAATTAGTCTGGTGATTAAGGAAAGTAATTAAGGTCTGATTGATTCGATCATATCGTCTCAGATGATCGTAGGATCGTACGAGATGATGTGTTAAAAATCCTGATCGTCCAGTGCCTTTCACCTGTACGTCCAGAGCTGTGTGCAGGATGAAAATTACATTTTTGAACTAATCATATGGGATGATACCAATATCATCCTGAATGATCAAATAATATCATCCTGGATGATCAAGCCATTTTGAAATCATCTACATTTTTTACCTGTACGTCCAGAGCGGTGCTCAAGACAATTTTGGCACTTTTTAAACTAATTATATAGGACGATAAACATATCATCCTGGACGATCAAGTCATTTTGAGATCGTCCAGCACAAGTTCCCCTAGACGACTAGAGCAGTCTTCTGGACAAAATTCCTTATTTACACTAATCGTCCTGGACGATCGTAGAATCATACGGGATGATCTGAATAACTTTTTTTTTTACTAATCGTCCAGAAGAATTAGATCGTTCAGGTTGAAACAGGTGATTTTGAACTGATTGTACAGGATGAGATGATATTGGCCGACCAGTTGAGATGTTGGGCAAATTTTGAGCCCTCCTATAAAAGATTTTTTTCTACCAATAAGAAAAATCTTTTGCCACTTTTCTTTCCAGAGAAACCTTGAGAGAGAAAGAGCTTGGGAGAGAGAGAGAGAGGATCTTATGAGGGAGAGTTTGTGAGGGATTCACAAAGGTTGCTCTAAGCAAGGATCAGAGTCATCTTCTCCGTTCGTCGTCTCTCATCTTATCAGTATTTTCTATGAGATGATTGTTCGCAAGAAAATCCAGGTTGTCTACCCGCTTCAGGAGGAAGCAAAAGGGGTTCAGGTTCTCTACCTACTTTAAAAGGAAGCGAAAGGATTTCGGGTTCTCTACCCACTTCAGGAGGAAGCAAAAGAAGTTTAGGTTCTCTGCCTCATCGGGTTGGTGGAAAGGAGTTTTTTACAGGCTTCTCCGCCTTACTGTGGGAGCAGAAGGAGAGTCACTTTTGTGTTAGTGCAATACCCAGAGGGGAGGCTCCGGGGAGTGGACGTAGGTCAAGTTGACCGAACCACTATAAAATCTGGTATGTTCTTTCTGATTGTTTTTTACACTTTACATTTCTGTTATTATCTGCTTGGGTGAAATCTGTGGTTGATCTTTTCAGTTCTGTGTTTACTTTTTTCCACTACAAATTATCGAAAAGTTTTTTCCTGTTGCTAACGAATTTTTTAAATAACCAATTCACCCCCCTCTTGGTTAGCCTCGGGACTAGTTCATTAGTGCTTAACATCCTTATCAAACTTTCAGCATCGTCTAGTATAATTAGTTCAATAAATTGGATTATAATCCCATACAATAGGTGGTGATTAATTATCATCCCATATAGTAATTGGGTCATACAGTATGATTTGTCCAATCATATAGTATGATCTAACTAGATTAATTAATCCAAATTTGATTCCCTAATTATAGGATTTGATTAGGTAGGATTTGATTATATCGTACAATATGATGTGTATCATATGATATGATTAGTATAAAATTATAAATTTCAAAATCTTGCGAAAAATATGATTGGCTGCTGAGATCTTGATTTTTACTGATTATTCTGTATGATATGGATTATATTTTATGATTAGTACAAATATAGTAATTATATCAATTTGATATTATAATGACTTTTTGAATAGCTGATTGTCCAATATGATATGAATCATACAGTACAATTAGTTAAAAAAAATACTTCTAATTTGATCACTCCCCTATGTGTGTGTGCACGGTCACCATGTTTAGCATCCACCTAGTGAGCATCCACAAAATATAAGACTTTGACTCAAGAAAACTAAAATTAAATAAAATAAAAATATATACTTTTAAGGAATCTTAAATATGTTCTACCCAGTCTTGAGTTGATCACTTTGCACGGTGTATGGTGGACATGAAATATTAGTGCACAAGAAAAAATATCCAATAATAATAATAACAAGAGATGACATAGAGATAACCCAATAATATTTATTATCATCAAAATCATAAGACCAGGATCAAGATTTACATCAACTCCAATAGGGGAAACCCTTCATAACATTTTCTTTAGTACAGAAGCAGTCATACCAATCGATATTGGAGTCCCAAGCCATAAGGTTCAAACTTTTGACATTAATAATGAGGAGAAGCTTAGAAATAACTTAGATCTCCTCCCAAAAGTAAGAGATGTGTCCTTACTCAGATTTGTTACATACCAACAAAGAATTATGTGTCATTACAATCATAGGGTGAATCCTTAATGCATCTCGATTGAAGACATAATTCTGCATAGCATTGACCCAATGCAATAAACTCTCTCCCTTCTGGGAAGGCCCTTGTTTAGTGGCACCCATGGTCAAGATTGACACCTTCAAGATAAAGAATGCCAATGGAAAGATGCATCATTGAACTTGCAATATTAGAAATCTTCATAAGTTTTATCAGTAGGTAATGATAGTACTTCTTATCTTGTGTCCTTTATTTCTTGTAAGTTGAATGTCATGTAGTCCCCGTATCTATATACCTCTTCTATATTGAGTGTTGTACTCTTATATCCCTAAGTTGTAATAGGGAACTATTTTATTATCTTATATAATACAATAATATATTATTTATTCTTTGCTAATATTATCTTCTTCTTCAAAAATATCATAACGATAATCTAAAGCAAATAATAAAATTTAATATTTTATCCTTGATTCGCGTAACACAGAATATTTATTATATCTCAATCATTAGATGATTAATCCCAAGGGATTTGATCTGACAACTTCCATATAGATTAATGTCATCAAACAATACTTTATCTAATAATCTTGGATAGGTCAAACATCCAGGGAGAATGTCTATCACATTCGCTCAGGCTAAGTGAGTTCACTAAAATATTTTTGAAATAAAATAATAAAATATCAAACAAGTTTATATATAAAAGAAAAGAGAATATTAACAACTCCTTATTATATCAAAAATAAGATCACATACATCATATTAGAACATCAACTTTGGATACATACAATAATCATTAAGAAAAATAAAGTCATACAACTAATAAAAAAAACTACACAATCTCAACATCATCATCCTCGCTGGCAAAGTCTTTCCTTAACTCACCTTTACTATCATTATCACATGAGTCTGAAGGGGAATAATTAGAAGCCTGGCTAGGTGTCAACCCTTCAATTTTAGCTCCAGTCTTATACTGCACTAGACGAACTCCTTTCAAAAAATCGTGGATAAAGCCTTCTTCAATGCACTCGCATTCCAAGGCATTCACCCCTACAACATATATGTGATCACGAGATTCCTCAACATGATCCTAAATTATGCTCTTGTAGGCTATAGACTTCTTAAATTCTTTTATAACTTTAATAGATGATAATTTTGCTTGGACTTGGCATTTGACAGAGCATTCTCTTTCTCAGACAAAAGATTTTGAAATCTCCTATTTTTACCTTCAAGGGTTATTATCTTCTCCTCAAGGATCTACTAATCCTTCACATGAAAATTAATCATCGTCTGTGCATCCATTAGTTCAATATGGATTTGATTTATCTGTTGATTTTGTAATGAAGTAGAAGTTTCCAAAGTAGCCAAATCATCTCTGTATTTTGCTAACTGTTCTTCCACTGCCTTTATCTCCCTGATCATGCCATCATATTTTTGCTTGTACTCTCCTTGAAGATATTTGGCCTTTATAAATTCATTGTTGCAGTTATTTAAGGTTTGAATTATCTCAACTTCAAGATCCAAGCACCATAGCAACTAAACTAATAAGAAATATTTGTACAGCACATATCTTTATAAATATGCAAAAAAGAATAAAAAAGAAGTGGATACTTACAAAGTCATGTGCTCATCGACGTTCAACACACTGATATTTCATAACATCTTCTTGAAGGTGTAACTTGGATGGAAAAGAATTGTTACCTTTACTAGTACCTTCTAAAATCTCCCCCACCTTCTTCTTCTAGCATGAGGCCTGTGGATTAGCATCATTCACTAATCATTTAGGGGGAGTCTTTAAAGTGTGGGCAGGTGCTTCCTAAACTTTTGATAACTTTTTTAACATAATTACATGAGACCTCCCCGCCTAAGCAGATAATCCAACCTTCAATAAGTATTCTTCCTCTACATACTTGCCCATATAGCATGTGTCATAGTGAAGATTGTCTATGTTAGGAATGTTGAGTATCCTCAGTATATCTTCTACTCTAATATAAAGTGGAATGGGTAAATCTTTCAACTTTTCCCATTTCTACAAAAGATTTCAATCATTCTAGATGAATAAAAATACACTAGCATAGCCATTTGACAAATCTCAAGTATGAATATTTAGTCATTTAGATCCAAATGTGATACGTCCCTATGTATCATAAGTGAATTGACCCATCCGAGAAAAGCACTATGGAGTCATCACTACTCCATGATCTCTTAAAAAGATAATCAATCCTACAACAATTGACATGGCTCTGTAGGAGAACTGGGATAAACTCACTCCATATGTCAATGAAATATCAGTCAACTCTAGAAGGTGGAAATCATAGCCTAGCTCATAAACTAAACTCCTATAGGAGGAGAATAGGACTGATAAAAATTTTCAGCCACCTTCACCATAAGATCATTAGGGAAATGAAACTTCTTTTGAAAGATAATCAAAGAATCATTGGTAATCTTGGAAACCACATCATCAGTATTTTCCACCTTGTGAGATTTTTTCATACCATAATGCTGGGCAACAGGTCGTTAATCTCCTTTAGTCATGGGAATTTTAAAGGAAGAATGATCACCCATTTGAACTTCTTCATGAAAGAGGGGAGCTAAATTATATATATATATATATATATGTATGATTCTAAAAAATAAATTAGTTAGAGATAACTGTAGCCAGCTAGCTATGGTTAGCACACCAAGAGACCCACGATAGCGAACTAGTGAGAGCCAATACATCATGGGCAACCGGGCAAGTGTACGATCGAGAACACGTGGGCCCATTTTTTAACTCGGACAGTCTGAATCAGATATATTTTGGGGCCTTCGAATAATTTTTTGATATTCTGAACTCAATTTTGATACTTTTGGAGCTAATTGGGAACTCTACAGTCATGACTGAGCTATTCTCAAGATTTAAACCACATCGAGAATCTCTCAAAAGCTATAACACATTTTTAGATTTCTGGAGCTTTGACATCCAAAAATATGAGGGTAATTGATATATCATAAAAAATTTATCTTGATCGAGCACAAATCTCGAGGCAATTTTGAATTGAAAACTTCTAAAATTAAATCTAGGGCCATCCGAACTCTGATTTCATCAAATATATAGTCGAACTGAACATGTTGAAAAGGACCCAATGACACCTAATTCCATCCAATCTGAGTCGAAATGGGTCCAAATCGAGGACTTAGAGTGCACTTGGAAGGTTCAAACCATAAATTAAACAATCAAATGATTTCCAAAAGTTACCTGCTTATCGAGCAACTTGATGTGATGAATCCAACAAGCCCAACATCACTGAATTATGATATCATTAAGATATGTAAATACTCAATAAATGGTCCATGATTATGGGAATCGATATTAATTGTCCATTTAAAACACTCCCAAGATGCCTTTGATATTCTCCCTATTTAATGGTCATGTCACTCCCAAAAAATTATAAATAGACCCCTCATTCTTTACAAAAGGGACAGCAAGCAAGGAAGAGAAGGAAGAGAGAAAAAAAAGAGAAATCAGAGAATTCCTTATCACCAAACTCCTCTACCACTGCCCGGCCATTGACGTTCGCTAGACTTTCACCCAACCACCAACTATCGCCAGACTTACGCCTGGCCACTGATTATCATTGAACATCTGCTGACCATCGACCATTGTCGAATTTCTTTCCAGCCTCTATTCATCACTAGATTTAGACCTGATAGTTGACTATTGTAATCTGATTGTTATCAAGTTCAAGGATTAATCAATCATTAGTAATATATATTCACGCCCATGGTTTTTCACGTAATAAATTTTGGTATTTTTATTCTCTTTATTTGTAAGCTGGATACTCGTGTAACGCTAAGATATGAAATTTACCTTACTTTACAATTGCAAATATTCAGAGTAATAAAATTATAGTAGTGGGAGTAACTTTAAGGACTAAAATATTGGATATTTTAAGGAGTAAATATTTGTTATAATAAAATTTTTACTAGTGGGATTAATTTTAAAATTATTTAAGTGTAATATAAATTTAAAAAAAAAGAATATATGTAAATATTCTGACTTAAATATGTTTTAAATTTTAAAATTTATTATTTAAATAATACATAAATTTATGAATTTTAATTATGGAGCATTATTTACTTAAATATTGAGAATTTTTTGCTCTGTAAATGCTGATGGTCTAAAATTTATAACGAAATTAGTCAATTTTATCAAAAATTGGTTGAATAAAGAAATAATTACATATATTTGTAATACTAGTTTTATTATCCGAGCATTAAATGCACGTGAATAAAAATTTAAAAATAAAATTATTATTAAAAAATATTTTTATATTATTATCATTATTAAAAAATTTAAACTAATAATTTTAAATTATTATGATTATTAATTATATTACTATATCTATAAATTTTTTGAATTAAACTATAACTATTAAATATATTACAATAACTATTATGAATTAGGAGTTAATTTTATGAATTATCATTCCTCATTCATTCCAATGCAACTGGAGAATTAAATGATAATCGAAAAGAGAGTGATAGTGTGATTGAAAGCTTAGTAATGCTATCTTTGTCTTTATTTCTATGATAAATTTATTAAAAAATTTAAAATTACTTTGTTTATAAAAAAATATGATAAAAAAACTATTGTTTGACATAATAAAAGTTTTGTTGATACAGATTTAGAGTTTATTTTAAAACTAAGTCTCTATTTGGCCAAGAATTTAATCTAACTTTTCCATTACTTAATCAAATTTATCTTATGATTATTCAAAAAAAGAAAAACATCACTCATAGTCATTTGATTTCTAATTATCTAGCTAATATTCAATATGTTACAAATATTTAGATTGTCTTTGACATTATCCTAATGCACAAAAATTCATGAAATTACAACTACGCAAAAGATATTACAAATACTATATTATATGCAACAAACAATATATTCTTGAGTACAATAGAATTAATGGTCAATTTCATACTTCAATCATACACAAAATTTTAGATATACATGTAAAAAATCACCTGAGTAGCACTTTCATCTAACTCTTATATATCTTTAAGCACCTGAAAATAAAATTTTCTGCATCCAAAATCTCTCCATTACATATTTAGTTAAAATGATTTAAAAAATTCAAAATAAATAATGAGTATAATAATAACAATGAAAAATAAATGTCAATAGTAATCAATGTAAATAGAAACTAAAAAAGTGATGCTTTTGTGCCATAGCAAACCAAATATAAAAGAAGCTTAGTTTGTTCTTATGGAATTCCATAAATATTCAGCAAGCGATCCAACAAATTCATCCTCTATACTTCAACAAAAAATTTTTGTAAAAACTTGATAGGAATGAACATTAGTTAAAAATATAGTACCAAATTACTTTTATAAAACTTCAGCTAATGAAAAATGAATTCAATTTCGAAATGTACATTCAAGAGGAAATAAATCACATCTCCATTTCATTCATCTCTACATTTCAAAAACCATTTAATAATAATATAAAATTCATATCATATAAAAGGAGGATCACAGGGTGGAAAATAGCTCAGGTTAGTGTAGTATCACAAAATAACTAATGATTATAAATATTATAATACCATATGCTCTAAATGGCCCAACAAATTTAAAATAATTATAAGAACACCACAAAATTAACTAAAATAATTATACTATAAGAAACATGTTCATTATCATAATAACTCTAAAAATTATGCCATAATTCCATTACAGAACATCCAGTCATCTATTAAAAAATCAATAACTACTATTATATTGAAACAATACCTTCATTTCAAAGAGTTGCACACCTACACTATGATCTACAATTGAAATTGTTAATAAGTTGAGCAAAAAAAAAAGTATTTGCATAGTAAAATTTGTAATCAATGATTTAGTTGATTACAATCATAGCTAACCACCTAATTACCACACTATATAACAATATGTTGAACATCAAAAATTGACCACAATGAAATAAATCCTACTACCATAATTACTAAATGGCAACAATAACATGTCCATCGCTTGTTGGATGCAAACACTGCAACAACATCAATTGAAGTTATGCGTTAAAAATATAATAAGTTCAGTAATGTCATTGCCATAACTTTAGTAAATATAGATATAAGGAGAGAGAAAGAGCCAAATCAACTTCAAAAAGTAATAAGTTCTACAAAAATTTTCCTTGCAACATGTTGATTAATATAAATAAAGTGCATGTGTTAGAAATTTAAACAAACTTTATTAAGATCAACATTATTCTAAAATGAGGGGTGTATTTACCTGGGGATCGAAGCATCACCCAGAACCAATCTTTATCATCCTAGTTTTAATCACTTTTACTTTCACCAATATGATTACTATCTTCTTCTATATTATTTATGGTTGACATGTCATAAAATAAAATTATGTCGTAAACATTTTCTTAAAACTTTTTGTTAAATATTCAATGTCCAAACAAGAATACAATGAATACAAATGAGCAACAACAACAAGAAAATAGATAAAAATAAGGTTCAATAATTGCCACCCTTTGAATGCATGGTAATTAAATAAGCTCAAACACCTGGCTTAATAAATGGAAATAATTTGTATAGAAAGAAAAATTAGCTAACAATAATGATGCCAAAATGTCATCAAATAAATTATGCAGCACTAATAATACAACAAGATTCAATGCTCCTTGTTTGATAGATAATAACAAGAATAAAAAGCAATTAGTTTATGATTGAAAAAATAATTAAATCAAGAAAACAATCTTGGAAAGACAGAGGAAAGCCAAGAAAAAATCAAATTGCTTAGGGAATAAGTAATGAGAACTCTGGTTTCCATCAAGAAAAAAATAATATTCAGATTAAAGATAAACTAATGACTAATAGCCAATCTTTTTATGCAATAAATATAAATCATTTAATCCCAAAGCAAAAAAAGCAACACAAGAACCATATGAAAGAGAACCAACAAATATGGTTAATCTCTTAAATCTATAGAAGATAGATTAATAAAATAGGAAGCCATCGAAGAGATGGACAAGAATTTAAATGAAACTAATAATTTGACTAAAAAAAGGAAATAAAAAAGGAGAGTTAGGAGTTGCGAGATACTTGTGATTTCTCGGAATGAAAATATCAACAACCTTCATGTATTTGTTGAAGAAGGAAATAGATCATTTGTCATAGTACCTCAAAAATTTTAACACAAATAATAATTAATATCAACAAAATCAAGAAACTAACCATTTAGTTCAATAACAATCTTAAAAAAAACTCTAAACCATAGCTAAGGCTCAGTCAAATATTATTTTGATTAAAGAATAAAAAACAAACAAAATATAAATGAAACAAAAGAAAAAGGCAGCAATAGAAATATTTCATTTTATTAAAAAAAAAATCCTCTAATGCATCCAAAAATACAAAAACAATAGCAATTATCCTATAAGGAAAAATCAAATCTTGTTTCTTGAATTCATCAAATGAATATAAGAGAGGTTATCTAATTACTAACATAAGTACAAGTACTCTCATTATAGTTAGGTGAGTTGAGCAATATTCTATCAACAAAAATAAATATTATCTTTAAAATCTCAACATATTTATTTAGCAATTTTGGAAATCAATGAAAATTTTCTGAAAAATAAAGTTCAAATTGGATTGCAGAAGTACTAAGAAAGCAAAGATGAAGTGTAAGAAAAGATTTTTTTATTTTATTTTCATTTATTTTTATGAAGTGTAAGAAAAGATTATGGTCTCCTAAAGAAAACTATAGGGTTAATGATTACATATCAACCATTGCTATAGATGTTGATATTTTTATTCATGAATGATTTATATTAACACTTTATAAAATGCAATTATCTCAAATATGAGGATCACATGTCAATGGTTTATAAAAATCACCAATATACATGTATCTACCCATGCTTATATCAATGTCAATCACATAATGCATGTTTTTGCTTAAGGTTAAGGATTTCATCCGTATTAATTGAAGGATTTAATAAACAAAAATAAAGGATCTCTAATAGAGCCCTATAATGTTGTTCTTCTTTTATAATATTATAATAAATTTAATGCATAGAAAACCTACTATCAGTCAATACACCCATAATTTATTAGTCCCAAACACATAGAAGTAAAAATAACATTACCTGGTACACTGGTTGTGGTTGATAGATGCTTTAAGAAGAAAAATGAAGATCTTTATTTGTATAAACTTATCAACTTAAGATAAAAGAAAAATAGCCGAAAAAAATAACACAAAGAAACCTTGAATGGGTTATAAGAATGAAAAGTCTATCATAGAAGGTTAAAATAGTCAGGCCATCCCTGTTCATAATCCAAACATGCTTTATGAGTGCATCTATATCGCAAGACTATAATATCAAACTTATATAAAATTTGTAAGGAAAAATGCATAGAACTGATATAAAAATCTTTTGAAAGAAATTGACTTTCTCAAGAAAGTTCATGGCAATCATTTTATCCTTAGTTTGATAATCTTATAGATCCCAGTTTAGTGAGAGAGGTTAAATAACTAATCATTTTTATTTTGTTTATATGATTTTTTTTATATTCACCATACTTTTAAATGTTAAGAAGCTTCTTATAACATTCCAACACACACACACTAAATTATTTATCAAATATCTAAGTCACTCAAAATCTATTTAAAGTCAACCAACACACTTTTCTTTTACTCTTCATGATGAAACCTATATATGAACTCCCTAAATACATCCAATTCCTTAATTATATGTTAGTAAGTTTTCAAAGAATACATACACTCATTATATATGAACATGTAAAGCTCTTTTTAAATCCAAAAAAAGCAACAACCTTAAAATTAATCTAAAACCAACAATCCTTTAATAAATTTTATCTGTCTTTGAATCTATATCTGCCAAAAACTTTCAAGACCCTATTATCTTTCATTGAATTTACCAATTTCCCTTTGCACCAAATATAATATACTTCAAAATCTACCGCAAACCCCATCATATTCATCATATCATTATATGAATTGACTTAAGCTAAAATACTCCTTAACTGGAGCAGAAAATGGTCACTACTAATAAACTACATTAAGAGTGATAATCAAATTTAAAACCATCACCTCATTCTTGAATGTCATCCTACCAAAAAGAGAAAAAACTCCAAGTAAAAATATAAGAAATTACGTATTATTCAACAAGAATTTTAAGGCCAATAATTTCATAATCAATAACAAATCCCAAGCATGTAAAATTAGATACAATTAGAATATCATTGTGCATTAGGGCAAATTAGGTTAGAATCTTTATCTTCTAAAACGTTCAAGTCCTTGTCATCTTCCATTGAATTCCCCTATTTCCCTTCGCATCAAATAGAATATACTTCAAAATTTATCTCAAAACCCATCAAATTCATCACATCATTATTTGAATTGACTAAACCAAGGAAACAATCAAGGAGAGACGAAGGAAAACCAAGAAAAAATCAAATTACTTAGGGAATAAGTAATCAGAACTCTGGTTTCCATCCAACAAAAAATAATATTTAGATTAAAGATAAACTAATGATTAATAGCCAATCATCTATGTAAAAAATATAAAGCATTTAATCCCAAAGAAAAAAAAGTAACACAAGAATCATATAAAAGAGAACCAGTAAATATGGTTGATCTCTTAAATCAATAGAAGATAGATCAATAAAATAGTAAGCCATCGAAGAGATGGCCAAGAATTTAAATGAAACTAATAATTTGACTAAAAAAAAGGCAAAAAAAAGGAGAGTTAGGAGCTGCGAGATACCTGCAATCTCTTGGAATGAAAATATCAACAATCTCCCTGTATTTATCAAAGTGGGGGAATAGATTGTTTGTCGTAATATCTACAAAATTTTTTTTACAAATAATAATTAATGCAAATTCATATATAACTGTAAGTAAAAAGAGATTGTTGGACGATTAGACCACACCTAATTCACAAAAACACTTCTTCAATACAAGCATGTGATGTCGAAAAAAGGCAAAGAAGCATGTGAATTAAAATTTTCCTTTTCCAACAAAGCTACAATGTCCCAAGCTTATGGAAACATCTATTTGAAGAAAGTTTGATAATCCATCATTGCTTTCATATTAAACAAACACAGGAAAGCCTTTAAATGATTCAAGAGATTTTTCATCCTTTCTCAAGTATTTCAAAAACATTTTATGCCTGGTAACTATATTATCTACTGAGTAAATATCTTTTAAATCATTCAAGAAGCTCCCATGGCCATTAGTTTCGAATTTCATCACCATTTTTAACAAGTTCAAAATAATTAATGAATTCTAAATGATGGAAGTTGACTTTGTCTGATTAACTCTTACAAACTAAGTTTTTTTGACACTATTTTCTTTCAGTGTCTTCTAAAGGAGGTCATGTATCTCAAATAAAAACAAATCATATCCACTAAAAGTAACCATTGATTTGAGGCCAATACTATAATCACCATTAAAGGTCCCTGCTAAGAATTTCCTAGTATAAATATTCACCAATTTCATGTCAATTCCAACACCAACATAAATTATATAATATCTTTAGCATATATGATTTAAATTTTCTGCAAGAGTGAAATTTTCTATCCAACAGATTAACGAATTCACTGATTTGAACAATCAATGCAATCAAAGTGGAAAAAACTAAAATATGTCCAATGATCTTCAAGAGCAAAGAATTCAAAATGTTAATAAGCCATGCAACAAGAGTAACTTAGCTAAAATTATAAAAGCAAGTTGAAGTTATGAGGGAATTTCATAGCAAATTTCAACTTTGGTAATGAAATTTTACAACCAAATTCAATTAAAGATAGCAGTGTATAAGCTTTATTCAGTATAGTCTCTTTTTGACATAAAAATAGAAATAAAAGCATCACCTATCTAATCAAGAGAATTTCTCTCATATGTTATTATACTTCTTTTCCCTGCATCTTTAAGAAAGCTAAGACACTGGTTACATGCAAAAAAAATTCCAAAAATATGCAAATATCAACATTGGAAAGCACCACCCTAGCTTCAACCAAAGTTTCATATGCCCAATTTTATATCTGAGTGTAAGAATATACTTATAATACCATGCAATCAATTTGTTCAAGGAGAAAATTGAAATCACTAATAATATTCAAAATAGAAGAAGATGGCTGATGGAGAAGTAGATACCCATTAAAGAAAATGTTGCAATAGAAGAGGAAGAAGGAGGAGGAGGGAGAATGCAATGCTCACAGTTTTAGTGAAGGTTCTAAAGCCAAGAGGGTTCGAAAATGTTGCAATAGGAGTAGAAGGGAGAATGTGAAATAGAAGAAGAATAAGAAGGAGGAGGAAGAATCTAAAGCTCCCAGGTTTTGCTAAAAGTGAGCTAAACCAAACAGTAAGCATAATATTAAAGAAATTAAAGAAGGAAGAAGATAGAAGTAGTTTTTCACACAGTCATTTCATTTCATAAAGAAGGTGAAATATAGCTTTTGTAATGCTCGTATTTATATTTCTAAAGGTTGTTAGCTGTTGCTATTCTAATACTAAGAGGAGGCAGAGAGGCTGCATTTTTAGTTGTGAGCAGAGTCTTTGTTGGTTAGAGTAGTGGAAGAGGTATATGTTGATATGTTGGCTCATGTATATAATGATAAGAGCTAACAAACCCCCTCAAACTGATGAGCTATTGGTTGGATCATCAGTTTTTTGCAAAGAAGATGAAATCTAATTGAGGATAGAAATTTGGTGAGTAGATCTGTAGGTTGATCAACTATGTTGATATGGTGAATTGTAATTTCTTGAGAATCCATGTGTTCACTGATGAAATGAAAGTCAATTTCAATGTGTTTTGTTCTTGCATGGAATACCGGCTTATTGGCCAAAGAACCACTATCTTGGAGCTTGTTTTAGACCATAGATCTCTTTGTGGAGCTTGCATACATAATCTGGAAGAGATGTAACAATAAAACCTTACGATTGATGCATATAAATGTCCTCTTGCAGTCGGCCATGTAGAAAGGCATTTTTAATATCCAACTGAAGTACATGCCAATTTATAGTGATGGCAATTATGAGGAGGATTCGAATTATAGGCATTTTTTAACTAGACTAAATGTATCATTGTAATCAATGCCAAAGACTTGATTGAATCCTTGAGCTACTAACTGTGCCTTGTATCGATCAACTATGCCATCTTGTTTTAGCTTAGTTTTGTAGGTCCATCTACAACAAAGAATATTTGCAGTGGGATGGGGGGAACAAGGGACCAAGTCCCTTATTTTTGTAGAGAATTAAATTCATCAGACATAGCACACCTCCAAAAAGAGTGTTTAATGACCTGAGTGTAGCAAGTGGGTGTAGGATTGGAGGTGGAGGTGGCAAGTAGATTAAGAAATTGTTTGGGTTTAAGATGACCTATTTTGAATCTAGTGAGCATGGGGTGTGTTGAGGGGATGGTAGGATTGAGTGGTAAAGTAGAAGAGCTGGAGGATGAAAGTTGATTTAAAGTATCAGTTAGTGGACATGGAATAGGAGAAATAGTTGGTGAGCTAGGTCGTGTGGGGATAGAATTAGAGGCGAACACAGAATGTGGAGTAATGGATGATAAAGCATATATAGGTAGCAGAGTAAGAGGGAAGGGAAGGGAAGTGGCAGAATGATATTTTGTTGAGGGAGGAGATTTAATATATGGGAATGTAGTTTCATGAAAAGCCACATGTTTAGAAATATGAATTTGACCGATTTGGAGATTGTAGCATCTAGAGCCTTTTATGCGAAGAGGAGTAGCCAAGCAGAATGCATTTAGTAGAGCGAGGTTGAAACTTGTTTTTGGTTATTGGGGAGAAGCCAAGGAAAGCAGAGACAACCAAAGGTTTTAAGGTGTGAATAGGTTTTTTGATGTTTGTAAAATAGATTGTATGGATTGTCAAGTTGAATTACTTTGGATGGGAGAAGGTTGATTAAATAGTTTGCAGTGAGTAATGCTTCCATCCAGAATTTTAGTGGTAAGTGGGCAGCATGTAGTAGAGTACGAGTGGTATTGATGAGTTGCTAGTGTTTGTGCTCAGATACACAAATTTATTCAGGAGTATATGGTCAACCTAGTTGTTGAGTAATAACATGATTGGAGAGAAATATTTGAAATGATTTTGAGATATATTCCCCTCCGTTATCTGAGCGCAAGGTTTTTATTTTGTAGTTAAGTTATTTTTCAGCCATATGAAGAAAATGCTAAAATTTGTGAAGGGTTTCTTCCTTCGTATGCATAGGATATAGCCAACAAAATCTCGAATAATCATCGATATAAATTATATAGTAAAGATAGCCACTTAGAGATGGAATGGGAGCACGGCCCCAGACGTCAAAATGTATAAGTGCTAAAGGAAATTGCGTTTGTATTGAATGAAGAGGAAACGACAATTTGTGGCTTTTGGGCACATTACAAGAGGTGCAAATAAAAGGAGTATTGCTTAATACATAAAGAGCAATTGCTTTTAGCTAGGATATGCAGAGTTTGTGGATGTGGATGACTGAGCCGTGCATGCCATAGTGAAGATGGATTGAGACAAGCTTGGAGAGCTATTGTAGTTGGTTGAGTTACATTGGAGATGGGATATAAGCCATCTCGACTATGGCTCCGAAGGAGTGGTTGATTGGTCAGATTGTCCTTGATGATAAATCCATTAGAATTAAAAGAGTTAGAATAATTATAATCAGTTGTTAATTTGTGAATGGAAAGAAGATTGTGAGTGAGGGAAGGGATATGAAGCAAATTATGAAGAAGTAGCTTACGGTGAGAATTTGGTAATGGAAGGATTCTAGTGTCATTTTGCTGAGTTGGGAGAGACGTTCCATTGGCTATGGAAATGCTATCGAAGCCTTGATAAGGGTGCAGTTACTTAAGTTGAGATGGATCAGAGGTAAGGTGCGAAGATGCCCTGGAATCCAAATACCAGTCTGTAGAAGGTGGTGGTTGCGACTGAGAGAAGAGGGCTCGTGGAGTGGTAGATTGAGAAGGCGTGTATCAATGCCAACATGTGATTGTTGTGTGTCCAACTTTGCTGCATATCTGACATATCTGGTGCTGATTGTTTGCTGGTCAATTGGTCCGACCAACAGAACCTCCATGGGATAAAGGGGAACGACCACGAGAAGGACGTGAATTATCTGTAGTAGGCACTTTAGGAGAAGGACCTTTGTAGGTGTAGAAGGCTACTATATCAGCTATATAAGCTACAGATTTGGACTGATTATTTTGAATGTTAATCTCTTCGCTACACAGAAGAGAATACAAGTCATCCAAGCTGATTGGGGTGAGGGTTGTGAGGATTGAGGTCTTGAAAGCATTGTAGGATGGTGGTAAATTATTTAAAATGTAGAGGATAATGTCCTCTGTATCAAGATGTGAACCTGCAGTAGATATGTTGTCAATAAGGGTTTTAATTTGAGCAAGGTATTGAGTAATGGAAAGATCCTTCAAGGAGATGTTATGAAGCTCATTTTTGAGTTGAAGAACTCTTGAGTGGTTGGTCCGCTATAGGCATTTATCAAGGATTTCGTGAGTGGTGTGAAGAGTAAGCACATATGGTCAAAATGGATGGGAATATGGTTGAACATAAGGCTGCAGTAAGGTTTTGATCGGTAAGTTGCCATTGTTGGTAGATGGGATTAAGAGAAATTTCACCGGTGGAGGAGGAAATGTGTTGTGGGGGATGGGTTTGGGTTCCGATAAGGAAGCCTTCAAAACCATTTGCTGCGAAGATTTTAAGTACATGTAGCTTGCAGATTGCATGGTTGTCGGAAGTGAGCTTGGCGTTCACGAGGTGTTTGATGTTAGATATGAGGAATTTGAGTGGAGGGGGAATATTAAACTCAGCGGTGGCGGTGATGGTGGATGACGCCTGCTACGGGGAAGAAGTGTTTCTCTCAGCGATGAAGAGGTGTCGGAAATGGCCATAGGGCCCTACAGCTCTGATACCATGCTAGAAGTGAGCTAAACCAAACATTAAGTAGAACAGTAAAAAATTAAAGAAGAAAGAAGATAGAAGTAGTTTTTCGCACAGTCATTTCATTTCATAAAGAAGGTGAAATACAGCTTTTACAATGCTTGTATTTATATTTATAAAGGTTGTTAGCTGTCGCTTTTCTACTGCTGAGAGAAGGCGGAGAGGCTGCATTTTCGGTTGTGAGCAGAGTCCCTGTTGGTCAGAGTAGTTTATATATATATGAATTTTAAAATATATTTAGAGTTAAAATACGTACATGAATTAAAAATATTTTAGTATTCATTTGAAATATTATCTCCTTAGAATCTGAGAGCTAAAGATAAAGATATGTAACGGACCTTTTATAATTTATTGTTACATTATTATATGAGCGATATAGACAAAGTTTTTGAGATTATTATGAAATTTAAAATAGATAACATATATTTATCGATGCTGCTTATAATTTATTTATTTAATATTTAGTAAGAACCTCCAGTATTTAAGTATGTACAGATAATCGTACATAATATTGTGTTGCAATGTTTTAAATCTAAGGCAATTATACTGTCGGATTATTTAATATATACTATTTAATATTTCATATGGTTTTATGTATTGAAATATTTAAACCCATATTTAATATAAAACTGAAAATTTGATCTAATTAATACTTAAATTTTTAACATCAGACTTAACATAATATCTTATATTAAGCGAAACATATCTACAGAAACATGTAATATCATAATTAATTTAGTTATTATTTCAAAATAGTTAATTCCATATGTTTTATTTGCATAAATCCTGCCATATTTGACATAATATGTTACATGCATTACAAGAATCTCAGAATTATGAATTTCTTTTTACAATTGCCTGAATATAACGAAGGTATAAATACAAATACTGTTTGGTTAGATATGTTGACATGAAATGTAAACCATACAATTCCGTAGAATATCATCTTTTCTATTTTTTTTTTTTCGAGGACAGCTGCAAATTTTGTCCAACTCCACACCAACTTACAACGATGGGAGGAATCGTCCAATCGAAATTAATAAGATTGTAACGCTTGAGGGACTTAAGTGTCGAATTATTCGAGTGTTACCAGTCAATTGCGTCACCCACACTATTAATTTTGTTGTCGGTTGTGAAATAATGGTTGATATACCATTATGTATGTCACCTATGATGACATTTATAAGTTCATCTTAACTGAAGTTATGAGGAGCACGATGGTTATTTGTGTTGAGCCTACAGAGTTACCCACCGCCGATGTGAACATGGCGGACTTCCTTACACTCAATTTTTCGGAAGTTGGGTTGTCTTCTCATATATACAGGTTAGTATTAGTTGACAAAGATTCTGGTTAATTTCATTAAATAGGTCCAAATAAGAACGTAGGTTTACCAAAAAAATTGTCTTCCTTACGTAAGCCTACACCATTGGCCGCCGAGCTGAACTATGGACAGAAGTTTAGCGATAGCCCCATTGGAATGCCCATCAAGGTAGGCTTTCAAGGTCGCCTGAGCTTAAGTGAGCGACCAATACCTACTAAAACAATCATTAGAGGTCGAATCAGTGTTAGTGAACGATATACACTTGAGTTACCTACTAGTGACTATTATTCAGGCGATAGACCATTCTGGCCCTATGGTGTTCAGGATGTTCTTACACAGGCATGCATTGAGGAGGAGACAGATGTTAATGTTGAGAAAAACTACCAAACAATGGATAGTGGAATAAGTGACAACTCGAGCAAAGGTCGTACCAGGCATGATGCCATGCGACCCACCGATCTGAACAACATCGCGATACCGGGAAATGAACAAGTTTAAGAGCTTGCAATTCGAAATCAAAAGGTTCTCAATGGTATGGAAACAAATAATGAGTTTGTCCACCTAATCACATCAACTGAGGAGTGGGACATAACTATACGGTCGATGCCCCCATGATCGACATGCAAGCCATTAGGGATGCTTTCATTTTAGAATATTTATACGATTGACTTGTATTCCAGACAAAAGAGGCTTTGCAATGTACAATAAGTGGTTGGTTCATCATCAATAACATTGAGTTTGTTAAATTAATGTCCAACAAAAGTAGAATAAGTGTCATATGTGCCCAGCATGACAATCTGCACTGTCCATGCTTATGGCGCCTTCACGCTGCTAGGAGCAATCAGTTAGGTGGGCTTTAAAAAATCTCTACATTGTCTAGGGGTGTCAACTTATGACCCAATATGAAAACTCAACCAGAATGCAACCTGAATATTCCAATTTTTGGGTGACCCATTTAATAAATGGGTTGGGTTCGGGTTCTAATTTTTGACCCATTTAGAAAATTGGTTCTGGTCTGAGTTAACCCACCAACCCAAAAAATGAATAGATACTCTAGCTCACACCAGCACACCTCCTGCCCATATTGCTTTTGTACTGGCAGACCTGCACGTGGCGCGCTCGCAACCCATGCTCCATAATACATCGTGTAAGTCCCTCTCCTAAATGCATTGCGTGCCAACTTCCACATCCCACTTCCCACTCTTGCTTGATGTCTGCACAACACCCACATCCCGCTCCCAACCACGTGACCGCACTACACTCGTGCCCCACCTAAATGATCACAAGCACCATGTCCAGCTTAACCTTACTCGACCAGCACTCTGCGCTCTCTTGCATTGTCATGTTGGGTCGGGTTAACTTGGATTTAGGGCTCAAGTTTGGATTCAGATTTCTGAATCATTTGTATAATGGTGTCGGGTTTCGGTTGGAGCAATAAAGGACGGGTTAATTTTTAGTTGGGCCCAAACTCAACCTAATAACCCATTTTCACACCCCTACTTATGGTTCTCCACACACTTTTATGTAAGAGATTTTATCGACGAGATATTATAACTACTCATCCAAGTTTTTTTTTTCTCACTACACATGGTTGTACTTCATCAGTAGCTCGACATGAAGCCTCATGAGATCATTGCTCGCATGGAGTCAAATTTGATATTAAAGTATCATACATGAAGGCTTAGGTTGCACGAAGAAAGGTCATAAAATCTATGTTTCGGAACTACGAGAATTCTTTCCATTTATTTATAATCTAATAGAGTTTGTCATAATTACCATGCCGAAAATAGTTTGCAATATTCAATACACTAGAAATTCATGGATCACAAGTTTATTTGGGCATTCATGCCGAGTATTACTGGATAGATGTTTTTCCAACCTATTCTAAGTCTCGACGGGATATTCTTGCTTGGCAAATATAGGGGGACCCTCCTAGCTGCCAGTTGTATTAACAAAAATAGGGCACTGTATCCACTAGCATTTGCTATTATCAAGGTAGAGAATAATAATAAATGGGGATTGTTCTTACAATAATTTCATGATTAGGTCACACCGATCCATGGGAGAGACGATCTCTACATTATATTGGATAAACACGTGGGCATCTTATGAGGTTATCCTAAGGTGTTTCTAAATGATGTATGCTATCACTACCTACGACAGTTACGAAAAACTTTAGAAGGCATTACGCTGATTCAAGGTTATTGATGTTGAGTCTCTTTGTGCCAAAATGTACAGATTAGGCAGTACTAATGACACAAACTTCTTCAACTGCAACATGAATGACATCCAAACAATAAAGAAGGAGGTGTTCAAATTGATTGAATAATGTGATGTAATGAAGTGGAACTTACTATATATTGGGGTGTGTAGTTATGGGATAATGATAACTAATACGTCTGAATGCTTCAATGGAGTCTTATGATGTGCGTAGGGCCTACACATCCAAGGCCTTATATTATCTATGTATTGAATCTTTTTATCTTGTTTTAAATGTTCAGAGAAGGTTTCATAATAGATGGCTGCATGCAATACGATCTTAGTGCCTAGAATAATTTTAGACATTGATATTGCAATTCGGGAGGCACGATGATGCCCCAAACCTATCATCATTAATAATTATGAGTTATTAATGATATGTCTTATAGATCTTTGAAGGTGGAAATCACTGGTGCATGCACATGTATGTGCACTTGTAATAAATCAAAACTGTACCATATCCTTTGCGTGCATGTAATTTTCATAAGGAGTGTAAGGTGTGTTGGATAACTATGGCACCCCAAGAGGGGGGGGGGGTGAATTGGGGTTCTTAAAATTTTTAATAAAAGAAGGTAATTAAAAGAATTTGAAAGCTATTTTGCAATGAATAAATAAACACATAAATTTTTATGAAAATGTTAAATAAAAATTGATGCAAGAAATAAAAATAAGAGACACAAGATTTTTACGTGGTTCAGCCCGGATTCCAATCCGACCTACGTCCATGCTAGCCAACTCTTGGACTAGAATCCATTAATCCAGGTTTGCCTTGCAAACCTCACTTCTTTAAACCAAAGAAGTTCTTTACAACCTAAGTACTCTCCTACACGGGCGAGTACAACCCAAACTAATTACAAGTTAAGCTTTACTAAGCCAAATGGCTTAGATCAAGAAAAAGAAAAAAATACAACTTGATGTAAATAAAATAAGCTCAAAATATCTTGCAACAAAATGACCAAAATATTTAAGGTGATCGTACAAATTAATTTTAATCACCTCACTACTTGCAATTGGAATATGAAATTTGGATAGATTTATATTGTGATAAAAATATGAATAATATATTAAATAAAAATATTTTTCTTACTGATTTTAAACTATAACTATTTAGATATAATACTTTTAACAAAATTTAGATTTGAAATACAAATCTATGCCACATAAAAGAAAATTAAAATATTTGCTTTGATGTCTTTTATGGATTTAAAAGATTTCACATATAAAACTTAAAATAATATTTCTAACTAGTATTTCATCAAATGATAGATATTTTCTAGAGAGTATATATGATGAAAAGTAATAGATCAGCAAGTGAATATTTAGAATAAGAAAACAAACACAAGAACTTCAAGAGACGTTCCTGGATTTAATGCGTTGAAACTTTACAACCAAGAATTTGATCGTGCAAATGAAAAGAGCTCTTAGAATGAAGATCAAAGTTTCTCCTCTTAAGATTTAGCATGTAAGCAAGAAGAAAGAAATGAAGAAAAGTGCTGGAGTTTCTCTCTTGAATTACCCTCATATGAGGATGATGAGTGGTATTTAAAGAGAAAGGGAAAGTAAAGCCAAGTTTAAATAAAACTATTAATCTAATATTAATTTATCATCTAAAAAATATTATATTTGATAAAGAATTCATTTATATTAAAGAAATATAAGTTCCAAACGGCTATAAAATAGCTAGTCATAAGGATAAGTAAAAAAATCTTCATATACATCCAAAACAAGGCAAAAACGGCTACCCAGTAAATAGTATTAAAATTGGCTAATGTTTAGATAATCATAATAAATTATATATAGCTCCAAACGGGTCATATAACCTATCAATTTATATCTACAGAATCCAAACAATATAACGGAATAATATTCAGACCACGTATCGATTACGATAATATCATCTTTAGCAAACTAAAACTTATATATATTTTTATGTATTTAAGGATATGTTAAATATTCATATAATAATATGATATAATTTAGATTAAATTAATCATATATCAGTAAATTGATATGAAACAAGTTAACTTAAAAACAATACGTAATCGAATTTTACCGTAAAAATTTATTCATTTACCTTAATTATCTTTGCATTTTTGATAAATTCTATGTAATCAATGATGCATATAAAATTTAATTAAGAAATCATATAGATCATTAATAATTTAGAAATAATTTTAATAGATGTTTAAATATGAGCAAATTAAATCATGCAAGTAAATACCAATGAACCACTAACACCCTACTATATAAAAATCTTCAAGCTTTCCATCTTGGTCCATCTTGAATTCTTTCAACTTAAATTGAAATTATCATGCATATCTATCAAAATATTTCACCTGAAATACTTAACACACAAATTAGAACATCCAAGCATATATTTGTTATCATCAAAATCTCTAGAATGGGTCATGATATAAATAATATCAACAATCTCCCCCTTTTTGATGATGACAAACTTATGTTGGGTATAGTTATAAAGGTACAAATTAACCTTTTATCATAACTTTTAAGCATTAAAAAATATATATATAATAATTGAGAAATATTTTTTAAATGTGAATTAAAAAAAATAATTCTCCCCCTAAATATATGCATGTAAAAGAATTATGACCAACATATATATTTCTTTTCCCCCTTTGACAACATCAAAAAGAATTGAAAAAAATAAGAAATTTAAATGTTAGGGTCTAACATTCCAAGCATACGTCTTAACATGCAAAATCTCTCTTCAGCTAAAGGTTTTGTAAAAATATCAGCTATTTGAGAATCTGTGTTTACAAAATCTATATCCACATCACCTTTACTAACATGATCTCTAATAAAATGATGTCTAATCTCTATGTGTTTAGTTCGTGAATGTTGTATAGGATTTTTTGTTAAACAAATTGTACTTGTGTTATCACATTTAATAGAAATATTTTTAAGCTTAATTCCAAAATCTTCTAATTATTATTTTAGCCATAAAACTTGTGCAACACAACTACCTGCAGCTATGTACTCTGCTTCAGTAGTGGATAAAGCAACAGAATTTTGTTTTCTAGAAGACCAAGAAATGAGTGATGATCCTAAAAATTGACATGTTCCAGATGTACTTTTTCTATTAACCTTACAACCAGCATAATCTGCATCAGAATATGCAACTAAATTGCATGATAATAAGTTTTTGGGGTACCATAAGCCTAACTTAGGAGTTCCTATCAAATAGTGAAATATTCGTTTAACTTCTATTAAGTGTGATTCTTTAGGATTAGCTTGAAATCTTGCACACAAACATACAATAAATATAATATCAGGCCTACTAGCAGTAAGATACAAAAGTGAACCTATCATACTCCTATATAGCTTTTTATCTATTAGTTTTCCTGATTCATCTAAATCAAGTCTAGTTGATGGGCTTATAGGAGTTTTACTCAATTTGAATCTCTTCATATCAAAATTTTCTAATAATTCATTTATGTACTTAGTTTGACATATGAATGTGTCGGATCTAGTTATTTTACTTGAAGTCCTAAGAAAAAGGTGAGTTCTCTCATCATACTCATTTCAAATTCCTTTGATATTAAAGAGGAAAACTCATGGCACAAACTCTCATTTGTGCTTCCAAATAATATATCATCAACATAAATTTGTATAATAATTAAATCATCTCCAATAGATTTGATAAAAAGAGTTGTATCTACCTTACCTTTTCTAAAATTATGTTCAATTAAAAAATTACTTAACCTATCATACCAAGCACGTGGAGCCTGTTTTAAACCATATAAAGCTTTCTTTAATTTATACACATGATTAGGAGAATTAATACTTTCAAAACCTGGTGGTTGTTCTACAAAAACATATTGATCAATATACCCATTCAAAAATGCACTTTTAACATCCATTTGAAAAAGTTTAAAGTCTTTAAAACAAGCAAATGCAAGGAGTAATCTAATAGCCTCTAGTCTTGCTACGGGTGCAAAAGCTTCTTCAAAGTCTATTCCTTCTATTTATGTGTACCCTTGTGCAACTAATCTAGCTTTATTTCTAATAATACTTCATGAGTCATCTTGCTTATTTTTATTTACCCATTTAGTTCCAATTATATTTTGATCATGAGGTCTTGGGACTAACTCCCAAACATCATTTCTTACAAATTGGTTAAGTTCCTCTTCCATAGCAATTATCCAAAAATTATCTTGTAAAGCTTCATCTATATTTTTAGGTTCAATTTCTGATAGAAATGCATAATGCTCTACCTCATCTCTAAGGTTTCTCCTAGTCTTAACACCTTGAGAAGGATCACCAATTATTAATTCTTTTGAGTGATTTCTATTATATCTCCATTCTTTAGGTAATGAATCATCCTTCTTTTCCTCCAAATTTATTTTCTTTATATTTTCAATATCATCATCATTCAAATCATTTCTTATTAAATCTATAGGATTTTCATCAAAAATTATATGAACGGATTCTTCAACAATTAATTTTCTCCTATTAAAAACTCTAAAAGATTTTCTAAAAATAGAATATCCTAAGAATATACCATCATCAGATTTACTATCAAATTTATCTAAAGGATCCTTGTCATTATTTAAAATAAAACACTTACAACCAAAAATATGTAAATGACTAATCTTAGGTTTCTTTCCAAAAAATATTTTATAAGGGGTCTTCTTAAGAATAGGTCTTAAATAAACTCTATTAGTAACATAACATGCTGTGTTTATTGCTTATGCCCAAAGATACTTTGGAAGTTTATATTCATCTAACATTGATCTTGCTAATTCAACCAAAGTACGATTCTTTCTTTCAACTAAAAGTTCGATAGGGATGTTAAGCTCTAGTGAACTAGTCCCGAGGCTAACCAAGAGGGGGGGTGAATTGGTTATCTAAAAATTTCATGATAACAATGAAAATCTTTTTGATACTTAGCAGCGGAAACAAGTAAATAAGAACGAAAAGATCAATCACAAATATTCACCCAAGCAGTTAATATCGGAAAAGTAAAGTGCAAAACTGAATCAAAAAAGCAAACCAGATTTTATAGTGGTTCGGTCAACTTGACCTACGTCCACTCCCCGGAGCCTCCCCTCCGGGTATTGCACTAAACAAAAAGTGTCTCTCCTTTTGCTCCCACATCAAGGTGGAGAAACCTGTACAAACACCTCCTTTTCACCACACGGTGAGGCAGAGAACCCGACCTCCTTTTGCTTCCTCCTGAAGCAAGCAGCGAATCTTAGAACTCCTTTTGCTTCCACCTGAAGCGGGCAGAGAACCCCGGATCTTCTTACGAATGATCCTCCCATGACGAACACCGACTAGACGAAAGACGACGAGCGGAGAAGAAGACTCTGATCCGTTCTTGGAGCAACCTTAGTGAATCCCTCACTAACTCCCCCTCACAAGATCTTCTCTCTCTCCCAACTCTCTCTCTCTCTAGGGTTTCTCAGGGAAGGAATGTGGCAAAAGATTTTTCTTGTTTCAAGAAAAAATTCTTTTATAGGAGGGCTTAAAATTTGCCCTAAATCTCAACTGGTCGGCCAAGATCGTCCAAGATGATCGATAGATCATCCTGTACGATCAGTTCAAATCAGCTGTTTCAGCCTGGACGATCTGGCTCTTTTAGACGATCAGTAGAAAAAATTGTTCATATCGTCCCGTACGATCCTGCGATCGTCCGGGACGATTAGTGAAATCGAGGAATATCGTCCAGAAGACAGTTCGGGTCGTCCAGCGAAATCTGTGCTGGACGACCAAAAAATAACTTTATCATCCAGGACGATAGGTATATCATCCTATACGATTAGTTCAAAAAGTGCCCAAATTATCCTGAACACAGTTCGGGTCGTACAGCTGAAATGCACTTGACGATCATGATCGTCCGGGACGATCCTGCGATCGTTCAGGATGATATGATCGTATCAATCAAAAATAAATTGCTTTCCTTAATTACCAGATTAAATTAGGCATGATTGTACTGGATCATCCAGGACGATACACGTATCATCGAGGACGATCAGACAAAATTACTAAAAATAAAAACTTGCCTAACTTGATCTGGCGGCTGAGAATTTCTGATTTGAGCATATCGTCCCGTACGATCCAAAGATCGTCCAGGACGATCTGCTTAATCTGACCCTCTTAACTTAGTTGCCCTAATTAGGGTTTCTATTTTTACCTGATCGTCCAGGATGATGTGAATATCATCCAGGATGATCTGAACAAAAATTGAACAGAAACTCTAATTCACTCAAGCTCTCCCCCTGAGTGTGTGTGTGCAAGGTTACTTAGCTAGGGGATCAGTTACATTACAATTGACTCAATAAAATGAAAAATAGTATATTGAACACACTCGGACCCGATCTTGAGTTGGCTTGAGTGGCTCGTGGTCTTTTGTGCCTGAAACAGATTAGCCAAGCAAAACACAATGGAAACATGTTTGTCATCATCAAAACCATATTTACAATAATCTCCCCCTTTTTTATGATGGCAAACATTTGTAAAGCAGTTTGAAAATAACAATAAACAGGAGATCGAAAAACAGATATATTTTTTCAAATTTTATTTAACAATCAAACTAATACAGAAAATATAACACATAACAAGGACTGAAACGACTACAACTGACTCCCCCTTTTGACATCACAAAAAGGAGGAGGGTAAAGCAGAACACGAAAATACAAGTACAAAACATAAAAGAGAACAACTACAAAACAAGAAACTAAAACTGAGGCGGATCCTGATCGAATTGATCGATCAGGATCCCAAAAACACAACCATAAAATCAAAATAAAACAAACACGAATAAAACTTACAGCAAAAACACATAAAAGTAACATTTTTTTTTCTTTCTTTTTGATCAAGCTGCTCGAGTAAATCTGAATTTTTCCTTGATTGTAGATTCAAAAACCAATAAGAAGACGATTGACAGCGCTGAAATCCAAAAAAAGGTTGAAAAAAAAATCAACTTTCGTAACTCCGACCCTAGGCACCTTATCGATGCAAACCTCTTTCAAAACAAAAATCTGATTTAGAAGAAAAGACATTAGATTTGAAAAGAGATCCTTTCAAGCCTCATTCCAGAAAAATATCTGATATAATAGTGTTACAAAGTAAAAAATAAAAAATAAGGATTTTCAAACTCAAGCTTTTGAAAATATTAAGTGGCGCACGGATTTTTCTAAGACATTTAACAATCTGAAAGGGAGGAAAGCTTGGTTTGGGCTCATTTTGTGCCTCTTTTTTAAATTGGTTGGCGCTTTGCGCATCTTTTGATTTTTGATATACTTTGTGTATCCAATTTGGCAATTTTACATCTTTTCAGCTTTGGGCTCATTTTATGCCTCTTTTTTAAATTATCTGGTGCACTGCGCATCTTTTATAAGCTTTCTCCTTTTCATAATCATTAAAGAGTCTCAGCTGTGAGATTATCTTCCAGACATAGGAGATGACTCTCCATAGTAAGGAAGAATGATTCACAAAATAAAAGCCATACAGCATATGATAAATGCAATCACTTGGTTTAGAAAATCAAACTAATGACTCAAGACTTTGAAAAACACTATTGATATGAGGTAGATTACTGTAGGAAGATAAAATAATCTCTATTTCAAAAACTAACATTTTAATTTTGAAGAGGATTTTTATCCAAAAGAAACTATACACCAGTAAAGGAGTTAGAGGAAGAGAAACAATCATCAATGTTTCTTCCCTTTAACAGATTCAGTGGAATCAATCACTGCTTACCAACTTCCAAACCAAAACAAGGTAAAAACTCCCAGTCAAAAATTCAGATTATCAGAAGTAGTGAGCGGTGATCAGATTTTAAAAAGCATAAAACAGTAAGTGCAAGATATGAACCAGTGAATAAAAATAGGTAAAAAATCACAGCAAAGTAAATACTCAAATCAAACTAACAGTAAGGCTAAAACAGAAATCAGCAGAGGAAATAAAATCAACTGAAAGTAAATAATAAAAATAAAAACTAACTAACGGAAAACAGAATACCAATCCGAACAATCAGAAATCAGCAGTCATCAGAATCAAGTATTTATATCAATCACTCCTAATCTGGTTCTCAAAATGCTGAATGAGTCAAAGGCCAGTGGTTTAGTGAATATGTCAGCCAACTGATTTTCAGTTGCTACATGATGTAGCTCAATGTCCCCTTTTGTAACATGGTCCCTAATGAAGTGATTCCTTATATCAATGTGTTTGGTTCTAGAATGTTAGATTGGATTCTTAGAGATACAGATGGCACTAGTATTATCACACAGAATAGAAATTGTGCCAACAGGTACCCCTAAATCCAAGACTTGTTACTTCAACCAAAGAACTTGGGCCACACAACTCCCTAAGGCAATGTACTCAGCTTCAGCAGTGAAAAGTGCAACTGAGTTCTGTTTTCTACTGGACCAGGAGACTAACGACTATCCTATGAATTGACAAGTCCCAGAAGTGCTCTTTCTATCCACCCTACACCCCGCAAAGTCAGAATCAGAATATCCAATGATCTCAAAAGAGGTATTGTGCCTAGGGTACAAAATTCCTAGGTTTGGGGTCACTAAAAGATATCTAAGAATTCTCTTAACAGCAGTCAGGTGGGACTCTTTAGGATCAGCCTGAACCCTAGCACAAAGATAGACACTATACATGATATCAGGTCGGCTAGCAGTCAGGTAAAGCAGTGAACCTATTATCCCTCTATACTTCTTCTGATCAACAGATTTTTCATTTGAATCCTTATCTAACTGAACTGAGGAGGGCATGGGAGTATTGATTGGCTTGGCTTTGTCCATTTCATATTTCTTCAAAATGTCCTTAGTGTATTTTGATTGATTGAGAAAGGTTCCATCATCCGTTTGCTTTATGCTAAACCCCAAAAAGTAGGACAATTCTCCCATTATACTCATCTCAAACTCCTTACTCATTATTTTAGAAAACTCATCACATAAATATCTATCAGAAGATCTAAAAATTATATCATCAACATAGATCTGGACAATGAGTAAGTCATCCGCTAAACTCCTCAGAAAAAGGGTGGTGTCTACGCTCCCCTTAACAAACTCTCTTTCTAACAGGAATGTGCTAAGCCTCTCATACCAAGCTCTGGGTGCCTGTTTCAATCCATATAAGGCCTTTTTTAATTTATAGATATGACTTGGATATTGGGAACTCTCAAAACCTGGGGGTTATTCTACAAAAACATCTTTTTTAATTACCCCATTTAAAAAGGCACTCTTGATATCCATTTGAAACAGCTTAAATCTCTTATAACAGGCAAAGGCTAGTAGCACTCTAATGGCTTCTAATCTAGCTACAGGGGCAAAAGTCTCCTCAAAATCAATCCCTTCTATCTGATTATACCTCTTAGCCACCAATCTTGCCTTATTTCTCACCACCACACCAGAATCATTCATCTTATTCTTAAAGACCCACTTGGTTCCCACAATACTTTGATTTTTAGGTCTTTCTACTAACTCCCAAATATCATTCCTTACAAATTGATTCAATTCTTCCTGCATAGCTAAAATCCAAAACTCATCCGACAAGGCTTGATTGATGTTGGTGGGTTCAGTCATTTAGATAAAGGTAGAATGGTTTACTTCCTTCCTAAGTCCATGCCTAGTCCTGACACCTTCAGAAGGGTCTCCTAAGATCAGTTCTTTAGGATGACTCGAAGAATATCTCCAATCTCTAGGCAACGTGGTTTGAGGTTCTACCCTTTCCTCCAAATTTGTATTTCCAACTCCTTGGGTAACCTCAACGATCTCTTCATCTTCTACTTCAGATCTAGACTCCTTTGGATCAGATTCATCAAACACTACATGGGTTGTTTCTTCCACCACCAAAGTCCTCCTATTGAACACCCTAAAGGATTTCTCCACACTTGAATATCCTAAGAACACTCCTTCATCAGATTTGGGGTCAAATTTTCCTAAGGGTGATTTCCCGTTGTTCAGAATGAAAACCTTACAGCCAAAGACATGGAGGTGGGACATATTTGGAGTTCTACCCTTAATGATCTCATAAGGTGTCTTGTTCAGTTTGACTCTCACATTCACCCTATTCAGTACATAACAGGCAGTGTTCTCCGCTTCAGCCCAAAAGTATTTTGGAAGTGAATACTCGGCAAGCACGGCTCTAGCGGCTTCCACTAAGGTCCTGTTCTTCCTTTCAGCTACCCCGTTCTGCTGAGGGGTCCTAGGAGCTGAAAAATTGTGACTAATCCCATAATCCTCACAAAAACTTCCAAATCTTTCATTTTCAAACTCCCCTCCGTGATCACTATGGATGGTAATAATCTCACATCCTAACTTCTTCTGAATCCAAGTAGAGAAAGATCTAAACTCATCAAATGACTCAGATTTATGTGTCAAAAACTTAACCCAAGTGAACCTCGAATAATCATCTACAATCAAAAACCCATAGACTCTCCCCCATAAGCTGGCAGTGCTAATGGGTCCAAAGAGGTCCATGTGAAGAACTTCTAAAGGTCTGGAGGTGCTAATGTCCCTAACAGAGTAAAAAGAGGACTGGACTTGCTTCCCCAACTGACAGGCTTCACACAGGTGATCCTTAGTGAACTTAAGCTTGGGTACACCTCTAACTAAGTCCTTTTGGGTGACTCTCCTAAGGGTTTTCATACTGGCATGACACAATCTCCTATGCCATAACCAAGACTCATCAGCAGCAGTTTTTAAGCAAATTGAATTATCAGATTTAATGCAACTTACATCCAGCTTGTAGACATTATTGATCCTTTGCCCCTGCAAAACAACTTCATCATTTAAGCTTAAAATGCAGCCAGTGGGCAGAAATTTTATGCTGTATCCCTTATCACAAAGTTGACTGATGCTCAGCAAGTTGTGTTTCAGTCCATCTACAAGCAAAACATTATCAATCATAAAATTCTTTGAATCACCAATTATACCTGAGCCTACCACCTTCTTGGTGGTGTCATCTCTAAGTGTAACCTTGCCTCAAGCTCTGGCCTCCAGTGAAATGAACTGATTTACATCTCCAGGCATATGTCTAGAGCATCCGCTGTCCAGGTACCACAAACTCTCACGAGGTCTTGTGTGAGAGCACACCTATAAAAATATCAAACGTCAGTCTTAGGAACCCAAACAGGTTTGGGTTCCTTCTTATGAAAAGAAGAATACAATGCATGCGTGCTGTGCTGTGAAACAAGTAGTTTGGGTTTCCACACCTAATGTGTACTACGGTGAACAGTGCAGGTGTGGGAAATGTGTCCTAACATGCCACATGAAAAGCATCTAACACCAGGAAAAGGGTTAACTAATCTATGTGGGTGATAGTGCCTCTTCCTAGATGTATATGAAACATGCTTTGATGAACTTGCAACCTATTTTTCAAAAGGTGGCGGTGCATAAAACTGTTCAAAAGTAGGCGGTGTTTTGTTCTTTTCATAAGCAGTGATTTTTACTTTCAAAAACTCAATATGTTTATTTAGACTTGCAATTTCAAAGGTTCTTGCACTTTCATTACTTTCTAACTCACATGTCATATCATTCACTTTCTTAAAAGCAACTTCTAATTCAACATGCGATGTTTTTAACAAATCATGCTTAACAGTTAAATCAGAATATTTTTTGTTCAAATCATCGAATTCATCAAGCAAGGACATGTGATTGGAATCAAGTGTGGAATGATATTTAACTACAGAATCATGCTCTTTTTGCAAAGTCAAGTAATCTAATTTCAAACTAGCATGAGTTTTCTTAAGTTTCTTATAGGATGTATGAATTCTTTCAGAAACTTCAAATAATTGATCGTAAGTCAGCTCACATACCTCTTCCTGGTCCGACTGACCAGGGTGATCATCAGCCATCAGACACAAGTTTATTTCCTCCTCTTCAGCTTCAGTCTCAGAAGAGTCGGATGCAGAGTCTGCCCAGAACGCTTTCTGAATCCGCTTCTTGTCCTTTCTGAACTTTGGTTTCTCCTCACCCTTCTCCTTGCTTGGGTGAGCTTTAAGTGTAGGACAATCAGCCTTAATGTGTCCAGGCTTCTTGCATTCAAAATAAATAGATTCAGATGGACCCTTAAAATTTTTACTGGACTTACCCTTGTTCCACTTCTGATAGTTCTTATGTTTCTTCCTTAGAAAGCTTTTGAACTGCCTTGTAATTAAGGCAACATCATCGCTATCAGACCCGGAAGTGCTAGCATCTGAATCTTTGGCCTTTAGTGCCACTGTCTTCTCTTTCTTGCGTTCATCTGCATCAAGTTGCCTTTGGTTCACCCCTTGCTCGTAAGCAATGAGTGATCCAAGTAAGCTGTCAATAGAGTAAGTATTTAAATCCTTAGATTCAGTGATCGTAGTAATCTTAGCATCATAAGAAGTAAGCAAACATCTCAGAATTTTGTTCACTCTTTCGTAGTTAGTAAGTTCTCTACCTAAAGTATGCAAAGAGGTAACAATCTGAGTGAATCTTGTGTACATTTCTGAAATAGTCTCACTAGGTTTCATGCAAAAAAGTTCATAATCATGTAACAAGATGTTTAACCTAGATTGTTTGACTTCAGTTGTACCTTCGTATGTTATACATAATCTATCCCAGATTTCCTTTCCCATTGTACAAGTAGAAACACGCATATAGTCTTCAGATTTTAAAGCACAAAAGAAATAGTTCAACCATTTTACATTTAACTGTGCTAAATCATGATCATCAAACGTCCAATCAGCAAAAAACAATTCAATTTTCACATTGTTAATTAATCTAAAAGGTGGTTCGTATCCATCCTTAACTAACATCCACATGCGATAATCAATAGATTGTAGAAAAGTAGACACGCGTGTTTTCCAAAAATTAAAAGGAATATTGTCAAATAACGGTGGTCTTGTAATGGAATAGCCTTCAGCAATATTACGATTATTACAGTTAGCCATGGATCAAATTCAAAAGTTTTTAAACCTAAATTTTGAATCCCGCTCTGATACCACTTGAAAGTTCGATAGGGATGTTAAGCCCTAGTGAACTAGTCCCGAGGCTAACCAAGAGGGGGGGTGAATTGGTTATTTAAAAATTTTATGATAATAATGAAAATCTTTTTGATACTTAGCAGCGGAAACAAATAAACAAGAACGAAAAGATCAATCACAGATATTCACCCAAACAGTTAATATTGGAAAAGTAAAGCGCAAAATTGAATCAGAAAAGCAAACCAGATTTTATAGTGGTTCGGTCAACTTGACCTACGTTCCCTCCTCGGAGCCTCCCCTCTGGGTATTACACTAAACAAAAAGTGCCTCTCCTTTTGCTCCCACAGCAAGGCAGAGAAGCCTGTACAAACACCTCCTTTTCACCACACGGTGAGGCAGAGAACCTGACCTCCTTTTGCTTCCTCCTGAAGCAGGCAGTGAAACCTTAGAACTCCTTTTGCTTCCACCTGAAGCAGGCAGAAACCCCGGATCTTCTTACGAACGATCCTCCCACGATGAACACCGACTAGACGAAAGATGACGAGCGGAGAAGACGACTCTGATCCGTTCTTGGAGTAACCTTAGTGAATCCGTCACTAACTCCCCTCACAAGATCTTCTTTCTCTCTCCCAACTCTCTCTCTCTCTAGGGTTTCTCAGGGAAGGAAAGTGGCAAAAGATTTTTCTTGTTTCAAGAAAAAGTTCTTTTATAGGAGAGCTTAAAATTTGCCCTAAATCTCAACTGGTCGGCCAAGATCATCCAGGACGATTGATGGATCGTCCTGTACGATTAGTTCAAATTTAGCTGTTTCAGCCTGGACGATCTGGCTCTTTTGGACGATCAGTAGAAAATATTATTCATATTGTCCTGTACGATCCTGCGATCGTCTGGGACGATTAGTGCAAATCGAGGAATATCGTCCAGAAGACAGTTCGGGTCGTCTAGCGAAATCTGTGCTGGACGACCAAAAAATGACTTGATCATCCAGGATGATAGGTATATCGTCCTGTATGATTAGTTCAAAAAGTGCCCAAATCATCCTGAACACAGTTCGGGTCGTACAGCTGAAATGCACTAGACGATCATGATCGTCCGGGACGATCCTGGGATCGTCTAGGACGATATGATCGTATCAATCAAAAATAAATTGATTTCCTTAATTACCAGATTAAATTAGGCATGATTGTACTGGATCGTCCAGGATGATACACGTATCGTCCAGGACGATCAGACCAAATAACTAAAAATAAAACCTTGCCTAACTTGATCTGGCTGCTGAGAATTTCTGATTTGAGCATATCATCCCGTACGATCCAAAGATCGTCCAGGACGATCTGCTTAATCAGACCCTCTTAACTTAGTCGCCCTAATTAGGGTTTCTATTTTTACCTGATCGTCCAGGACGATGTGAATATCGTCCAGGATGATCTGAACAAAAACTGAACAGAAACTCTAATTCACTCAAGCTCTCCCCTTGAGTGTGTGTGTGCAATGTTACTTAGTTAGGGGATCAGTTACATTATAATTGACTCAATAAAATAAAAAATAGTACATTGGACACACTTGGACCCGATCTTGAGTTGGCTTGAGTGGCTCTGGTCTTTTGTGCCTGAAACAGATTAGCCAAGCAAAACACACTGGAAACATGTTTGTCATCATCAAAACCTTATTTGCAACATCAACTACACCGTTTTGTTGAGGATTTCTAGGAGCTGAAAAATTATGTCTAATTTCATTTTCATCACAATAATTTTCAAATGATTTATTTTCAAATTCTCCACCATGATCTGTTTGAATTCTATGAATCAAATAACCTTATTTTTCTTGAATATATTTAGTAAATTTTCTAAAATCATCAAATGCGTTATTTTTATTAGCTAAGAATAATACCCAAGTATATCTTGAATAGTCATCTACTATAACAAATCCATAATTTTTACCACCTAAACTAGTTGTATTAATTGGTCCAAATAAGTCCATATGTAATAATTCCAAAGGTCTACTAGTAGAAACTATATTTTTATTCTTGAATGAACTTTTCATATGTTTACCATGAATACATGCATCACATATAGAATCAAAATGAAAATTAATTTTCGGTAAACCAACTACTAAATCAAGTTTAGAAATTTTATTTAAAGTGTGAATATTAGCATGACATAGCCTTCTATGCCATAACCAAGCATCATCATTTGTAGATTTCATGCAAAATAAACTTAAATTAATATCATTTTTATTCTCTAAATTAATTAAATAAATATTTTTATGTCTATTTCTAATAGGTAAAATAGTTTTATTATTTCTAATAATGCAATGTGAAGCATAAAAAGAAACATTTAAACCTTTATCACATAATTGACTAATTGATATTAAGTTATGTTTTAAACCAGAAACAAATAAGACTTTTTCTAAAGTAATAGAGTTCTTACATATGGATCCAATACCAATGATCTTTCCCTTTGCATTATCTCCATATATGACATATCCTCCATCATTTGGTTCTAATGTAGAAAATTTTTCTTTATCGCCCGTCATATGTCTTGAACATCCACTGTCCAAGTACCACATGCCTTCATTGATTTTACTTTGAAGGCATTCCTACAAAAGAAAATCAAATGTTAACTTTTGGAACCCAAATATTTTTGGGTCCACATTCTAAATGAGTAGTATCATATCTATTATGTATGGTATAAGAAGTACTTGTATTTTTTGGAACCCATACAAAAGATGGTTGTTTAGTATTTTGTGATCTACGAGCATAACAATCAAATGAGATGTGTCCCTTTCTACCAAAATAATTACACCAAATATTAGTGTTTGCATATGGCTTTGCATGATGTCTATGTAACATATAAGAAGAATTTTTATTTAATGGTGTACTTGATCAAACTTTATAATGAACTTGTGATTTCATGCATAAATCTAATCTTGCTTTTAAAAGAATATTTTCTCTTTCAAGTTTATACATAAGTAAAGAACGATCTAATAAAGAGCTATTTTTATTTTTCAAATCATCACATTCATTTTTTAAATCATTAAAAAATATATCTAAATTTTTGTACTCTTTTTCTAAAATATTATATTTTCTTTTTAATTTTTTATATTCAACAACTAATTCATTAAATGCATCATCTAACTCTTCATAAGATATATCATTACATACCTCTTGAGAATCACAATCAGATTCTTCTCCTGCCATAAGACAAATGTTCACCTCTTCATATGATAAACTTGATTCATCTGAATCTGGGTTGGCCCATAGAGCTTTCTTCTTCTTCTTGAAATGCTTCTTTTCTTTCTTGTCACTCTTTCTCTCTATATCCATCTCTTTCTTCTTTGAGTCAATAAGATCTGGACAATCTCCTCTTATATGTCCAGGCTTCTTGCAATGGTAGCAAATAATCCCTTCTCCTGTAGGAAATTTCTTAGTTTGAAATTTATAATTTTTGGATTTCTTGTACCTTTGGTTTTTCTTCCTTAGTAAGCTTCCAAGTCTTCTTGAAAGCATGGCCACCTCATCGCTATCTTCATTAGAGCTTGATGAACTAGCTTCATCATTATCATCAACTTGTAAGGCAATAGTTTTAGCTTTCTCCTTCTCTTTTTTAGAAGAGCTATCCAATTTATCCGTTTGAGCTATAATCTGTTCATGTGCTATCAAAGAACCCAAAAGTTGATCAGGTGGATAAGTAGATAAATCCTTAGCCTCACTAATTGCAGTCACTTTAGCATCCCATTCTTTAGGAAGGCATCTGAGAATCTTATAGACTATGTCTTGATTCTTATATATTCTTCCAAGAGAATATAATATATTAATTATTTTCATAAATCTTGTATACATATCAGAAATAGATTCGAAAGGAGACATGCGAAATAATTCATATTCATGAACGAGTCTATTTATGTGTGTATCTCTAACCTCACTTGTACCTTCATAAGTTATAATTAATTTATCCCAAATTTCTTTTATGAAATTTAACATGGAAATTTTTATATAATCATCTAGAAGAAGTGCACAATGTAAAGTATTACAAGCCCTAGCATTTAACTCATCTAATTCCCTCTCTAATGCAGTCCATTCATCAAAAGATTTTTTAATTTTAATTCCATTAATTTCTTTAGTGGGTGTATGATATTGGTGTGTAAGCATGTGCCACATACGAGAGTCTTGTCCTCTTAAGAATGTACTAATTCTATTTTTCCAATAATAAAATGGAACATTATTTAGCAAAGGTGGTCGATGAGTAGATTGTCCTTCGGGAAGTGAACCCTAAGGAAAACCTTGTGCCATAGTTTATAAGTGGATCTACTCTAGGATGTTAAGCCAAAATAAAAAGAGCTAAGGCTCTGATACCAATTGTTGGATAACTATGCCACCCCAAGAGGGGGGGGGGGGGGGTGAATTGGGGTTCTTAAAATTTTTAATAAAAGAAGGCAATTAAAAGAATTTGAAAGCTATTTTTCAATGAATAAATAAACACATAAATTTTTATGAAAATGTTAAATAAAAATTGATACAAGAAATAAAAATAAGAGGCACAAGATTTTTACGTGGTTCGGCCCGGATTCCAATCTGACCTATGTCCACGCTAGCCAACTCTTGGACTAGAATCCACTAATCCAGGTTTGCCTTGCAAACCTCACTTCTTTAAACCAAAGAAGTTCTTTACAACCTAAGTACTCTCCTACACGGGCGAGTACAACCCAATCTAATTACAAGTTAAGCTTTACTAAGCCAAATGGCTTAGATCAAGAAAAAGAAAAAATACAACTTGATGTAAATAAAATAAGCTCAAAATATCTTGCAACAAAATGACCAAAATATTTGAGGTGATCTTACAAATTAATTTTAATCACCTCACTACTTGCAATTGGAATATGAAATTTGCTCACTTTAAGATAGATTTATATTGTGATAAAAATATGAATAATATATTAAATAAAAATATTTTTCTTACTGATTTTAAACTATAACTATTTAGATATAATAATTTTAAGAAAATTTAGATTTGAAATACAAATCTATGCCACATAAAAGAAAATTAAAATATTTGCTTTGATGTCTTTTATGGATTTAAAAGATTTCACATATAAAATTTAAAATAACATTTCTAACTAGTATTTCATCAAATGATAGATATTTTCTAGAGAGTATATATGATGAAAACTAATAGATCAGCAAGTGAATATTTAGAATAAGAAAATAAACTCAAGAACTTCAAGAGACGTTACTGGATTTAGTGCGTTGAAACTTTCCAACCGAGAATTTGATCGCGCAAATGAAAAGAGCTCTTAGAATGAAGATCAAAGTTTCTCCTCTTAAGATTTAGCATGTAAGCAAGAAGAAAGGAATGAAGAAAAGTGCTGGAGTTTCTCTCTTGAATTACCCTCATATGAGGATGATGAGTGGTATTTAAAGAGAAAGGGAAAGTAAAGCCAAGTTTCAATAAAACTATTAATCTAATATTAATTTATCATCTAAAAAATATTATATTTGATAAAGAATTCATTTATATTAAAGAAATATAAGTTCCAAACGGCTATAAAATGGCTAGTCACAAGGATAAGTCAAAAAGTCTTCATATACATCCAAAACAAGGCAAAAACGGCTACCTAGTAAATAGTATTAAAATCGGCTAATGTTTAGCAAATCATAATAAATTAAATATAGCTCCAAACGGGTCATATCGTCTATCAATTTATATCTACAGAATCCAAACAATATAACAGAATAATAATCAGACCACGTATCGATTAAAATAATATCATATTCAGCAAACTAAAAGCTTATGCATATTTTTACATATTTAAGGATATATTAAATATTCATATAATAATATGATATAATTTAGATTAAATTAATCATATATCAGTAAATTGATATGAAACAAGTTAATTTAAAAAGAATACGTAATCAAATTTTATCGCAAAAACTTATTCATTTACCTTAATTATCTTTGCATTTTTGATAAATTCTATGTAATCAATGATGCATATAAAATTTAATTAAGAAATCATATAGATCATTAATAATTTAGAAATAATTTTAATAGATCTATAAATGTGTGCAAATTAAATCATGCAAGTAAATACTAATGAACCACTAACACCCTACTATATAAAAATCTTCAAGCTTTCCATCTTGGTCCATCTTGAATTCTTTCAACTCAAATTGAAATTATCATGCATATCCATCAAAATATTTCACCTGAAATACTTACACATAAATTAGAACATTCAAGCATATATTTTTTATCATCAAAATCTCTAGAATGGGTCATGATATAAATAATATCAACAAGGTGGTGGGATCACAACTCATTTGTATCCTAATACTTTCTCTTGCAATATTACTAATGGTGCTATGCTGGGTTATTTCATATCATCCTAGAGAAGGTTAGTTGGCCCTCATTTTATGTTGAAATATGTGTTATAACTCTATGGCCTCCGCCATTCAGGAGATGTGATGGTAGACCGAGATCAATTAGGATTAGATATATGATGAATGAGACCCACTCCATCACAACCATACATGTTCCATCTATAAAGTTATTAGGCATACCAAAATAACTTGCCCTATGAATCCATCTAGTTCTAGGTTGAGCAAATTGCAAACTTTACTACAAATATCTTAGTTCGAAAGACTTCTAATATTCCTTTTTTTTTTTCATGGTAGAGGTAAGGCAGGAGTGCATTACACAACTCTATGCTCATATCGGGTGCATAAAGTATAACTTAGCAATTCAATATTATGTGCATCTCTCATACCTCTCCTAGCTTGTATTCTTGCTTATCCAAATTCTATGTAGTAATATTCTTATCTCATTGTAAGGTGGATGTAATTTGTATTTCTATTTCAGAATCATGAAAGACTTGTAGCAAGTTAATAAGGAAATATCTTTTAACCTATCTCAACGCTTTTGAGTAATGAATATATTTCAAAATTTTCTTAAGTTTGATTAAATAACTGACTAAATTGTGATAGCATTTTTAATTCTTATGATTAACTTTATCCCAAATTTTAATTTAACATTATAATTTACATAAAAAATATATTAACTGAGTAAATATAACATGCTATGCTAACTTTCTTTTACATATGACATAACTACAATTTAATATAACACATATATTAACCTAATTAATATACATATGGTATATTTCTTTTATCTTTAACGTAGCTCTATATCTTAGAAAAGAACAATAAAATATAGCTTCACCCAAATTTAACAAAATTAATCTACTTCATTGATTTATCACTAAGCCCTAAAAGATCAATCTACTATGAAATTATTAATCTGTTATGATATTTTCTGCAGTTTGACCAAAAATAAACTAAACAAAATTTTTGCTTAATGTTTTTATGAGTTATAATTCCTTTACGCCTACCAACAAAATTTTTTTCAGGCATGGTAAAGCGTTCAGGTAAGTAGGGAGAGTAGCACAAATGGCCCAGAATAGATAGGGGCCATGACCTAGTACCTAGTATTTTAGTGTTGGGGGCATCACACAGAGCAAACAATCCATATGAGAAAATAATTTAATATTTCAATTTAACTTGTGAATTTAATAAATCTTTAGTTCTTAATCAAATGGGTATATTTTTCTACAGGCAAGATTACTTATGGCATCCACACATCTTTATATGGTACGGGAGTGACCCGTTGAGTGTCCGCAGTTCATATATACTTTACATTATCATAGACTTGACTATATTAGGCAGTTACAATTCATTCAACTTGACTGCTATCTCATCATAGCTTTGGTTGAGAGGTGGTGTCTTAGTAAGAACACCTTCCATCTAACCATTGGTAAGATGACTATCACTTTGCAAGACGTACAACTCTTGCTGGGGATTCAAGTTGATGAGCCAACAGTGGTAGGGACAATTTTGGTTAGCTTAGGTTTACGTTAGAAGAGCTGGCCATATTGTTGTGATGAGTTTCTTGGTGCCTATGTTGAGGCAGATGCCATTTACCATAGCCTTTTAGACAAGGCAGTTCAGCCGATATTTCAGATGGGTAGTTCTCAAGTGGACTCAATTTTCCTCTTTGTTGGCTACACTGGACATTCTACAGAGATTCATATGATGAGATGAATGCAACAATATTCTTACGGCACATCAGTGCATACATAATATTCATGATTGGTTATTTTCCACTATCAATTCATCACATTCGCATGTCACATTGCAGTACCTGCCATTATTAGAGGACCTGGATGTGTTTAGTCAGATGTTGATAGGGAGTTCTTTGTTGGCTCATTTGTACAGAGAGCTCTATCAGTTGATAAGTTTAGGCCAACATTACATTATAGGATGCTTGCCACTCTTATAGGTTTGTTCATAAGAGAGATTACATGTTGGATGCCCTATGCTTTGTGTTCCTTTCCCCCGTGATATTGTTGATAATCTGCTTGGGTGCAAGTAACTACCTCTTCCCGCAATCATAAAAATCCTTTAACTGTGTAATCATTTATTTTACATAAATCTATACTTGCAAGTGGGCAGAGCATAGAATCCATGAGGTATTGGCAAGAAACATGATTATGTATAGAGGTGAGTTAGATTCTTTACGGTTGTGCCAGATAAGCTAACAGATCCTTCATTAAATGCATGATATTGTTGAATCATCCATCGCTTGTTCATGATAACTAATACAAAGGTCACTAGGAACTCCTATACCAAGGCTATTATGGTGGGCCTACCTCAGATATGCCATGTTTGAATCCATATATGGATGACATCTGTCCTGTTCATCAGTTGGAAGCAAGTCAAGTGACATTTGGCTAACAGGGTTATAAGGTAATTCAGTAGTGTGCAGCCTATTGATATTCAGTCTGTTGAGCACAATATCAGGAGGATAGATGGATGGGCTAACAGATGTTGATGGGACATATTAATACGATGCCTACATTGACATTTGGAATAATTGATGATCATATATTACTCAGGTGTAGTTTGTCGTGTGCAGCAAGGGTCAGGAGCTGACCAAATACCTAAGATGGTATAGATCATTTGCCTCAATTTACTTATTGAAGCCATCTATGCAGACTCCAAAGATTATATATCATAGGTCACTCAAGGAAAGATTAATGATACGTTAACTTGCTATAAGTAATTCTTCAATTATAAGATTTGTGATTCCCTTAACTAATTATACTCTTTATCACATGCAAACTACTATGTACATAGTCAGGATATCCTCCATCCATTGGCAGGTGGTCAAGGGATGAATATAAGCTTGTTATAATAAGTGATAATGATGTTGTCAAACTAGCATACATGGTTGAAAAATTGGTGTATATTAATTATGGTGCATTTGATACACATGAAAATCATTCCACCCCTGATGAGCAAGCATGCAGACACCATACCCATACTCAAGGGTCAAGGAGATTGATTTCAGATGCTCTTGGGAGAACTATTACCTGCATGTTGACAACCTCCAGGCATTGAGACATTCCATGTATATAGGATATGGAGGTCATACCATGCCATCAAACTTTGAGGTGGGTGGACATTCAATGGCATGGGGAGTAGATCTATATATTATGGGACCATCTTTAGATAATTTAGCCTATTCGATGCACATTTGCCAACTTCAGGAAGTTACACTACATGAAATTCACTGAACTGATGGAGAAACTGGTGATCTGACTACCGCTGTTTACATGCAATTGGACAGTCGATAAAAAACCAATTAATCGCTAGTATTTTGATGGTCAAATGACCACTGTACAAACCTCCGGTATATTCTTACCATGACGTATTTACCTGTGATTTAGTTGCCATTTTTAAGTTACTTATTTTCGAAGGTTGAAACCACCAAAAATGTCGTTGTTAAGTGCCCTAAAATTGAACCCCCCCTCTCCTTCTTCATCATTTCACCTGCCTCATTTCGTTCATCCAAAGAACGCTCACGACGCCTAGAAGTCCTTCCGCCCTAGTCAGACTTCATCTCCATCTCCTTAGTCGGAGGTGATCTCCATCTTCTTAGGCTTGTTTTAATTTCATCAACATAAAAATTGTTAGAGAAATCCCGGTTGCATTCCAAAATTTTTTAATCTTACAAAAGGCATAAAAGAGACTTATGCTTTTCATTTCACCAAATTGTATTGGATGATTACATTTTTTGTGTGATTAGGGCTTATTGAAGTTGACTATATCATCTGAAGACTTCATGAAGTTGACTAAGAATAGGTAACATGAAAATTATCTTTTGATTATTGGAATTTCAAATGGAGATATTCTTTTGCTTATGGGGAGAGAAATGGTATATAATTAGGAAGAGTTAATGTAGGACCCAAAATAGATGAGAAGCCTAAAAGGAGAAGGAAAATCTACATGCATGTTATTAAGGAGAAATGCTTGCTAGACGACTCTTAGGGGATAGGAGAGTGGGAAGTAGAAGGGGAGTTGTTGAGTTTAATTGAGCTAAATAAAAAGGCTTCAAAAGTATGTCTTATGTCTTAGGGTTTCAATGATTAATTGAGCTCATAGGAACAAAAAAATTTTATAGGATTTAATTATCAACATTTTAGAAAGAAAATAATTATTTTCATTCAAAATTTATTTAAATAGATTTCAAAGTTATTTGTAGCAGGTTGAATTACTAATTTAATAGCTTAGTTTAATTTAAGTTATTCATTGAGCCTATTTCTTGATAATTATGACAAGGAGGTGAGATTTTAGTGCTTAGGGTGATGTCTCTAGGTTTATGTTGCAAGGCTAAATGCCTCCCCTAACTATCCCAAGACATATTCAACCCCCCCGGCAGTTGGGTACATATGTTATGTCGACAAATTTATAATTTTAATGATAAATAAGCTCAATCACATTATTTAAGGGCTTATTACTTCTTATTAATGTATTTACCACTCCTTTAAAGCACTTTTTTAATAATTCATTCCATAATTATGTAGGGAGCATTTGCTAACAGATTGTTACCAAGTTGAAATGGATTGATAAATGAATTTATGGAGGGAGTTGAGAGTTCCATTCAAGTAGCATTCAACTACCTTCGTTTAAGTCCGATGGAATGTTTAGATATCCATGCTCAAAGTACAAAAATCAAGCTTTCCTTAAGCCTGATAATGTAAAGGTTAATTTATATCATAGGGGATTTATTCTAGGATACTAGATTTTGACTTCACATGGCGAGTAAGAGCCACATAGAGATACTCATGCTGGTCCATCCATAACTTTTAAAATAGTTGATGAAGATCAAATGAGTAGACCATATGAAGAACTTATTTTTGATGCAGTAGGGTCTAATTTAAAGGCCAGCATGGATGGGCCACCAATCCCAAAAACTAAAAAATACTTTGAATTACTACATGTTGCTTAAAATTAATTTAAGATGGTTGCACAAAACATTCAGAATTATCTATTGCTACTAGGATGCTAAGTATCAAAACTGAACATAATATTCCTCATGACTGCTTCAATGACTTCATCGGTCTTCTCAAGGAAATAAATCCAGCAGATAATTTAATCCCCACAAATTTGTATCAAATAAAGAAATTAGTATCCAAGTTGGGTCTCATCGCTATGAAAATTGATTGTTATATAAATAGCTATATATTATACTATAAGCATGATGTGATAGAAGTTTATTATCGTACCTTTAATACACCTCGGTTCAAACCCAACTCAGAAAAATAATGCTGTAAAAAGAAAGATATTCCATATTCCCGTTTATTTTATTTATTGATTATTCTAAGACTTTATCAGCTCTACGCTTCAATGAGTTTAACAGGTAATATGAGATGGCAAAAGGATAAATTAACACACAATGGTGTTCTTTCTCATCCATCAAATGCTGAAGCATGGAAATATTTTGATCAAATACATACTTCATTTGTTACTGCGCCATGTAACATAAGATTGAGATTATATGCTGATTGTTTTACTCCATACAATCAGGCAGCTTCACCATATGCTTGTTTGCTAGTTATACTAACACCATATAACCTTCCACTAAAGATGTGTATGAAAACCTCATACACATTCTTAACAGTTATAAAACTTGAACCACATAATACGAAAGAAAAAATTGATATTTTTTTTGCAACCATTAATTGATGATGTCAAGTTTTTATGGGAAGAATGTGTCCTCATATATGACATCTCAACCAAATAAAATTTTCTCCTTAGAACTGCATTACTTTGGACCATTAGTGATTTTCCAACTTATGGTATGTTATCAGGTTGGAGTACAATAGGAAAATTAGCTTGCCCTTACTACGTGGAGAACACTAAATTTTCAAACTTAAATATGGAGGAAATAATACTTGGTTTAATTTTCATGATATGTTCCTACCTTTTGATCATCCGTTTAGGAGAAATAAGGATGCATTCGTTAGAAACAGAGTTGAGAGGTCACCTTCTCCACCGAGATTAAGTGGCTATGATGTACTATAGAGACTTTCTGGTATTTCATCAATTATTGATTTCCCAATATTATCAGAGTATAAATTTCTAGGTATGGTGTTCAACATAATTGGATTAAAAAAATATTTTCTGGATATTACCATATTAGAGTACAAATTTGATAAGGCATAATCTGGATGTTATGCAAATTAAGAAGAACTTTCTCGACAATATTTCTAATACAATCATGAATGTTAAAGGCAAGAGTAAGGATAATGTGAAAGCTAGAATGTACATTAAAGAGTACTATCAGCGAAGAAATCTAAAGTTAGTAATAATCAGCGATGGAAAAATAATCAAGCCCAAAGCACCTTACTCATTCATGTTAGAACAAAAAAGATCACTATGACAGTGGTTTTAAGGTTTAAAAATGCCTAATGGCTTTGGATCAAACTTAAGATGATGTGTATACCATAAATCTACAAGATTATTTGGACTAAAAAGTCATGATTGTCACATAATTATGGAAGTGCTCCTTTTAATTATAATATGTACGTTACTAGATTATATATCAAATCCATTGATAGAGCTTAACATTTGCTTCAAAGACCTATGTTCATCAAAACTAAGCAAAGTTGCTTTAAGAAGAATTGAGGAGAATATACCAATCAACTTATGCAAGTTAAAAAAAATTTTCCCCATGGATTCTTTAATTCTATGGAACATCTTCTAGTCCATCTACCTTATGAGTCTAGAGTTGGTAGACTTGTGTAATATCATTGGATGTACCCTTTTAAAAGGTAATATGTACATTTGCTATCTTAAATATTTTTAATTGTAAGTAATAATTTTAATCATCTAGTAAATATTTGAACAAGTTAAAAAAATATGTAAAGAATAAAACACAACAAGAAGGATCGATATGTGAAGCATATTTGGCTCAAGAAACCACCCACTTCTACTCCTACTACTTTAATTCTTATGTGAGAAGTATATTAACAAAGATTGGTAGTAACATGGACTTCGATATTGAAGAATAGTCATAATCTACACTATCAGTCTTTAGAAGTCATGAAAGGCAAATGGCAAATGTGTTGAAAGATTTCTCAACAATTTAGAAATCAAAATAACAACTTTATATATGTTATTGAACTACTAGGAAGTCCAACATATTTTAGAGTAAGTTTTTTCATAATGTGCAAAAGGAATCATGTTATTTTTTAATACTCAAGTGTTAATTTAATGATTTGTCACCAGGTATTTTATAAGTAATTTGCCTCCAATCTTTAGATAAAGAGCTGCAAGCACTAGCGTGGGGCCTAATGTGAAAAGCAAACACATAGCCAATATATATAGCTAATGGTTTTAGATTTCATTCCAAGTCATGGAATGAAGGAAGAAAAATTGAAGATTATTGTGTTTATGTTAGAGGAAACACTTATGAAGAAGATGAGTGTGATTATTATGGTATTTTGGATGAAGATCTTGAGCTATAGTACCTAGGAGAAGATGAGAATTATGTATATTTGTTCAATTATTAATGGTATGATCCAATATTTAATAGCAGACACAAGGGTTATCATGCGTATGGTTTAGTAGAAGTAAAATATAGTAGAAGATATGAGAAGTTTGATCCATTTGTGCTAGCAAGTCAAGCTGTTCAAGTTTATTTCAACAAATATCCCAGTGGTCGTAGAGGTAAGCTAGATTAACTAGCTGTCATAAAAATAAAGCACAGGGGATTATTGACCAACAATGCATCATAGCTAGTACACATCAAGAGGATGCGATGTTAGATTATAGGTCTATTAAAATTGATGAGATATCAACTACTGCACATAATACTTAAATACAGTTAGAAGATGTGAATAGTTTGATAAGCTGTTCAAGTGAGATCAAGGAAGAAAGTAAAGATACCTTAGAGAATAATGAAATTTTTTTTGATTTAGAATAGTTCTTGTAGATTAAGGGATCAAATTTATTGTAATGTACTTAATTTTGTATCATGAAGATTTAGTAAGAACAAATTGGTAACTGTAATTTTTTAATTAATTAATTGTTTATTATAATGTAGTTTTTGAAAAATAAGTTGGTAAACAAATTTATTATAATTTTTCTTAAGTAATTTTTGAAATTGATGTTCTTGGTAACTATGTCTAATTAATTAATATAAAATTATAAATATCATAGTTATATGTAAATCATTTACACATTCTATAAATTTTTTTATTATGCAAATCATTTATACATTCTATAACTATATATTTATAATTCTTTATATTTGTTACAACTTAACTGTCAATATTATGCATTTTGTATTTCTAATTATGCAAATGTTTATATATATTATAACTTCATTTTTAAGTGTTAATATAATTTCTTAAAAAGTAAACTAATTGCTTCTTTTATTACAGATGGCTTCAGGTGATGATCCTTCTCATAGATCTATTACTTCAATGTTTGGTCATAAGAAAAAGTTGAGCACTAGACCAACTGGGTCTTGATAGGGTGATGAAGGTTAGGGTCAGAGAGTTCATCCAGTGATGCCATTACCACCTGAGACTTAGTATCAATCCCCCACTGAGTAGGGTCAAGGACAGACAGGTCCAACTATGGTTGGAGTACCACCCCATACGGGGTACTTCCCTCCCCCTACATCTACTAGTTCTTGATCAGATCAGGCACACTCAGCTCCATTCTATCCATATTATCCCCCACCAACATCATAAATAGTTCCATCAACCTACCCTTTTCCACTTATAATCACTTGTAATATTACCCACCTCCTATGCAACCAGAATAGGTGGACCATCAACACAAGCAGAGGTTGGGACTGGGGGAGCCTGCAACAGTAGAGGATAAGTGTGTATACATAAAGCTTGAGGGCAATACATAAGTTTAGTTTATTTTATAAAGTTATTGTAATTTAATCTATTATATGTTATTGATAAAAAATTTTACCTGTAGCTTCAATCCCTCAAGGCAGTTTACCCACAAGATTCATGACACATATAGAGCAAATATGATGCTCCTTACTTATCATGGAAGAAGATCTCAAAGGAAGTTAGGGAAATATGGTTCTGAGAATTTCAGGTATATTTATTTTGTATTACTTAAAACTTTTGATTTTATTTGTATTAATATTATTTATTATGACTATAGTTTACAAAAAGATTTTAGATGGTTGTCAAAGCATGGTACAAGGATCAGAACAAATTTTGAGAGGAGAGGCTCTACTAATCTTAGGGACATATTCACGAACATTAGAAAGTCTGGGCAGCATCCATTATATATTGGTGAGGGAGTATGGACTGATTTTAGTAGAGCTTAGGTGAGCCCTGAGTTCACCAAATTGAGAGAGCAAAATAAGCAAAATAGAGCATCTTACCGTGGGGGTTTAGGAAGCTCTCTTCATACAGGTGGTTCAATGCCTCATTTTGAGTATAGATGATGATTGATAAAATATTATTTTAAATTACTTTCATAAATATAGATATATTATTTTAATTATATTTTCTATTTGTAGAAAGAGTATCTTAGTCAGGAGCTGACACCATTGGAGCTGCATACGATGACTCATCAATATCATGCTGATCATCAGTGGCATGATGAGAAGGAGAGAAAAGCTCACGTGAGTATAATTTATTTAGTAATAAGAAGAAATAAATAGAAATTTTATTTTATAGATTTACTCTTATAGGATGATTTTATACAACTTTGGGATAGTCAGCAGTCTACTGGCGAGGGATCATTTTTAGGATTGACTTAGTATTATGAGTACCAGACATGATTAGAAGTTATTGGCAGAAGGCGGAGGGGGGGGGTTGTGGCTTAAGTTTGTAGTGATATGCTTATAAGGGTAGTACATCTACTTTAATATTTTATTATGTTAGTGGTGCTGAAGAAACTGTTAGCGAGAGGGTTGCTGCCCTGACAAAAGGGATAGAGGAGATGAGATAGATTCAAGCTGAGATGCAGGAAAAGCTACGATCATATCGAGCTAAAAATTAGAAGAAAAAGGAGCAGGTGCCTATACCTGAATCACAAGGTAGTGAGGACATGGACGATGATTAGTTATTGTATTTGTTTAAAGAACTAGTTGGTGTATTCTGAATATATGGATGTGAAAGTACTTATTTTATATTTTAAAAATTATTTAATAAGTTAAATTTTATATTTACCTATGGTTAAAAGTTTTTGTATTATTTATTTTATGCTTTAAACTGTCAGAGCACCTATTGATTGTGAATATTAGTGCATTCTATATATTATATTTTGAATTGCTTGAGTATATATTTTCCTTAGCTGCTATAGGTACTTTTGGAAATGTGTTTGGACAGAGGGGTGCTGTCAAATTTTTTTTTGTAAATGCTACAGTTTTCTAGCAGCTAACCAGTGGTTTAGCCACTGGAAACTTTAACATCGGATGGGTGGTAAAATTGCTAGTTATTCTATTTTCCATAAGTAATAATCAACGGCTATCCAGTAATTTGACCGCCAGAAATATCATCAGTTTTACCATCTATAATGACCGATGGTTAACCTTCAATATTTGTGTAGGAATATTCTAGCGGTTTACCTATGTTTTGGAAACTGTAATTTTTGGTGTTATAGCCGTAAAAAAATCACAGGAATAAATTACCGCCGTAAATATACCGCCAGTTTAGATTTCCTATGCGATTTATTTTGGCGGTCTTCAAACTGCTAGAAAACCACCGAAAGTTTTCATAACGACCCAAAAATTAATGGATTCCATCAAAAATTGCTACCTATAATGGGCGATTTTCCAGTAATGTTACCAGGGCGCAAGCCAGATACAATAAGCAAACCTATACACCTCATCTTGTATGTATATTTTAGATTGGATGGGTTTATTAGATTTGCCAATATCTTTGATGCAGCAAGTTCTTCTTTTATAATAAGACATTTAGAGGTAGTAACGCCATGGGAGGAGTAGGCGGAATTCAAAGATGAGGGGGCACATAAATAACCAAGGCCTTAATGATCACTTATTAGATATGCCCTTGGCACTACACCCTTCCACGCCGAAGAAGAGGCTATTTCGTATGTATGTATTTTATAGTTGTATCTACTTTATCAAACTCTTGTGATTTGGATATTTAATAAATTTAGAGTTTTGGATTTGGAATGTCTAAAATCACTAAACTAATATATTTCTATTTACATATTATTTCATTAACTATTTAATATACTTTATCTTATCATATATGAACATTTCATATAAGCCTAGCATATATAACAAAATTTCATGATAAAAAATTATGATTAACGTAAGCAAACTTCCATTCATTAAAAGCAGAGTATAATACAAACTCTAAACAAAAAAGTACAAGGGACATAAAGAGGAGTACATATTGCAACATTTTCTCAATTAAGATGAGCTTGGAGTTGGCTCTTAGTTGGACCACACTTGAAGTCAAATTGGAACTCAAATTGAAGGTCTTGCCAATCTACTCCATTCAAATACTTCCTTCTCGTGCCTCGCGGCAATAACTCCTTCATCTTATTCATATAGAAGTTCAACATAAAACTTTCCTCACCTAAAAATCTAGGATGACAAAGAATAATATGGTTAAGATTTAGTGGTGCTTTTGGAACATCACCTAAATATCCACCTTCTTTTTCACATTTAACTCATGAAAACACATCTATAAAAAGTTGAGGTGAACCACATGATGATCATGCTCCTGGAACTAATGTTATAGATATTTCCAACCTAAACCATTTAAGAAAATTTTTTGCTTTAAACAAGTCAATCATCATAGCTTTCTCATGCAAGTTTGAAAGTAAACATTCCCTATCCTTCATCCATTTATGGATATAACATCTAAAATATTATTCCTCCTTGCCTTTAACTCAAGCAGAGTATCAAAAGACCTAGCTAAACATTATCGTGTACTTCTAGCATCAAACAAATCATTTATTGGGATGCCTCAAGCCTTTTATAAAGTATGCCAATGCATCATGTTGTAAACTGAAAAAAAATTAAGGACTCAAGTATTTTATAAAAGAAAAACTAATATAAGTAACTCCATTTAATGTTCAACTCCCCCTCCATATCCATTACTTATATATAAGATGTGCAAGGATGAATATATTAATAGTAAAATAAGTAATTAATTTATGTTGATTAGATATTTATAACTTTGTAGGTCACCTATTATGACAGGTTGATGGAAGGAGTAACAACAAATAAATAATCATAATGAACAAACAGACAACGAGAACATGATCTAAAACCATACATAAAAATTTTGCTAGTAATCTTTATAATATCACTTAAGTTGATAATACTTCTTTACAGCTCATGGGATGTGGCCTTAATGAATAAGGAAATAAAAAGTGCAGGTTTCTATACTTTCAATAATAATTATGTCAGGAATCCTATGCCATCGTTTCAAATACATTGAATTAAATGATTTTTTTATTAATAGTCTCCACTATATTAACATTAGTATTCATACATAGTTCTGCTTTATCTTAAAAAACTAAAATAAATATCCATAAATTAATATTAAATTATAATTATTAAATATATATTACTTTAACATATAAAATTAATCAAATTTTAATTTAAATAACTTTTTATTACTTAAGTAATTTGAAGGCCTTAATTAAGCTTTAAACTCATTTATATATATAATATTGCAAATCTGGGCCCAAGTATAGTGATTTTGATGATAACAAACATTACTGCTTCCTTACTTCTGCTATTCTTTGATATCTATTTTTTGTTTGCCTTGCTTAATAACCTGTCAGGTCCACAAGTTTACATGGAATGTCAATCAGTTAAAGATCAGGTAGACTAGGATTGAGTCAGTCTGTAATTTCTATTCCAATGCATCTTTTACCTTTTCTTGAGTCAAATGTACTGTGATGGATCATGAAGCTAAGTAACCTTCTACACACACACACACACTTATGGAGAGAAATTTTGTGAGTCAGAGAGTTTTCTAGTTTTTGATCATATTGTACATGACAATTCTAAATCATCCTAGATGATCAGTTAAAAATAGAAACCCTAATTAGGGCATCTCTGATTATTAAGTTTACTTAATTAATCATCCTGAATGATTTATATCATATAGGATGATCAGTACATATTGAAATAAACATCTGCCAATCATAATTTAGGTAAGATTTTATAATTCAAAATTTGTTCTAATCGTACAAGATGATACATATCATCCTTGATGATTCATAACAATCATTCCTAAACTAATCCCTTGATTAGGGGATTAATTATAGTTAAATTAATCGATCAAATCATACAGGATGATCAAAGACCATCATCCTGGATGATCTGAGCACTACATGGTACAATAATTAATCACCACCTATCATACAGGATGAAAACTTTAACTTTTTAACTAATCATCCTAGACGATAGCCCTATATCATACTGGATGAACCATGTACTACATGGGATGATAATTAATCACCATTCATCATACTAGACGATAAATAACCACTTGTGAACTAATTGTCCAGGATGATAAAAATATCTTATGGGATGATTTGTTCAAACACTTGAACTAATCATACAAGGTAATACTGATCGTACTGCTGAAAGGCTATTTTGTACTAATCATATAGGATGATATTTGAATTGTCCTAGATGATCTTTGCCGCCAAATTGAAATTAGGGCTATTTTTGAAGCCTTTATTATGACTCAAGCTCATGAGTTTATTTTTTGATGATAATAAATATTATGGCTCACATCTTTATGTCTCCTAGTATTTTCATTCTATACTTGTTTGTGTGTGTATTAATATTTTAGGAACACCATGTAACATCCAATGAAGATTCAAGTCCAAGATTAGGTAGAATATATTATGTTATAAAGATCTTTATAATATTTATTGATGTATTTTTAATTTCTTGAGTCATGTCTTGTAAGGGTGTATGCTAGATTGGTGACCATACACACACATACTCAGGGGGAGTGAGATTGAGTCAAAACTAGAAGTTCAATTTTTAAACTAATCGTACTAGATGATTTCTATCATCCAGGACAATCAGCTCTTTAAACTAATCTTATTGGATGATTTATATCATCCAGGATGATCCTTTATGATCTTGAGAAATTACTACTAATGATAATTTAGGCAAGGATTTAAGATTTAAATTTTATTCTAATCATCCTTGATGATCTAGATCATCTTGGATGATCAATGAAAAACATGCCTAAATTAATCTTAGGATTAGTCAATCAGATTTATTTAATTTTATATTCTGATCATATTGGACGATCACAGAATTATGTTGGACAATCCTAGAATCATCCTAGACGATCAGTACAAATTTGAATTGATCGTCCGGAACTATCAAGATATCATTCGGGACTATCAGGTCAAATTCTGCACATCATCCTGGACGATCATGCAATGGTACTGGATGATATTTGGCAGTAGAATTGAGTTTTTAGGGTTTTCTAAAGCCCTTTTTTTAAGCACATCATCCTGGATGATCCTCCGATCATCCTAGATGATATTTTCCACCAGAATTAAATGTTTAGGGTTTTTCAGAGCCCTCTATTTAAGCATTCTCAAAGATACTAAAAGTGCTTTGGCAGCCATTGAGGCATTGTATTTCTGGAGAAAACTTGAAGCGAGAGCCTTGAAAGGGAGAGAGGAAAGGGTGGAGTTTGAGAGAGGGAGAAGATCCTTGGAGGAGATTTCAAGGGAGTGTGGATGGGGTTTCACACAGTTGCTCCAGTAAGCTTGCCCACCATCAGATTCAAGGTTTATCTTGAGGTAAGTTTTGGTAAGAAGACGATCTCTTTGGAGTCAAAGGACCAGGTTCTCTGCCTTCACCACGTGGGCAAAAAAGGATTCCAGGTTCTCTGCCTTCACCAAGAAGGTGAAAAAGGATCTCAGGTTCTCTACCGCACCGGGGGAGGTGGAAGAGATTTTGTAAGGGCTTCTCTGCCTAGCTATGGGGGCTAAAGGAGAGTCACTAAAGGTTTGGTGCAATACTTGGAATGAGAGGTACTAGGGAGTGGACATAGGTCAGGTTGGCAAACCACTATAAATATAGTGTATTCTTTCTGATTATTTTTTGCACTTTATTTTTACTGTGACTAACTACTTGGGTGAAATCTCTAATTTATCTTTCTGTTATTGATTTAATTCACTTTCGCTGCACGGTTACTCCAACAAGCTTGCACCTTAGTACCATCGAATTCAAGGTTTATCTTGAGCAAAGTTTTAGAAAAAAGAAGTTCTCTTTGGTATCAAAGGACCAGGTTCTCTGCCTTCACCAGGAGGGTGGAAAGGATTCCAGGTTCTCTGCCTTCATCAGGAGGGTGAAAAAGGATTTCAGGTTCACTACCGCACCGGGGGAGGTGGAAGAGATTTTGTAAGGGCTTCTCCACCTAGTTATGGAGGCTAAAGGAGAGTCACTAAAGGTTTAGTGCAATACATGGAATGGGAGTTACTGGGGAGTCGACGTATGTCAGGTTAGACTGAACCACTATTAATTTGATGTGTTCTCTGATTATTTTCGCACTTTCTTTTTACTGTGATTAACTACTTGGGTAAAATTTCTGATTTATCTTTTTATTATTGATTTAATTTATTTTTGCTGCAAGATAGAAATTTTTTTTTCTTTTTATTAAAGAAGTTATCCAATTCACCCCCCTCTTGGTTAGCCTCTAGACTAGTTCTATAGGGTTTAACAACCCTTACAAACTTTCAAGTGGTATCAGAGCAGGATTCATAATATTAAGTTTTTAAAACTTTTAAATTTTAATCAATGACTTATTTTAGAAATCATAATATTGCGGAAGGATATTCAATCTCTCGACCAACATTATTTGAAAATATTACTTTTGATTTTTGGAAAATCCAGATGTCTACACTCTTGAAATCAATAGATTATCACATGTGGATGTTAATTCAAGAAGAATACTCTACATCTTCTCATTTTGTAAATGGCATCATAACTGATATTCCTTTTCTAAATTGAGTAGAGAAGAAAAAATTTATGCTCAATTGAATGCTAAATCTTTGAATTATTTTTTCTATACTTTAACTTCTGAAGATTATATGATTATTTCTACCTGTATCACCGACAAAGAAGTTTGGGATAAATTATGCACTATATACAAAGGTACTAGTGAAGTCAAGCAATCTAAATTGAACATCTTAATGCATGATTATGAATTATTTAGCATGAAACCTTATGGGACAATCTTAGACATGCATACTAGGTTTATTCAAATTGTGACATCATTACATGCTTTAGGTAAAGAATTTTTAAACTTTGAAAAGGTCAATAAAATTCTACATTGTCTACTTGACAAGTTTAATGCCAAAGTTATTGCTATTTGTGATTTAAAAAATTTGAATGAATATACTATTGATAATATGATTGGCTCACTCATTACCTATGAGCAAACTGTTAGTTAAAGACTTATTGATGCAGGTAAAATGATAGTACTAAATGTTGAAGACATGAATGAAAGTGCTTTAGTAGATGATGAAAGTGAAGAATTATCATCAGTAGCAAGCAAATTGGAAGGTCTACTAAAGCACGAGCATAAGCATCAACAAAAGTGGAATAAAGGTAAAAATGGTAAGAATGTTAAGATTTCTTCTGACATTATTTGCTTTGGATGTAGGAAGCCTGGACATATGAAAAATCAGTGCCCTAATTTGAAAACTCTTCCTACAAAAGAAAAAAGGTAAACCTAACAAATTGTAAAAATGATAAATAATGAAAAGCAAAAAATCTCCTTGGCAAGCCTAGCTTCTGAATCATTAGATCAGGAGCAAGATGATGTTTAAAGCCTTGTTTGTGTGTTTATTTATTTTGTGTTTGCATGTATGTTTTTTATTCATTGTGTTTATATTTATATTATAAGTTTTCTTTATGTTTTATTTTTCTTTCTTCTTCTTAGTATTTTTTTATTGTTTCTTTAAAATTTTAGATTAGTCTTTATATTTTTTATAAAGTTTTCTCTGATCAACACACACATATCACTTTTTTTGTTTAGTATACACTTTAGAAAGTCAAATCACTTTTCAATCAATCATTTTTTCTAAAAATGAAAAATTTTCCTCATGTTTTTCTTAAAATTGTACGTAAGTTATGGTTAACTTATCTAAAATTAGTCAAAGGAAGGAAACTCATAATTTTATCTCTCTATCTCATTTCTTAATGAGAAAATTTTACTTTTGATTCAAAATCTTCATCAAATTATTAATTGGATTTTGAAATTGGACTTTTTTCATCTCCCTATATTTTTTCTATCTCATAGGCATCTTTTACAAGTTGTTGAATCCACTTCATTATTTTCTTAATCAAGGAGTTCATTTTTGTCATTAGAATGGATTTATTTTAGTCCTTAAAATTGCAGGAAGGAAGCATATTTGTTAAAAAAAAGAGGCACAAAATGAGCCCAAAGCTGAAAAGATGTGTAATGACGCCAAAAATGAAAAGATACACAATGTGTATCAAAAATCAAAAGATGCATAAAGTGTGCCAAAAATTAATAAAGAGGTACAAAACGAGCCAACAATAAGTTTGCTTAAATTTCTTGTATTTCTTAAATCATTAGAAAACCTTTATATCTATTGATATTTTTGATACTTGAGTTTGAAAATCATGACTTTTGATTCACCTCTTTGCATTAATCTTCTATTAGATATATTTCATGCAAGGAGTTTTGAAAAGATTATTGTTTCCTTCTCTAATTTATTCCTTGATTTAGATGCTTGCTTAAAAAAGTTTTTTAGCCCTTATAGAACCTCAGCTTGAATTAACAATTTTTGAATCTCTAACTTTTTTGGGTTACGTATGGTCAATACATGCCTTACTAAACTTTTGAATAAATCAAGAGGTAACTTTCTCATTCTAAGAAAATTTTTTATATTTCAAATTGATTCTTCTAAAACATCTCCTCACTAGATCAGGAACCGTTTGATCTTGTAGTTTTTTTTATTTTGTTTTTCTATGCTCCTCTTCTTTTTAATAATGTCAAAGGGGGAGAACATATTGTTGTATTTATGTTGTATTTGAATGTACTATTATTTTTATTATATTTATTCAGCTTATCTTTTTATCTAGTTATTTATTTTATTTTATTTATTTTATTTTAAAAATAGAAATTAAAAAAGAATGAAAATTATGTTTTCTTCTATTTTTTAAAATTTTTGTCTTAGTGAGGGGGAGATTAGGAGAAAATACTTTTGGTTTGCAAATTCAACTTGTAATATTTGTCATCATAAAAAGGGAGAGATTATTGCGACTCGAGTTCACAAGTTTATATTTTTGATGATAACAAATATTATGGCTCATATCTTAATATCTCCTAATATTTTTATTCTATACTTGTTTGTGTGTATACTAACATTTTAGGAATATCATGCAACATTCAATGAAGATTCAAGGCTCAAGATTGGGTAGAATAGGTTATGTTGTAAATATCTTTGTAATATTTATTGATGTATTTTTGATTTCTTAAGTCAAGTCCTGTAAGGGTGTATGCTAGCTTGGTGACCATGCATACACACACTCGGGGAGAGTAAGAGTGAGTCCAAACCAAAATTTCAAATTTTGAATTAATTATACTAGACGATTTCTATCATCTAGGATGTTCAGCTCTTTGAACTAATCATACTGGATGATTTATATTATCCAGGACGATCCTTTATGATCTTGAAAAATAGCTGCCAATGATAATAAAGGCATGGATTTAAGATTCAAATTTTATTCTAATTATCTTGGACGATCTAGATCATCCAGGATGACCTATAAAAATCATGCCTAAATTAATCATGGGATTAGTCAATCAAATCTGCTTAATTTGATATTTTAATCATACTTAACGATCACAAAATCATCTTGGATGATCCTAGAATTCTCTTGGATGATTAATAAAAATTTGAACTGATCATCCTAGACTATCCATATATTGTCCAGGACTATCGGGTCAAATTCTGCACATTATCTTGGATGATCTTGCGATCATACTATATGATATTTGGTGGTAGAATTAAGTTTTTATGGTTTTCTGAAGCCCTCTTTTAAGCACATCATCCTTGATGATCCTACGATCATCCTATATGATCTTTACTGCTAGAATTAAATTTTTAGGGTTTTTTAGAGCCCTTTATTTAAGATTTCTCAAAGACACTAAAAGTGTCTTTGGCATCCATTGAGGCTTTGTTTTTCTAGAGAAAACTTGAAGAGAGAGCCTTAAAAGGGAGAGAGGAAAGGGTGGAGTTTGAGAGAGGGAGAAGATCCTTGGAGGAGATTTCAAGGGAGTGTGGAGGGGGTTTCACACGTTTGCTCCAACAAGCTTGCACCTTAGAACCATCAGATTCAAGGTTTATCTTGAGGGAAGTTTTGGTAAGAAGAAGATCTCTTTGGAGTCAAAGGACCAGGTTCTCTGCCTTCACCAGGTGAGCGAAAAAGGATTCCAGGTTCTCTGCCTTCACCAGGAGGGTGAAAAACGATCTTAGGTTCTCTACCGCACCAGGGGAGGTGGAAGAGATTTTGTAAGGGCTTCTCTGCCTAGCTATGGGGGCTAAAGGAGAGTCACTAAAGGTTTGGTGCAATACTTGGAATGAGAGGTACTAGGGAGTGGACATAGGTCAGGTTGGCAAACCACTATAAATATAGTGTATTCTTTCTGATTATTTTATGTACTTTATTTTTACTGCGATTAACTGCTTGGGTGAAATCTCTGATTTATCTTTTTATTATTGATTTAATTCACTTTCGCTGCAAGATAGAAAAAGATTTTTCTTTTTATTAAAGATGTTTTTAAATATCCAATTCATCCCCCTCTTGGTTAGCCTCCGGACTAGTTCTATAGGGTTTAACACCCCTCACGAACTTTCAGCCTCCTATTTAAGTTCTCTTAATTGCTACTATGTAAGTCTTTTGCTGTTGTTCTAACCTGTGAGAGCTTAGATAAAGAGAAGGAGAGTTTGGGAGAGAGAGAGAGGATCTTATGAGGGGGAGTTTGTGAGGGGATTCACAAAGGTTGCTCCAAGAAAGGATTCAATTATCTTCTTCCTTCTTCATCCTTGATTCCTTGGTGGCTCTAGGGAGAAGATCATCAGCACCATATCAAGATTCTCTGCCTTCTCTAGGAGGGAGTAAAAGAATTGTTAGGTTCTCTATTTACTCTAGGAGAGAGTAAAAGGATTCCTGTGGTTCTTTGCTAACTCCAGTTGGGAGTAAAAGGATTCTGGGTTCTCTACCTTCACTAGGAGGGTAAAAAAGGATTCAAGGTTCTCTGCCTCACCGGGTCGGTGAAAAGATTTTGTAAGGGCTTCTCTGTCTTTCTGTGGGAGTAAAAAGAGAGGCACTAATTGATTAGTGCAATACCTGGAATGGGTGGTTCTTGGGAGTGGACGTTGGTCAGATTTGACTGAACTACTATAAAATTTTATGTGCTCTTTCTTATTACTTTTTCATATTTTGTTTCTGCACTTTTATGTAATTTGTTCAGTGGTTGAAATCTTTGATTTTGATATCTGCTTCTGCTTAGGATTGTTTAGTTTTTTAAATATTTAAAAAGATAAAAAGATTTTTCATTTTTGTTTAAAAATTTTTAAGACACCAATTCACCCCCCCCCCCTTTCTTGGTTAACCTCATGCAAGTTCTATAGGGTTTAACCACCCTCACGAACTTTCAAGTGGTATCAGAGCCAGATTTATAAAATTAAGTTTTAGAAAACTTTTGAATTTTGATCAACTACTAACTTTAGTAATCACAATAGCGCAGAAGGTTATTCAATTACTTGACCACCTCTATTTGATAATATTCCTTTTGATTTTTGAAAAACTCGCATGTCCACCTTTTTACAGTTAATTGATTATCGCATGTGGATGTTAGTTAAGGATGGATATTATGCACCTTCTCATCTTGTTAATGGCATAAAAACTAAAATTCCTTTTACTGAATGGACAACTAGTGATAGAGATTTAGCACAACTAAATGCTAAGTGTTGAACTGCTTTTTCTATGCCTTAAAATCTGAAGATTACATGTATGTCTCTACTTGTTCTACTGGAAAAGAAATTTGGGACAAATTATGCATAACATATGAAGGAACAACTAAAGTTAAACAATCTAGGTTGAACATTTTGCTTCATGATTATGAATTCTTTCACATGAAACCTAGAGAATCAATTTATGAAATGTACACTAGGTTTACACAAATTGTTACATCCCTGCATGCCTTAGGAAGAGAACTCACAAACTATGAAAAAGTGAACAAGATCTTGAGATGCTTACCTTCTTCCTTTGATGCAAAAATTTTTGCCATTGCTAAATCTAAGGACTTGAATGTTTATTCAATTGATAACTTACTTGGATCGCTAATTGCTTACGAGAAAGGAGTGAACCAAAGGAAGCTTGATGCAGGTGACAAAAAAAGAGAAAACTGTAGCCTCGAAGGCTAATGATTCTGACACTAATCCTTCTGGTTCTGATGACGATGATATTATTTTAATTATAAGATTACTTAAAAGCTTCTTAAGGAAAAAATAAAAGCATAATCACAAGTGGAATAAAGGTAAGAATAATAAACATTCTAAAGTTTCTTCTGATGTTATTTATTTTGAATGCAGGAAGCCAAGGTATCTGAAGTCTGATTGCCCAACTCTGAAAACTCACCCAAACAAGGAGAAGGGTGAGGAAAAACTTATGTTCAAAAAGGACAAGAAAAAGATTCAGAAGGCTTTCTAGGCAGACTCAGCATCAGACTCCTCTAAAATTGAAGTAGAAGAGGAGGTAATAAACCTGTGTTTAATGGCTGATGATCATCTTGATCACTCTAATCAAGAAGAGGTATGTGAGCTTATATATGAATAATTATTTAAAGTTTTTGAAAGAATTCATTCTTCATATAGGAAGGTCAAGAAAACACATGCTAGCCTCAAAGTTGAGTTTTTAAATCTATAAAAAGAGCATAAAATTCTAAGGAAAGATCATTCCATTCTTGATAGTAATCAAATGGTCCTGCTTGATGAATTTACTGAATAGAACAAAAAGCATGTTGATTTAACCACTAAGCATGATTCCTTAAAAAAATCCCATATTGAATTAGAAAAAGCGTTCAAAGAATTAGAAATTATTGCATGCAATTTAGCTAATAGTGAGCATAAATTAAATCTAGAAGTGTCAAGCTATAAAAAGGCTAATGAGTTTCTAAGGGAGAAAATCATTGTACTAGAACAAAATAAAATACCACCTTTACTTGAAGAGTTTTATAAACCATCAATAATGCATGCATCATTCAAACCTAAGAAGAAGCACCAAAACCCAAATAGATTAGTAAACTCTTTTCTTGGTGTTAGATATTTTTCTTGTAGCATGCTAGGACACATCTCCCACACTTGCATTATTCACCATTAAACATATTTAGTGTGGAGACCAAAATTATAAAATTCACAGCATAGTATGCATGCACCTCATTCTTCTTTCCATAAAATGGGACCCAAACCTATTTGGGTTCCTAAATCTGACATCTGATGATTTTATAGGTGTGTTCTCACAAATGACCTCATGAGAGCATGTGGTATCTGGATAGTGGATATTCAAGGCATATGACTGGAGATGCAAATTGATTTATTTCGCTGCAGGCCAGGGCAGGAGGCAAGGTAACACTTGGACACCACCAGGAGAGTGGTGGGCTCAGGTATAATTAGTGATTCAAAAAATTTCATCATTAAAAATATTTTACTTGTAGATGTACAGAAACACAACCTTCTCAACATCAGCCAGCTTTGTGACAGCATAAAATTTCTACCAACTAGCTACATTATAAGCTTAAATAACAAAATTATTTTATAGGGAAAAAGGATCAACAATGTTTACATGCTGGATCTAAATTACTTTAAAGCTGATATTGCTCTTTGCTTAAAAATAATTATTAATGAATCATGGCTGTGGTATATGAGATTGTGTCATGCAAGCATGAAAAGCCTTAAGAAGATCACCCAAAAAGACTTAGTGAGAGGTGTCCACAAACTAAAGTTCATAAAGGACCACATTTGTGATGCCTATCAGTTAGGAAAGTAAGTCAAATCCTCCTTCCACTCAATCAAAGACATTAACACTAGCAAAACCTAAGAAGTCCTTCATATGGATCTCTTTGGACCTGTTAGCACTTTAAGCCTAGGAGGGAAAGTCTTTGGGTATGTGATAGTTGATGATTATTTGAGGTTTACTTGGGTTAGATTTCTATCTCATAAAAGTGAATCATTCAAGGAGTTTAGATCTTTTTTCTCTTGGATTCAGAGGAAACTAGGTTATAAAATCTTAACCATTCATAGTGACCATGGTGGAGAATTTGAGAATATAAAATTTGAGCCTTTTGTGAGGAGTAAGTGATAGATCACAATTTTTTAGCTCCTAGGACCCCTCAGCAGAATGGGATAGCTGAAAGGAAGAATAGAACCCTGATAGAAGCCACTAGAGCCTTGTTAGCGGAATACTCACTTCCTAAATACTTTTGTGAAGAAGTGGTCGATACAACCTATTATATTTTAAATAGGGTAAATCTTAGATCTAAGCTGAACAAAACACCCTATGAAATTCTTAAGGGTAAGATACCCAACCTCTCTCACCTTCATGTCTTTGGATGTAAAGTGTTCATTCTGAATAATAGAAAGTCTCAACTAGAAAAGTTTGACCCAAAATCTAATGAAGGAGTGTTCCTAGGTTACTCAAGTGTTGGGAAATCCTATTAAGTCTTCAATAAAAGAACACTGATAGTTGATGAGACAACTCATATTTTATTTGATGAATCTAATAAATTTGGATGGTCTATGGAAGATGAAGAAGAGGTTGTAGAAGTCACCCAAAGAGTAGAACTTGTAAATCTGGAGGAAAGGGTAGAACCTAAAATTTACTTCCTAGAGAATGGAGATACTCTTCAAGTCATCCTAAAAAATTCATCTTAGTAGACCCATCTGAAGGTGTTAGAAATAGGTAAGGAATTAGAAAAGAAGTAAACCACTCTATCTTTATTTCAATGATTAAATCCACCAACCTAAATTAAGCCTTATTGGATGAATTTTGGATCCTAGCCATGCAGGATGAATTGAATTAATTTGTAAGGAGTGATGTTTGGGAGCTAGTTGGAAGACCTAAAGACCAGAGTGTGGTTGGAACTAAATGGGATTTCAAAAATAAAATGAATGACTTTGGTGCAGTGGTGAGAAATAAGGTAAGACTGGTGGCTATGGAGTATAATCAGATAGAAGAGATTAACTTTGAGAAGATTTTTACCCCTGTAGCTAAATTAGAAGCCATCAGGATACTACTAGCCTTTGCTTATTTTAAGGGATTCAAATTATTTCAATTGAATGTTAAAAGTGCCTTTCTGGATGGGGTGATAAAAGAAAATGTGTATATTAAATAACCCCTAGGCTTTGAAAATTCATAATTTTCTAATCATGTGTTTGTTTGATTGAAAATATATAGTTTTGAAAAAGTTAATTTTCTTTAGGAGACTTATAATTTTTGAAATTTTAATTTTAAAATCAAACACTTAATATGAATAATATATCACCTCAAAAGGTGAACATATCATTCCCTAATAGGTTTTGATTACAAAATTTTAAATTTATCCTAATTATCATAATCAAATTTGAGAAGGAACTACATATGAACCTGAAGGGTCAAAAAGAGTATTCAATCAAATATTTAACTTCAATAATTTGGATAAGTTGATCACTGATTTCATGATCAAACTTATGATAGTAATTGATATATCTCTCCAGGGAAAGAAGTTATCAATCACTATTGATCGTTTGAAAATGACGATAATGATCGTCGAGTTTGATTTTCCCAAAGATAATTAATTAAAAGTTTTGAAATTTTGATTTTGAAAATCTGGTATGGGTTTCTAAATCTCCTACGAGCGCAAGCCCTTGTAGTTAATTATAATATAGGAAATTAAAATAGTAATACAAATTTTATTTCAGGATTTCAAAGCTTGATGTCAAAGGAGGTAAGGATTGGAAATTCAATATATTTTTGTTCAAGGTTGAAAAGTTCTTTCTGGAGGTCAAAGGAAGCGGGGTAGGAGGTGTCTTGAGATTCTGAATTACTTCAAAAACACCCATCCTACCCTAAGAGTTGGGATTAAATTTGATGGAAAGAGATTTAGGTTTAAGTGATTGATTTTATTAGAAAGTTGGGATCAAATTCCCAGAGGTTGAGGACTTAAGATTAAAAATCTGCCTCAGAACCTAAGTCTAAAATGGGTACTAAAAATTAGTGACCTGAAACCTAGCTAATGCAATACAAATCTGGACTTATCACGGCCTAGAATGGGGAGCTAGCTAAACTACCTAAGCGCTTCAAAACCATGAATCTAATCTTTTTATATGAGAGTGGTTAGGGATGTTATTTAAGATTGAGTTTAAGGAGGGTTGGGCCGACATCTAAAGAAGATTCCTAATTGGCTCCTTGACTTATGTTGGGTGAAATGCTTAAGCTAAAATGTAAGTAAAGATTTAGACTCAATTTTTAATTTATTGCTAATGCAATGCATGTTAGTTGACTCAATTAAATGCTTAAAATCAGAATGAAGCAATTTTAAAAAGGCATAAAATAGATTTTATCCTAAAGATTAACCAGATCCCCTTGATAGAACTACACCCTCATAGGCCAGGTGATTTGTCAGAACTCGCAGGCGGGGAGGTGCTTAGCAATGGAAAAGAAAGTGCAGTAAGTATGCTTATGAAAAACCCCTGGGGATCCTGGGCTTACTTCTTAAAATGTTAGAATTTCTATGTGAGCTTAAATATTTTAATTTTAGTTAAGTAGAAAAAGTTTATTCGTACCCTCACGAGCCTCCGATCAGGTTCTAGGCTAAAATTAAAACACGACATACAAGATCACAAAAAGAACTACTAAAAGCATGTAAATCCTTAAACGTAATCAACACATTAATCAAATTAATTAAATAATTAAATCAATTAAATTTAATAATCTAAATGAAAGTCCATGCGGTAAGTGCCACTTAATTATACAACCGAGGGTCTGCAGGAAAAATAAAGTGATTGGGTATCACTAACTATAACCTGGATTCTATTCCTAAGACTCAAGTGACATTGAGAAATGAGATTCTTCTCATTCTTCACTTCTTCATCGTCTTGGAACTCCTTGGATCGTCGGGTATGAATGTCCAAGTGAAAAGAAACTCCCCCTTGAAAGGGGTGTTATCTTTCCTCCTTGGATATTTAAAAGTATCTTAAACTATATTTTTAAGTGAAGAGGTACTCTCCCCTAAAGGATGTCACTCTTCTCCTTGGAATCCAGTTTGGATCACAATCATCTCATCTCAAAGCACTTAAATTACAACTCAATTTTTGAAACAAATTATATTTAAATAAAAATTAAAATCTAGACTCAACACCTATAGGGTTATCCTTATAATTAACAGTCATATGAACATCCCAAGTAGTTAATATTTATTAAAAAAATTAAATGCTCAAATCACAGCCACGCTTGGTCATGCTCTTTTTAATTTTAAAGGGGGACTTAAGCATACATAACACCTGCAGAAAATGTTATTAATTTCAAAGCTCTATTATTTGCCCCCTTTAATTTTAAATGCCCTGTATGAGCATGAACACCTGCATAAGATTGAATTAGTATATATCATCTCTAACCTAGTGGTAGATATAATACATAATCCAATCAACATAGAATATTGGAAGTAAGTAAACAATAAATCAATTACTTAAATCTAACAGCCAGCATGCAATGAAAACTATGGAAAACCCGACACACACAAGTAGTAGAAAATTAAACTCCGGCCTAGCCTAAGACTAGAGTTGGTTATCCTAGCAAACTATCTAAAGTGTGTGGGGTAGGCTGTGTGGCTTTGATATGTCCTATATAAGGCAGTTAATTAAAGTTGTTTGAGGTTCTGCTTGGTTGAAAGGCTTAAGGTAGATTTTAATTTGATTTTAAGTCTTAATGGTTTGAAATTGATTTTAAAATTAATCTTGATTGTTTGTTGGATACCACCTTTATTACTCACTGAGGCCGTGAAGTTTAGTTCACCTTCCTTGGGGCTAATTTAATAGCCTCGTAGGCCTTGGTTACCTAGTGGTACCCAATAAGATTAAGTGAATTTGATTTGATTAAGCTTAAAAAATTAATTGAATTTTAATTAAAATTGATTGGTTATTGATTTTTAAGATTTAATTTGTTTAAGTTTGCCATTAACTAGTTCGTGGTGTTCTGCCACCAGGCTCGAGGAATAAAGCCTCCTTAGGATACGTAGCCTTACAGCCGGGAGTAGTCCAACCTATAAACCAAGTTAATCTATTTTAATTAAGAATTTAAATTTAGTTAAATATTCATTAATTAATTAGAATTATATTTTACACTCTTTTGAATTCATTCGTGACATTGTGCCACCAGGCTCGAAGAATAAAGCCTCCTTAGGACACGTAGCCCCGCAGCCGAGAGTAGTCCAACTTAAAAACTTCATTTTTGGAGTGGTTATTGTGTATTAAAAGGTTAGTTGAGTGTTATAAACATTAATTTGATATTTTCTAGAATTCAGAATTGATTTTTGAATTTTTAGAATTTTATAGAATATTTTAATCATTTAATTAAGGGATTAAAAGTTGACTTTTTGATTCAACTTAATTTTTAGAATATTAATGTTTTATTAAAATACTAGAGCTTAATACAATCAGTTGGACTGTAAGTATGCTGGATTTGGATTTTTCTATATTTTATTATGGAGGTTTGAAGTTTTGACTTGATTTTGAACTAGGTTTGACCAAAAGTTGACTTTTCAAATTTGAATAATTTCTAGAAATTTGATATTTTTGATAAATATTACACCTTAATGTGAGTTGAATGCCTTTGAGTTTTCTTAATTTGGAGTTTATTTGAATTAGTTATGAATTTTCAAAGTTTTGATAATTTATTTGAATTATTTAATTAGTTTAATTAATGACCTTTTAATAATTTGAGGCCAAATGATCTCCAAACTTCTTGAAATCACCTCCAAAGATCAGGAATAATCTATATCAAGTGTTTGAGAAATTTTTTGAATTTTTAATTATTTTTAATTAATTAAATTAATTAAATATTAAATTTCAATTTAAATTAAATTAAGATCAAATTTGATATCCAGTCAAGGGAATTTTATTTTTGATTAATTAAGGGTTTAATTTTAGTCAATTAGAGGTATTATTTGTAATTTTTGGATGTAAAATTGATTTATTATGTTTTTTGGAAGTTTAAATGCTTAATTAAGGTTTAATTTTAATTAAGTTAATTAAGGTGCTTAATGACTTCAAAAATTAGTGAGGATTTTTCTTATGGTTGGGCTTGTCACTAAGTTCAAATGGTTCAAGTTTCAAGTCAAGATGATGTGTGTCTCCTATATTATAACATTTCTCTAAGTTTTCTAAACACATTCTTAATTATTGTCCTTAAGATGTCATTAAATTATATGAGTTCAAATCAATGTTTATCTAACCCTTAGACTTAACATATACATGCATACACACAATCACAATCAATTCCTAGATCTATGAGAACCCTAAAATAAGTGGTGTGTGCTTCCTAAACACGTACAATTAAAAATAGTTAACTCATAAAAGATCATGATTAGTGAATAGTTGGAAAATAACTATTCACTAATTCTCTCCCATGAATTCAATTCAAGTAGCTCAATCTATATTTAAAACTCTATAAGATCTTTCAAAACTTAAAGATTTAAATGTATATATGTATTTTAAAATAAATTTAAAAATGTATAAATACATATATACCAATATATGTAAATATAAGTTTCAAATTAATTAATTAAAAATATGATCAAAATAATTTTTTTAAAAAAATTTGAGAGATCATCTGGTTGTTTAAAATAATTTAAAAATAAAATTTTTTATTTCAAAATATTTGATATAATATTTAATATAATATTAATTAAATATTAAAATATTTAAATAATTCAAATTACTTAAAATAAATTAATTTTTAAACCTTAAAATTAATTTTAAAATAAAATATTTAAAATTCTAAAATTTTGAGATATTATTTATATTTGTCTGATTTTATTTAAATTTATTTTGAATTTTTAAAGTTTAAAATTAATTAAATTATTCAAATTAATTAAAAATAATTAATATTTAAAATATTTCTTAAATTAAATTACATTAAATTATTTAAAATTTCTAAAATTTTAAAATTATTTAACATAATTTTCCTTGAATTTTCAAAATTATTTTTAAATTAATTTTAGTGAAGTATTAATTAAATATTTAAACATTTAATTAATCAAGAAGTTATTTAAATTAATATATATATATATATATATATATATATATATAAATATATATCTTAAATTAAATTTAATTTCAAATTAAAGTATTTTAAAATAATTCTTTAATTATTTAAGTTATTTTAATATAAACTTTTAATTTTTGAAATTATTAAATGTTTAATTAATTAAATATTAAATAATTAAATAATAATAATTAATATAATCATATTAAATTTTTTGACTTAAATTTTAATTTTAAGATATTCAAAATATGTTTAATAATTCAATTAAAGATATTTTTGAAAGGTATATATGTATTTTAAAATAAATTTAAAAATGTATAAATACATATATACCTATATATGTAAATATAAGTTTCAAATTAAATAATTAAAAATATGTTCAAAATAATTTTTTTAAAAAATTTGAGAGATCATCTGGTTGTTTAAAATAATTTAAAAATAAAATTTTTATTTTAAAAATATTTTATATAATATTCAATACATTATTAATTAAATATTAAAATATTTAAATAATTCAAATTACTAAAAATAAATTAATTTTTAAATCTTAAAATTAATTTAAAAAAAAAGTTAAAATTCTAAAATTTTTAGAAATTATTTATATTTTTCTGATTTTATTTGAATTTGTTTTGAATTTTTAAAGTCTAAAATTAATTAAATTATTTAAATTAATTATAACTAATTAATATTTAAAATATTTCTTAAATAAATAAAATTAAATTATTTAAAATTTCTAAAATTTTAAAATTATTTAACTTAATTTTCCTTGAATTTTCAAAATTATTTTTAATTTAATTTTAGTGAAGTAATAATTAAATATTTAAACATTTAATTAATCAAGAAGTTATTTAAAATAATATATATATATATATCTTAAATTAAATTTAATTTCAAATCAAAGAATTTAAAATAATTCTTTAATTATTTAAGTTATTTTAATATAAACTTTTAATTTTTGAAATTATTAAATTTTTAATTAATTAAATATTAAATAATTACTTAAATAATTAAATAATAAAAATTATTTAAATCATATTAAATGTTTTGACTTAAATTTTAATTTTAAGATATTCAAAATATGTTTAATAATTCAATTAAAGATATTTTTGAAATAAAACTTTAAATTATATTAAATATTTGATCATTTTTAATTAAATATTAATTTAAAATAATTAATATTTAAGATTTGAAGAAATTTAAAATATATTTAATATTTCAAATTAATATTAATTTTAAATAAAAGTATTAAATTTTTTGAGAATAATAATATATTTTATTAAATTTTTGGGTTTAAAATTACTTTTTAATGTATTTTTGAAGAAAACTTGGTTTAAAATTAATTAAAAAATTATATTTTTATTAATTTAAAGAATTTTGGTGGTGCGGTGCTACGTGGCACTCCCTAATTGGCTACACCAAACCGTGACTAATGATTGCCGGTGGCGGCATTAAATGCTAATGATTGCACTGCTGGCAATCATTGATGTTTAATGTACGGGGTCCACGCGCTTTACTTAAACGAGTCAGCAGCTTGTTCATGCTGTCTGATCGAGCGTGGTATTGAACTGATGATCAGGATTACGCCGGACAGAAGATCCTGCAACAGTTGATCCCGTGGTTTAAGACAGATGGCTCAGATCGAGCTGAACTGGGGGATTAACTGTGGAGCTTGATTCACGATTTATCTAAGCCACAGAATGACGTAAATCGGACCGTTGATCTTGAAATCAATGATCCAAATTATGCATTAGTCATGTAGCTGACAGAATAAGCCCTGAAAGTGATAATTGCCTCGTTCTCCCGAGACACACAAGTAAACACCATAAAAATTTAAACACAGATTGCCTATATGAAGAGCATTGATGGGGGCTTAATTATAAAGCTTAAAAAATGCTTTTCAAAAAGTTATTTAACACTATGTGTTTGATCTAGGGTTACATTTTATACCTAATCCAGATGGTGGATTTGGGAGATCAAGATTTCTCTGAACTTGTGGACTGTCCATGTTAATGTTTGATGAAGAATCCTCAAGCTAATAACACCTGGATCGAATGATATAGCTCCTTGAATGGAATATGGCTTGGTTCACTGGATTTTAGTCACTGGCGAGCTTTGACAGGTGGGGTTCTGGTCGGGCAGGGTTGAGGAACTCCTACAGAGCTCAAAGGAGCTAAAGCTGGACTTGAGGAGGCTGGAATGGAGAGAGAGACTAGGGTGTCGAATGAACCCTCAAATGAGGGTTTTACCCTATTCAACTCATTCCAAGATGAATGGAGTGCTGGGATTATTTTGGCCTTACTTTAGATGCTTGACACCTGGCCTGGAGGGTAGTTAGCAATAGTGGAATTAAGGACACCAAAGGACATCTATATAGAAAGGTCTTTTTGGCCTCATATGGAGTTTGGGACCACTTGAGCTTGTTAGGCTCTAATCGAAGGATTAGAGGGGGCTTAAGAAACTTCCAAAAGTCATATGGGACAGCTGCAGGGGTTAGAGATGGAATTGATTACCTTAAGGAGGTCATTTGACCAACTTTGACCATTCCCTAACCTTAGTTTGATAGTTTGACTGGTCCCCATGCCACATGGCAGCTAAGGTGGCATGGGAGGGATCCTTGAATGTTGGTTTGAATTAAGTTCCAAGGAATTGAGGAGACTTGAGTTTGCTTAAGCACTTAGACCTCTTAAAGCCTTTAGAAGACTTGTTGACTGGGTTGACGAGTCAACGAACCCTCATGATTGATGATGTGGCAGCTACATGATGACTAAGAGTTACTAAGGAAGGATACAATTATTCTAAATGAGTAAAGTCAAAATATTATTTGAATTAATACATGTTTAGAGAGGTTTGACCAACAATTGGGAAGTTGACTTGGTCAAACTTGGTGTGATTTGACTATAAAAGGATTAGAAAATCTTTGAATCATAATTTGAGATGGATTTGAGGGTTCAAAGGATTTGATTTGATCAAATGGGTTGTAATAACCTATTAAGGCTTTAAGGAACTATTGGGTCAACCTAGGCTGACTTGGTCAACCAGGCTAACCTAGGACCTAAATTTGAACTCAATGAATTTAATTTGATATTTTGAATCTAGTGGTGGTTATCCCAAGGTCTGGAAAGGTCATTTGGTCAAAATGACCTGTTTGGACCCTTAATGGGCCTTTAGGTCAACCTGGGTTGACTTAGTCAACCAGGTTGATCCAGGGTCTGGTTTTGGGTCCAATTGGTTTGGTTTGATATTTAGAACTTGTTGGAAGTGGTTGCATTTGATTTAGAGCTCATTTGGTTCAAAGTGACTATTCATACCCCTAAGGGCTATTTTAGTCATTTTGATCCTTGGTCAACTGGGGGTTAAAGTGATTCCAAAAAAATACAGTTTAATATTTAATGAGTTATAATCAAAGGTTTGAAAATGATTGGAAGCTTTGGAGAAAGCTCCAAGGACAAAATCCACTGTATGCAAGGTCTAGTGGCATAGGCTGTAAATATTTGAAGGTTGTATAGCCTTTGGATTTTAATCTAATTTTTAGGGTTAGAGACCTCAGAATGAGCTCAAATTTAGAGGGATACCTCTAGAGACATGTCCCATCAATATGCAACTAACAAACTTTGAATCAAAGGTCTTTTAACTGGGTTTTCAAAGGTTTGAAACCTTACTAAAAAAGGCTTTCAGGACTTGAGTCTTTGGCCTTGGATTTTGGGTATGGATTTTTTGATATGAACTGGACTTTAGGTTTGATTGCTTGAATCTGAACTCTCCAAATCATCTATAACCTTTTAAATAATTATAGATGACTGGGTTGGATTAGAGTCAGGTTAAAGGTTGAGTTAACTGAATCTAAACTATTTAAGGGTCAAGGTTGGTTAAGGGTTTGAATGTGTTTGAGATCCAGATTGATTTGGGTCTTGAATAGATTGATTTAAAATCTAGAATGGTCTAGATTTGAATAGATATGAGGTGTGGATTGATCCAAGGTCTAGGTAGATCTAGGACCTGAGTAGATCATAGGGTTTGAATCCTAGAAGGATCCTAAGTCTAGAAGTCCTAAGGTCTGGAGTCTATAAGAATCCTAGGATCTAAGTAGATTATAAGATCTAGATTTTAAAAGGATCCTAGTGTCTAGAATATGTCCTAAAGTCTTAGATAAGTTTCGAGATTGAATCTAGATTGAACTGAGATCTAGATTAATCAGAGGCTGTAATTATCTTGGGATTTGGATTGATTTAAGTTTTGAATAGGTTGAGTTAAGGTCTAGGTTGATCTGGAACTTGAATAAATATAGGGTCAGGATTAATTTGAATCTGGATTGATATAAGATGTAACTTGATCCTAGGGTCTAGAGTAGGTCCTAGGGTCTGGGTTCTAGGATGATCCTAGAGTCTAGATTAGATCTTAAGATTTAGAATCTAGGAAGTATTCTAGGGTCTAGAGTGGATTTTAGGGTCTAAAATCTAGGAAGAATCCTAGGGTCTAGATTAGATCTTAGGATATAAAGTCTAGGAGAGTCCTAAACTTATCAGGAGTTAAGATTAATCTAGAATCAAAATTGATCTGGATTCTGTAGTGTCCTAAGATCTGAATTGATTCTAAGATTTGGATTATTTTTGGCTCTAGATTGGGTCTTAATGACCTCATACAAAAATGAGGTCAACAGTGTTCAAACTAAAGAAGGCTTTATATGGACTAAAATAAGAACCTAGGGCTTGGTATGAAAGACTTAGCACATTCCTACTAGAAAGAACCTTTGTTAAGGGGAGCGTAGACACCACCCTATTTTCGAAGAAGGTAGGTGATGAACTTTCGATTGTTCAAATCTATGTTGATGATATTTTTTTTTGGATCTTCAAATAAAAAATTATGTGATGAATTTTTAAAAATAATGAGTAAAGAATTTGAGATGAGTATAAAGGGAGAACTGACTTACTTTTTGGGGTTTAACATTAGGCAGAAGGATGATGGAACTTTTCTTTGTCAATCAAAATATATCAAGGACATCCTTAAGAAATATGAGATGGATAAAGCCAAGCCAATTAACACTCTCATGAGTTTCAGTGTTTAGTTAGATAATGATTCAAATAAAAAATCTGTTGATAAAAAAAAATACAGAGGAATAATTGGATCACTTTCTTACTTGACTACTAGTAGACCTGATATTATATTTAGTGTTTATCTCTATGCTAGATTTCAGTTAATCCAAAGGAGTCCCACCTGACTACTGTTATGATAATCCTTAGATATCTCTTAGGGACCCAAAACTTAGGAATTTGGTATCCTTGGAATAGCACCTCTTTTGAAATCATAGGATATTTTGATTCAGATTTTATAGGATGCTGAGTTGATAGGAAAAGTACTTCTGGGACATATCAATTCATAGGATAATCCTTAGTCTTTTGGTTTAGTAGAAAATAAAACTCAGTTGCTCTGTCTACTGCTGAAGCTGAATATATTGCCTTATGAAGTTGTGTGGCCCAAGTTCTTTAATTAAAGAAATAGATTCTAGATTTAGGATTACTTGTAGGCATAATTCCAGGCCTATGTGATAACATTGGTGCAATCTGTATTTCAAAGAACCCAAACCAAAACTCCAGGACCAAACACATTTATATAAGTCACCATTTCATTAGGGACTATGTTACTAAAGGAGACGTAGAGCTACACCACATAGCCACTGAAAATCAACTTACTGATATCTTTACAAACCATTAGAATTTGAAACCTTCAGCACCTTAAGAACCAAATTAGGGGTGATAGACATTCATGCTTGAAAATGATGTTTTCTGTTCTTAGTGTTTTATTTGATTTGTTTGTCTACTTCTTTTTTATGTATTTTAATTTTATATATTTGATTTTCTATTGTGTTGTTTTTTGTATTTTTTAAATCGAATCACTGCTCACTTTTGGTGACGAACTTGCTTTTCAAATGAAATTTTTTCCTTATTTTTATTTAGAAGCCTGTAAGCAGTGATTGACTCCTCGAAAATAGTTAAAGGAAAGAAACATTGATGATTGGTTCTCTTCCTCTAACTCCTTTAATGGTATAGTTTTCTTTTTGAATCAAATTCTATTTCAAAATTAAAAAGTTAGACTTATAAATAGAGATCTATTTTATCTTCCTGTCTCATGTGAATAGTGTTCCAAATCATTGAATCATTATCATATTTTCTGAATCAGGTTGTTGCATTTATCATATCGATATTATTCTATTTTATGGTTTACTCTTTCTTTTCTATTAGAGTAAGTTTTATTTTCTTATATCTGAAAAATAATCTCACAATTGAGAGTCTTTAGAGGTTATAAAAGGAAGCAAGCTCGCAAAAGAAATAAAAAGAGGCACAAAATGAGCCCAACACTAAAAAGATGCGCAATATTCGCCAACTAATTATAAGATACACAAAGTGTATGAAAAATCAAAAGACATCCAAAGTGCACCAAATAACTATAGAAGAGGCACAAAATGAGCACACAAAGAAATAAGCTTCCTTCCCTTTCAAACCTTTAAAAATCTTAGAAGAATCCATGTGCCACTTAATATCTTCAAACACTTAAGATTAAAAATCATGGTTCTTGACTCCTTGCTTTGCAAATACTATTTTATCAAATATTTTTTTGGAACAAAGTTTGAAAGGATCACTTTTCTTATCTAATTTCTTATTTTTGAATTAGATTTTTGTTCAAAAGGAATTTTAACCCGAAAAGTGTATGAGGTAGGGTTTACAAAAATTGATTTTCTAACTTTTCTAGATTTCAATGTGTCATTTCATTCTTATTGATTTTTAAATCCAAAAAGCAAGGGAAATTTGTTATTTACTGGAGCTGATTGATTCAACAAAAAAACTTTATTTTTTTATTTTGATGATTGATGGTTATCGTATCTTTTATTTTGCTTTATTATTATGTTATGGTATTTTTGGTTGATTTTTGGTTTTTTAGATCCTCTGTGATCATCCCTCTCTTTCATCTAATTCTTCTAATTTTTGTTTACATTGTCCTTGATGATCCTTATCATCCTAGACGATTTGATCAAATTACTAATCAATCTGCATCCGACGGTTAATCTGAATCTATTATTGGCAATCATCCTGGATGATCCACCTATTTATCCTGGATGATCCATATGGCAGAAGTCACTGGACGATTTGAATGCTATTAGGTCAATCCATTATTGCTCATCATCATAGACAATCCTTGTGGTAGAAGTTGCTGGATGATTGAATGCTGTTAGGCTAATCCATTATTGCTCATCATTCTAGACGATACACTTATCTATCCTAAATGATACACCTATTCGTCCTAGATGATATATCGAGTCATTAATCATCCTGTTAACTCTTCGGGGACATCATCCTGTGTCTAATCGTCCTGGACGATATCTGATCGTCCTGGATGATAAGACCAACTTTTTTGATCGATTATTTGGATGATATTATTGCACCTAATCATCTTGGATGATGTCACGATCGTCCTGGATGATCTGCCTAACTCTATTTAAATAAGCCAAACTCTTTGAAATCTCCACACCATCCCAACCCTCTTAATTTTCAACTAAGTCTATTAAGCCTTTCCTTCTCTAAATGGCTGGGGGTAAATGATCTCGAGCACTGGTTGGGAGTTTCTCTAGAAGAAATATTGACCCTCACTTCACTGAAGCTACTAATGAGAAAGCATATCAGCGGTACAAAGCTGAAGGGATTACTGATTCCAAAATTATCAACCAGGAAGTCTTGACCTTCTAGGTACTAAGTATATTTGCCCACAACACCCTTGGCTTCATCCTTACCAGGATGTCTTGATTGGAATTTGATATGAGGTTGAATAGATTAGAGCCTGGGCTAGAGTCTAGTTAGATTTAAGGCTTGAATTGATTTAAGGTGTAGACTGATTTGAGGTTTGAATTGATTTAAAATTTGAATTAATCTAGAGTTTAGATTGATCTGGGGTCTAGTTAGATCTAAGGTCTAGGAGGATCCTAAGACCAAGATTGATCTAAAGTCTGGGTAGATCTAGGACATGGGTAGATCCTAGGATTTGAAATCTAGAGAAATTCTGGTGTCTAGATAACCTAGGGTTTTGGATTCTAGAATGATCCTAGGATCTAGGTGAGTCTAAGATTTAGAGTTTATGAAATATTCTAGGGTCTAGAGTAAATCCTAAGATCTAGAGTCTAGGAAGAATCCTAAGGTCTAGGATCTAGAAGGTCTTTGAAGTCTAAGAAATTCTAGGTTCTAGGGTCTAAAAGAGTCTTAGGATCTAGAGTAGATCTTAAAATCTAAATTCTAGAAAGATCTTAGGGTCTAAACTAGGTCCTAAGGTCTTGAATAGATCTGGAGACTGAATCTAGATTGAACTAAAATCTAGATTAACCAGAAGTTGAAATTAAATTAAGATATGGATTGATTTGAGTCTGGATATATTCTATGGTTTGAAATTTAGGAAGATCCTAGAATCTAGAAGTCCTAGGATCTAAAGTTTAAAATGATCTTAGGATCTAGAAATCTTAAGGATTGAGATCTAGAAGGATCCTAAGATCTAGGAATCCTAAGGTATGGATTTAAAAGATCCTAATATCTAGATAGATCTAAGGTCAGGGCATATCCTAGGGTTTAGATTGATCTAGGGTAGATCCTAGAGTATGGGTTGATCTTAAGATCTGGATTCTAGGAAGAATCCTAGAATATAGATAGATCTAAGATTTGAATTTAATCTAGGATCTATATTGATCATAGAGCTTGGCTTGATCTAAGATCAGATTGATCATAGGGCCTGATTTATTTGGAGTCTGGGCTGGGTCCTAATACCGCATACAAAAATGAGGTCAACATTACTTTACTTAATTACCAGACTAATTTAGGCATGATTGTAAAGGATCATCCATGAAGATATACGTATCATCCGGGATGATCAGACCAAGTCTCTAAATATAAAAACTTATCTAACTTAATCTAGCGGCTGAGAATTTTTGATTTGAGCCTATCGTCCTATACGATCAGAGGATCGTCTAGGATGATCTGCTTAATCAGACTGACTTAACTTGGTCACCCTAATTAGGATTTTTATTTTCACAGGATCGTCCAGGATGATGTGAATATCGTCCAGGATGATCTGAACAAAAAATAAATAGAAACTCTAATTCACTAAAACTCTCCCTTTGAGTGTGTGTGTGCAAGGTTACTTAGCTAGGGGATCAATTACATTACATTTGACTCAAGAAAGAGAAAAAATACATTTAAACACACGTTGACCCGATCTTGAGTTTGCTTGAGTTGCATTTGATCATTTATACCTGAAATGTTAGCTAATTAAAAATAGAACACATAAATGATTGTTATTATCAAAACTATAATCCTTAAACCCAGATTTGTAAAAATCTCCCCCTTTTTTATGATGGCAAATATTTATTCAGTAGTTTCAAATCAACCAGATTACAGTAATTAAAGCTCAGGGGAGAGAAGATAAATTTTCCTAATCATTGATAACCAGTGACATTCAATACAACAAGAGACACAACTAAAAATAATAAATGAAACTACTACAAAACAAAAATAACTCTCCCTTTTGACATCACAAAAAGGAGGAACAAAAAAGACAAATAAATAACATCAAACTAAAAAAATTACAGTAAACTGAAATAAATAACCTAATAGAGAGGTGGATCCTGATCAGATGGAGGAGGTGGTGGTGGATGAAAGTAACTGTGAATGGTGGAGAACTGCTCACCAAGATAGGCCATGTCCTGGTTGTGCTGTTGCCGCTGCTGGTCTACATCGGTATTGAATCGGTGGACATCCACAACGTGCTGGTCCTCCTGGGCAGCTACGTAAGAGTGAAAACATGCCTCCCACTGGTCGAACCGCTGCACCAAGTGATCCAATGGTGATTGGATACGGAGAGGAGAAGGTGCAGCAGGTTCAGGAACAACTTCTTCCGCTTCTCTTTCAATATCTGGGGCAGCCTCTGGATGAAGTCGAGTGCTGTGAAGAAGGTGGAAGGAGTTGTTGGAGAAGAAGATAAGTGGGATTCTGACAGGATCTAGATGTTAAAAATTATATTTCATTTTAAGGGCAAAGTGGATGAGATGTCCTAAAGATAGATTAGGGCATCTCCTATGGCCTGGATCTCAAATTGTAGTCAATTCTTCAATGTAGCAAAAAATTAAGTCAGTTGCATGAAAGTCACGATGGGCCAGAATGTAGTAGGTAGTGATGGAGAGTAAGGGAGTGCTGTGGATACGGTCCCAAGCTTTAGGAATGACGGAGGAGCGAAGGACATGTTGGTCTATCCTAGCATCCTTGACTAGGGAGGAACAGAGCTGGTCGTGGTATTAGGCATTTGTGTTACATAGGAAGTGGTTGGTGACACTCCAATTAAAATCATGGTTAGACGCTACAAGATGAATCTTATCACCAGAAATTGACAGTTGGAGAATATTATGAAATTCCTCACGGGTTAATTCTACTGGTCGTTGATTAACAAATGATTGAAGGGCGGAGTAATAAGAGGTAATACGTAGATTTACAAAGAACACCCTAAGAAGGTCAGTACTGTTGGGGAAAGCCATAGTAAGAATGAAGGTGAGGGATGTGTGAGCGAATAAATTAAGTACCAGATATGTGAGGGTCCATGGGTTCACCATTTTTGAGATAGTGATCCCAGCATCATAATATCTTTGAAATGTAGCTTGATCGGCTGCATCAGGAAAGCGGTGATCGATATTTCCCTGGGAGGAACTGGTACCTCGTTTCCTGGGTCTCTTACCACTAGCCATAAGAAGATGAGGGAGTGAAGGATTAAGGGAAGAATTATGAAAAATGGTGAAGAAAATGAATGTTTAATTAAAAATTATCCAGGATGATTGCAGGATTATTCAGGATAATATGGACAATTATGACGTCCAGGATGATTGATCAAAAAGGTGGTCGTATCGTCCAGGATGATCAGATATCATCCAGGATGATAAGACACAGACGATCGTTCCGAGGAGACAGGCTGGACGACTTTTGACAAAAAGTATCATCCGGGATGATGAGGTGGATCGTCCAAGATGATTGGCAATAAATGAATCGGACGGGCCAAATTTAAATCATCCAACTATTGCCATGTGGATCGTCCAGGATGATGAGGTGGATCATCTAAGACGATCACCAATAATGGGTGCATATCAGCTGTTTGATCAAGATGGGGATGATTTGATCATATCATCCAAGATGATGTGGGGATCGTCCAAGATGATGTGACCATAAATTAAAAAAGATGATAGATGGAGAGGAATGATCAGTGATCCCAAAACACAAAAAAGAAAAGACAAAAAAAGAACCAAAATCAACACAAAGACAAAGAAAAGATTGAAACAAAAAATAATAATAAACCAAACAAATAATTTTTTTTAAAACAAAAATAAAGCAACGAAAAAATTGAAACAAACAATTTTTTTAATTTAAATGATCTGCTCCAATAGATCAGAATTTTCCTTAATTTTTAATTCAAAAGCCAATAAGAAGAACATTGACACCGTTGAAATTTAGAAAAAGTTAGAAAATTAACTTTCGTAACTCCTACATCGGACACCTTATAGGTTCAAATTCCTTTCAAACCAAAAGACTAATTCAGAAGAGAAAAAATTAGATTTGAAAAGTGATCCTTTCAAGCCTCATTTCAGAAAAATATCTGATAAAATACTATTACGATGTAAGGAATAAGAAATCATGATTTTTCAATCTCAAGCTTCTGAAAATATTAAGTGGCACATGGATTTTTCTAAGACATTTATGTTACGACTCAGGCTCATGAGTTCTTATTTTGATGATAACAAACTTTATGGCTCAATCTCCTAATATTTGGAATGTATATTTATTTGTGTGTATACTAACATTTCAGGAAATAGCATACACCATCCAACAAAGAATCAAGGCTCAAGAAAAGGTAGAATAGGTTATGATGTGTGATTCTTGTAATTCTCATTTAATGTACTTTTTATTTTCTTGAGTCAAGTCCTGTAAGGGTGTATGCTTGCTTATGACCATGTACACATATACTCAGGTGGAGTGAGATCTAGTCAAATCCAGAAGTTTAACTTTTGAACACATCATACTAGACGATCCAAGGATCGTTTTGGCCGATCTGTTCATTGAACTAATTGTCCTGGATGATATTTATATCGTCTTGGACGATCCAATATGATCTCAAAACCCTAGCCACCATGATAATTTAGGTAAGGAATTAAGAGTCAAAATTTGTTCTAATCGTCTAGTACGTCCTGGACAATATGTATATCGTACTGGACGATTTGTGCAAAATTTATACTGATCGTCCTGGACTATCCCAGGATATTACGGGACTATCAAGTCAAATTTTGCACATCGTCCAGGATGATCCTGAGATCGTTCGGGATGATGTTTGGTGGCAGAATTGAGTTTTTAAGGTTTTCTGAAGCCGTCTTTTAGAGCACATCGTTCTGGATGATCTTTAGTGACAGAATTGAGTTTTTTGGGTTTTCTGAAGCCATCTTTTGGAGCACGTCGTCCTGGACGATCCGGCGATCGTCCTGGATGATCTTCGCCGCTAGAACTAATTTGGAAGGGTTTTTGGAGCTCTTTATTTAAGATTTCTCAAGGCACTTGATAGGTGTCTTTGGAAGCCATTGAGTCTTCGTTCTTTTGGAGAAAAATTGAAGAGAGAGCTTGAAAGGGAGAGCGGAAAGGGTGGAGTTTGAGTGGGAGAAGATCCTGGGAAGGGGGATTCTTGAGGGAGTGTGAGGGGGTTCACATGGTTGCTCCGACAAGCTTGCACCTAAGTACCATCGGATTCAAGGGTCATCTCGAGGGAAGTTTTGGGAAGAAGAAGATCTCTTCGTTGTCGAAGGACCTGGCTACTCCGCCACACCAAGGAAGGTGGAAGTGATTTTATAAGGGCTTCTCCGCCTAGCTGTGGGGGCTAAAGGAGAGACACTTTTAGTTTAGTGTAATACTTGGAGGGTGCCTCCTAGGAGTGAACGTAGGTTAGGTTGGACCGAACCACTATAAATCTGGTGTGTTCTTTCTTATTATTTTCCGCACTTTATTTTGTTGCGATTATCTACTTGGGTGAAATCTGTGATTGATCATTTTATCGTTGCTTTAATTCATTTCCGCTGTAAGTTATAAAAAGATTTTGTTTTGTTTTAAATAACCAATTCACCCCCCTCTTGGTTAGCCTCGGGACTAGTTCATTAGGGCTTAACATCCCTTTCGAACTTTCAAGTGGTATTAGAGAGGGATTCATAAAATCATGTTTTGGAAAACTTTTGAATTTTGATCCATGGCTAATTTTAGAAATCATTATGTTGCAGAAGGATATTCAATCACCCATCCACCGTTATTTAAAAATATTACTTTTGATTTATGGAAAATCCGTATGTCTACTTTCTTGTAATCTATTGATTATCACATGTGGCATATGATTCAAATTGGTTATTCCATACCATCACGTATTGTAAATGAAATTAAAATTGATAAACCCTTTTCTGAATGGAGTAGAACAGATCAGATTAATCCTCAATTGAATGCTAAATGTTTGAATTATTTTTTCTGTGCTTTGAATTCTGATGATTATATGTTAATATCCACATGCACTACTGGCAAGGAAATTTGGGATAAATTATGTACTACATATGAAGGTACTTGTGAAATTAAGCAATCTAGGCTAAATATTTTAATGCATGATTATGATCTTTTTAGCATGAAATCTTATGAAATGATCTTGGACATGTATACTAGATTTGCTCAAATTATGACATCATTACATGCTTTAGGAAAAGAACTTTCAAACTTTGAAAAAGTTAATAAAATCCTACGTTATCTACTTGATAAATTTGATGCCAAAGTCATTGCAATTTCTGAATCTAAAAATTTGAATGAATATTCTATTGATAATCTGATTGGCTCACTCATTGCCTACAAGCAAGGTTTGGGCAAAAGCTTTTGGATGCAGGTGAAACTATAGTGCTAAAAACTGAAGACATTAGAAAAAGCGACTCAGAAGATGATGAAAGTAAGGAGTTAGCATCAATAACAAATAAATTGAAATGTCTACTAAAGCACAAACATCAACATCAACAAAAATGGAACAAAGGTAAAAAAGGTAAGAATGTTAAGATTTCTTCTGACATTGTTTGTTTTGGATGTAGGAATCCTGGACATATGAAAAATCAATGCCCAAACTTAAGAATCCTTCCTGAAAAAGAAAAGGGTAAAGCTAAGCAAATTATAATAAGGGCTGATAATGCAAAATGAAAAATGTCCTAGGCAGACCAAGCTTCTGAATCATCAGATCAGGAGCGAGTTGATGTGAACTAATATTTTTCTTATGTGTTTGTGTTTGTGTTTTTATTTTTTGTTACTAATTTTTATTCATTGTGTTTTGTGTGTTTTATTTTATTTTTTGTTTTCATTCTAATTTTTTTTTAAAATTAGTTTTTAAGTTATTTTTTGTTATTTTTTTGATCAAGCACACACATATCACCTCTTATTTTAAAAATTTAAATTATTTTTTAAAGATCATATTTTCTAAAAATGAAAAATTTACCTCCTATTTTTTTCTAAAATTCTATGTTAGTTGTGGTTGATTTCTCTAAAAATAAGCAAAGAAAGAAAACTCATGATTTTATTTCTCCATCTCATTTCTTTATATAAGGGTATCTTAGTTTTAATTCAAAATCTGTTTCAAATTATAAATTATTTTTTGAAATTAAAACTTTATTCATCTCCCAACATTTTGTCTATCTCACGGGAATCTTTTGCAAATTATTGAACTAACTTCAAGATTATCTTATTCAGGTTGTTCGTCTTTATCAAAAGAATAAGGTTTGCTGATTTTAAAGATTTAGAAAGGAGGCAAATTACAAAAATTAAAAGATGCGCAATGTCGCCAAAAATAGAAGGATAAACAAAGTGTATCAAAAATCAAAAGATGCGCAATGTCGCCAAAAATAGAAGGATACACAAAGTGTATCAAAAATTAAAAGATGCGCAAAGTGCGTCAGATTGAAAAGAGGCACAAAATAAGCCCATAAAATGTTAGCTTCCCTTCTTATAAATCTCTAAAGTTTAGAAAACTCTTATGCCTTTTTGATAGATTTGTTACTTGAGCTTGAAAATTAAGATTTTTGATTCATTACTTTGCATTAATCTTCTATTAGATATATTTCATGAAAGGAGTTTTGAAAGATTTTTGTTTCCTTATCTAATTTGTTCCTTGATTTAGATATTGGCTTAAAAAGTTTTTTAACCTTTTTAAACCTAATCTTGGATTAATATTTTCTGAATTTCTAACCTTTTTGGGTTATGAGTAGCCAATTCATGTCTTACTAAACTTTTGGGTAAAATCAAGAGGTGACTCTTTTTGTGGGCTCATTTTGTGTCACTTTTTTAATTTATTTGGTGCACTTTACGCATCTTTTGATTTTTAATACACTTTGTATATCTTTCCAATTTGGCGACATTACGCATCTTTTCAGCTTTGGGCTCATTTTATGCCTCTTTTCATTTTGGCGCTCTTTGTGCATCTTTTATAAGCTTGCTTCCTTTCATAATCGTTAAAAAATTTCAGCTGTAAAATTACCTTCCAGACATAAGAGAAGACAAAACTCACTCTCTACAATAAGGAGGAATAATTTACAAAATAAAAACCATACATCATATGATAAGTGGAATCACTTGATTAAGAAAATATAACAATGATTCAAAGCTTTGAAAATACTATTCATATGAGGTAGATTACTGTAGGAAGATAAAATAGATCTCTATTTCAAAAAATAACTTTTTAATTTTAGAAAAGATTTTTATCCAAAAGAAATCATACACCATTAAAGGAGTCAGAGAAAGAAAAACAATCATCAACGTTTCTTCCCTTTAATAGATTCAGAGGAATCAATCACTGCTTACAAGCTTCAAGCTAAAACCAAGGAAAAAACTCTTAGTCAGAAATCCTATTTATCAGCACTAGTGAGTAGTGATCTGATTTAGAAGTGAGTAATCAGTAAATAACAAATAAGATGGAACAAAAATAGACACGTAAAAAATAGTAAATAAAAATCAGCAAATGAAAATAACCAAATCTGATAAGTAAATCAAACAATGAAAATCAACAGAAAAAGAAAAATTCTAAAGTAAAAAAGATAATCAAATCAAATAAAAACTAAAAGCAAAAATAAAATAAACATCAGGAACATCAGACATCAGTAATTATCAAATTCAAGCATTTATGTCTTGAGCATCCGCTGCCCAGGTACCATATGCTCTCACAAGGTCTTGTGTGAGAGCACACCTACAAAATCATCAAACGTTAGATTTAGGAACCCAAATCTTATGAAAAGAAAAATGCAATGCATGTGTGATGTGCTGTGAATCATGCAATTTTGGTCTCCACACCTAATGTGTATTACGGTGAACAGTGCAGGTGTGAGAGATATGTCCAAGCATGCCACAAGAAAAATATGTAATGCCTAGAAAAGGGTTAACTAATCTACGTGAGTGATAGTGCCTCTTCCTAGGTTTGATTGAAATATGCTTTGATGATCTTGAAATATATTCTTCAAAAGGTGGAGGTGCATAAAATTATGCAAAAGTAGGAGGTATTTTATTTTTCTCAAAAGCACTAATTTTTAGTATGAGAAATTCAGTTTTGTTCATGAGACTTGTAATTTTAAATTTCAGTGCTCCCTTACTACTCTCTAAGCCACATGCCATGTCGTCTAATTCTTTATAAGCTTTTTCTAAATCAACATGCGATGTTTTCAATGACTCATGCTTAACAATTAGTTCAGAATGCTTTTTATTCAATTCATCAAATTCATTAAGTAAAGACATGTGATTGCAATCAAGTGTATAATGATCCTTAATTATGACTTTATGCTCTTTTTCCAAGTTAGAAAATTCCAGTTTCAGGTTAGCATGCTTTTTCTTAAGTTTCCTATACGCTGAATGAATATTTTCAGAAACTTCAAGTTATTGATTGTAGGTTAGTTCACATACCTCTCTTGATCAGACTGACCACAATGTTCGTTCGTCATAGAGCAAAAGTTTGAAGTCTCCTCCTTAGCTTCAGTCTCAGAGGAGTTGGATGCAGAGTCTGCCTAGAAAGCTTTTTGGAACTTTTTCTTGTCCTTCATGAACTTGGGTTTCTCCTCACCCTTCTCCTTGCTTGAGTGAGCCTTAAGTGTAGGACAATCAACTTTTACATGTCCAGGCTTTCTGCATTCAAAACAAACTATATAAAAATAACCTTTAAAGCTTTTACTACTCTTATCTTTGTTCCACTTATGGAAGTTCTTGTGATTCTTCCTTAGAAAACTTTTGAATTGCCTAGTGATTAAGGCAACATCATCGCTATTAGACCCGAAAGTACTAGTATTAGTATCGTTGGCCTTCAACGCCATAGTTTTCTCTTTCTTTCTTTCACCTGCATCTAGCTATCTTTGGTTCACCCCTTACTCGTTAGCAATGAGTGATCGAAGTAAGCTATCAATAGAATAAGTATTCAAATATTTAGATTCAGTAATCGCAATTTTCTTGGCATCAAAAAAGAGGGCAAACATTGAAGAATTTTGTTCACTCTTTCATAATTAGTGAGTTTTCTTCCTAAAGCATATAGAGAAGTGACAATTTGAGTGAACCTAGTATATATTTCAAAAATTGATTCACTAGGTTTCATGCGAAAGAGTTCGTAGTCGTGAAGCAAGATTTTCAGTCTAGATTGCTTTACTTCAGATCTACCTTCATATGTAATGCATAATCTATCCCATATTTCTTTACAAGTCGTACAAGTGGAAACACGCATGTAATCCTCAGATTTTAAAGCATAGAAAAAATAGTTCAAATAATTTGCATTCAGTTGTGCTAAATCATGATCATCAAGCATGCATTCAGTAAAAGGAAGTTCAGTTTTAATGCCATTTACTAGTCTATGAGGTGCATCATAACCATCTTTAACTAGTATCCACATATAATAATCAATTGATTGTAAAAAGATGGACATGCAAGTTTTCCAAAAATTAAAAGGTATATTATCAAACAATGGTGGTCGTATAATTGAATAACCTTCAGTAGTATTACGATTACCAAAGTTAGCAATGGATCAAAATTTAAAAGTTTTTAAACCTAATTTTTGAATCCCGCTCTGATACCACTTGAAAGTTTGATAGGGATGTTAAGCCCTTATGAACTAGTCCTGAGGCTAACCAAGAGGGGGGTGAATTGGTAGTTTTAAAAATTCATAAGCAAACAACGATTTAAAAAATCTTTTTGAATATTTTAAAAATGTTTATAGTTATGCAATGATTTGCAGATGTTCAATGATAATAGAATAATAATAACAATCACACAATCATCAATAGAAAAGTAAGTGCAGAAAATAATCAGAAAGAACACACCAGATTTTATAGTGGTTCGATCAACTTGACCTACGTCCACTCCCCGGAGCCTCCCCACTGGGTATTCCACTAACACTAAGTCACTCTCCTTCTACTCCCACAGTTAGGCGGAGAAGCCTGTACAAAAACTCCCCTCCACCAACCCGGTGAGGCAGAGAACCTGAACTCCTTTTGCTTCCTCCTGAAGTAGGCAGAGAACCTAGACTCCTCTAGCTTCCTCCTGAAGCAGGCAACTTCTTTCGCTTCCTCCTGAAGCAGGCAGAGAACTCGGATCATCTTGCGAATGATCCTCCCACAGAGACACCGATAAGACAAGAGACGACGAACGGAGAAGATGACTCAGATCCTTACTTGGAGCAACCTTTATGAATCCCTCACAAACTCCCCCTCACAAGATCCTTTCTCTCTCTCCCAAGCTCTCTCTCTCTCTATCTCTCTCTCTCAAGGTTTTCTTTGGAAAGAAATGTGGCAAAAGATTTTTCTTACTGGATGAAAAAGATCTTTTATAGGAGGGCTTAAAAATTGCCCTAAATCTCAACTGGTTGGCAATTATGATCCAGGAAGATCGAAGGATTGTCCTATACGATCAGTATAAAATCTCATTTTTCAGCCTAGACGATCTGGTTTCTCTGGATGATTAGAAGAAAAAGTTGTTCAGATCGTCCCGTAAGATTCTACGATTGTTCGGGATGATTAGTGTAAATTAAAAATTTCATCTAGAGAATAGTTTTATTCAGCCAGGGCAACTTATGCTAGATGATCTCACAATGACTTGATCGTCCAGGATGATATTTCTCACGTCCTGTACGATTAGTTCAAAACAACCAAAATTATCCTGACCATAGTTCTGATCGGCCTACATAAAATGTGCTGTACGATTAAAAATGACTTGATCCTCCAGGATGATATCTATATCATCCCATATAATTAGTTCAAAACTAGGTATATCATCCAAAGGATAGTTCGATTTGGCCAGCGGCAATGCTCTAGACGGTCATTATTTTACATGTATCGTCCCATACGATATTACGATCGTTCGAAATGATATGATTTTATCAATTAGGTATTAATTGTTTTCCTTAATTACCAGACTAATTTAGGCATAATTGTAAAGGATCGTCCAAGATGATACACGTATCATCCGGGACGATCAGACCAAGTCTCTAAAAATAAAAAAATTGCCTAACTTAATCTGGTGGCTGAGAATTTCTGATTTGAGCCTATCGTCCTGTACGATGAGAGGATCGTCCAAGATGATCTTCTTAATCATACCGACTTAACTTGTTCTCCCTAACTAGGGTTTTTGTTTTCACTGGATCGTCCAGGATGATGTGAATATCATCCAGGACGATCTAAAGAAAAATTGAATGAAAACACTAATTCACTAAACTCTCCCCTTGAGTGTGTCTGTGCAAGGTTACTTAGTTAGGGGATCAATTACTTTACATTTGACTCAATAAAGGGAAAAAATACATTTAAACACATGCTGACCTGGTCTTGAGTTTGCTTGAGTAGCATTTGATCATTTGTACCTGAAATGTTAGCCAATTAAAAATAGAACACAGAAATATTTGTTAACATCAAAACTATAATCTTTAAACCCCAGATTTGTAACAATCTCCCCCTTTTTGATGATGGCAAACATTTATTCAGTAGTTTCAAATAAACTAGATTGCAATAATTAAAGAACAGGCGAGATAAGATAAATTTTTCTAATCATTGATAACCAGTGACATTCAATATAATAGGAGATACAACTAAAAACAACAAATGAAACTATTATAAAACAAAAACAACTCCCCCTTTTGACATCACAAAAAAGGAGGAATAGAAAAGACAAACAAATAACAGCAAACTAAAAACATCACAACAAACTGAAACAAATAACCTAATAGAGAGGCGGATCCTGATCAGATGGAGGAGGTGGTGGTGGATGAAAGTAACTATGAATGGTGGCGAACTACTCACCAAACCAGGCCATGGACTGGTTGTGCTGTTGCCGCTGCTGGTCTATATAGGTATTGAATCAGTGGACATCCGCAGCATGCTGCTCCTCCTGGCCAGCTACGTCAGAGTCAAAATGTGCCTCCCACTGGTCGAACCGCTGCACCAAGTGATCCAATGGGGATTGGATGCGGAGAGGAGCAGGTACAGCAGGTTCAGGAAGAACTTCTTTTGCTTCAACCTCAATATTCGGGGCGAGCTCCGGATGAAGTCAAGTGCTGTGAAGAACATGGAAGGAGTTGTTGGAGAAGAAGATAGGTAGGATTCTGGCTAGATCTGGATATTAAAAATTATATTTCGTTTCAAGGGTAAAGTGGATAAGATGTCCTAAAGCTAGATTGAGGCTTCTCCTATGGCCCAGATCCTGAATTGTTGTCAACTATTCAATGTAGTAAAAAATTAAGTCAGTTGCATTAAAGTAGTGATGTGGATGCAGTCCGCAACTTTTGGAATGACGGAGGAGGGAAGGACATGTTGGACTGTCCTAGCATCCTTGACTAGGGTGGAATAGAGCTGGTAGTGGTATTGGACATTTGTGTTACGAAGAAAGTGGTTGGTGACACTGCAATTAAAATTAGGGTCAAATGCTACAAGATGAAGCTTATCGCCAGAAATTGATAGTTGGAGAATACTATGAAAGTCCTCATGGGTTAATTATACTGGCCATTGATTAACAAATGATTGAAGGGTAGAGTAATCAGAGGTAATACATAGATTTGCAAAGAAGACCCTAAGAAGGTCAGTGCTGAAGGGGAAAGCCAAAGTAAGAATGAAGGTGAGGGATGTGTGAGCAAATAAATCAAGTACTGAATATGTGAGGGTCCGCGAGTTCACCATTTTGGAGATAGTGATCAAAGTATCAGAATATCTTTGAAATGCAGCTTGATCGGTTGCATCAGGAAAGCGGGGATCGGTATTTCTCTGGGTGGAACTAGCACCTCGTTGCCTAGATCTCTTACCACCAGCCATAAGAAGATGAGAGAGTGAAGGATTGAGGGAAGAATTGTGAACAAAGGTGAAGAAAATGGCTATTTAAATAGAAATCATCTAGATCGTATAGGAAGATCGTTGGATCATCTAGGATAATAAGAGGATTGTCCAGGAAAATAAGAGAAATTATGACATCTAGGATGATTGGTCAAACAGGCGATCGTATCATCCAGGATGATAAGACACAGACGATCGTCCCGTGGAGACAGGCTGGATGACTTTTGTCAAAAAGTATTATCCAGGATGATGAGGTGGATCGTCCAGGATGATAGGCAATAAATGAATCGGACGGGCCGAATTTAAATTGACCAACTGCTGCCACGTGGATTATCCAGGACGATGAGGTGGATCATCCAGTACAATCACTAATAATTAGTGCATATCGGCCGTTTGATCAAGATGGGGATGATTTGATCATATCATCCAAGACGATATGGGGATCGTCCAGGACGATGTGAGTAAAAATTAAAAAAGATGATGGATGGAGAGGAATGATCAGGGATCCCAAAACATAAAAGAGAAAAGACAACAAAAGAACCAAAATTAACTCAAAGACAAAGAAAAGATTGAAACGAACAAAAACATTAAACCAAATAAATATTTTTTTTTAAACAAAAATAAAGCAACAAAAAAATTGAAACAAATATTTTTTTTAATTTAAATGATCTACTCCAATAGATCAAAATTTTCTTTAATTTTTAATTCAAAAGCCAATAAGAAGAACATCGACACCGCTGAAATCTAGAAAAAGTTAGAAAATTAACTTTCGTAACTCCTACCTCGGACACCTTACAGGTTCAAATTCCTTTCAAACAAAAAGTCTAATTCAGAGGAGAAGAAATTAGATTTGAAAAGAGATCCTTTCAAGCCTCATTCCAGAAAAATATCTAACTAAATAGTATTACGAAGTAAGGAATCAAAAATCATGATTTTCAATCTCAAGCTTTCGAAAATATTAAGTGGTACACAAATTTTTCTAAGACTTTTAAAGATCTGAAAGGGAAGAAAGCTTGCTTCTTTATGGGCTCATTTTGTGCCTCTTTTTCAATTTATTTGGTGCATTTTACGCATCTTTTGATTTTTGATAAACTTTGTGTATCTTTCCAATTTGGCGATATTACGCATCTTTTCAGCTTTGAGCTCATTTTATACCTCTTTTTATTTTGGCGCTCTTTATGCATCTTTTATAAGCTTGCTTCCTTTCATAATCGTTAAAGAATTTCAGCTGTGAAATTACCTTCTAGACATAAGAGAAGACATAACTCACTCTCTACAATAAGGAAGAGTAATTCACAAAACAAAAATTATACATCATATGATAAGTGCAATCACTTGATTAAGAAAACATAACAATGATTTAAAGCTTTGAAAACACTATTTATATGAGGTAGATTACTGTAGGAAGATAAAATAAATCTCTATTTTAAAAATCAACTTTTTAATTTTGAAAAAGATTTTTATCCAAATGAAACCATACACCATTAAAGGAGTTAGAGGAAGAGAAACAATCATCAACATTTCTTCCCTTTAACAGATTTAGAGGAATCAATCACTGCTTATAAGCTTCCAAGCTAAATAAAACCAAGGAAAAAACTCTCAGTCAGAAATCCAGTTTATCAGTAGTAGTGAGCAGTGATTTGATTTAGAAGTGAGTAATCAGTAAATAACAAATAAGAAGGAAGAAAAATAGACACGCAAAAAACAGTAAATGAAAATCAACAAATGAAAATAACCAAATTTGATAAGCAAATCAAACAATAAAAATCAGCAGAAAAAGAAAAATTTTAAAGTAAAACGGTCAATCAAATCAAACAAAAAGTAAAAGCAAAAATAAAATAAACATCAGAAACATCAGACATTAGTAATTATCAAATTCAAGTATTTATGTCTTCAGCATCGACTACCTAGGTACCACAGGCTCTCACAAGGTCTTCTGTTAGAGCACACCTATAAAATCATTAAATATTAGATTTAGGAACCCAAATAGGTTTGGGTTCCTTCTTATGAAAAGAAAACTATAATGCATGTGTGATGTGTTGTGCATTATGCAATTTGGGTCTCCACACTCAATATGTACTATAGTGAGCACTGTAGGTGTGAGAGATATGTCCAAGCATGCCACAAAAAAATATTTAACTCCAGGAAAAGGGTTAACTAATCTACGTGAGTGATAGTGCCTCTTCCTAGGTTTGACTGAAACATGCTTTGATGATTTTGAAACAAATTCTTCAAAAGGTGGAGGTGCATAAAATTATACAAAAGTAGGAGGTATTTCATTTTTATTAAAAGCACTAATTTTCAGTCTTAGAAATTCAGTTTCCTTCGTGAGACTTGCAATTTCAAATTTCAATGCTCCCTTACTACTCTCTAACTCACATGCGATGTCATCTAATTCTTTATAAGCTTTTTCTAAATCAACATGCGATATTTTCAATGACTCATGCTCAATAATTAGTTCAGAATGCTTTTTGTTCAATTCATCAAATTTATCAAGTAAAGACATGTGATTGTTATTAAGTGTAGAATGATCCTTAATTATAACTTCATGCTCTTTTTCCAAGTTAGAAAATCCCAGTTTCAGGTTAGCATACTTTTTCTTAAGTTTCTTATACGATGAATGAATATTTTTAGAAACCTCAAGTAATTGATCGTAGGTCCGTTCACATACCTCTTCTTGATCAGACTGACCACGATGTTCATTCGTCATCAAGCACAAGTCTCCTCCTCGCTTCAGTCTCAAAGGAGTCGGATGCAAAGTCTGCCTAGAAAGCTTTTTGAAACTTTTTCTTGTCCTTCATGAACTTGGGTTTCTCCTCACCGTTCTCCTTGTTTGAGTGAGCCTTAAGTGTAGGAAAATCAACTTTTACATGTCCAAGCTTCTTGCATTCAAAACAAACTGTATCAGAATAACCTTTAAAACTTTTACGACTCTTATCTTTGTTCCACTTATAAAAGTTCTTGTGATTCTTCCTTAGAAAGCATTTGAATTACCTAGTGATTAAGAAAACATCATCCCTATCAGACCTGAAAGTACTAGTATCAGTATCGTTGTCCTTCACCGCCACAATTTTCTCTATCTTTCTTTCACCTGCATCATGTTGTCATTGGTTCACCCCTTGCTCGTAAGCAATGAGTGATCCAAGTAAGCTATCAATAGAATAAGTATTCAAATCATTAGATTCAGTAATCACAGTTATCTTGGCATCAAAAGAAGAAGGCAAACATCGAAGAATTTTATTCACTCTTTCATAGTTAGTGAGTTCTCTTCCTAAAGCATGTAGAGAAGTGACAATTTGAGTGAACCTAGTATATTTTTCTGAAATCGATTCACTAGGTTTCATGCGAAAGAGTTCATAGTTGTGAAGTAATATGTTTAGTATAGATTGCTTTACTTCAGATGTACCTTCATATGTAATGCATAATCTATCCCATATTTCTTTACCAGTCGTATAAGTGGAAACACACATGTAATCCTCAGATTTTAAAGCACAGAAAAAATAGTTTATACATTTTGCATTCAATTGTGCTAAATCACGATCATCAAGTGTCCATTAAGTAAAAGGAAGTTCAATTTTACTGCCATTTTCTAGTCTATTAGGTGCGTCATAACCATCTTTAAGTAGCATCCACATACGATAATCAATTGATTATAAAAAGGTAGACATGCGAGTTTTCTAAAAATCGAAAAGTATGTTATCAAATAATGGTGGTCCTGTAATTGAATAACCTTCAGCACTATTACGATTACCAAAGTTAGCCATGGATCAAAATTTAAAAGTTTTTAAACATAATTTTTGAATCCCGCTCTGATATCACTTGAAAGTTTGATAGGGATGTTAAGCCCTTATAAACTAGTCCCGAGGCTAACCCAGAGGGGGGGTGAATTGTTAGTTTTAAAAATTCATGAGCAAACAGTGATTTAGGAAATCATTTTGAATGTTTTAAAAATGTTTATAGTTATGCGATGATTTGTAGATGTTTAATGATAACAGAATAATAATCATAATCACACACTCATCAATAATGAAGTAAGTGTAGAAAATAATCAAAAAGAACACACTAGATTTTATAGTGGTTCGATCAACTTGACCTACATCTACTCCCTGGAGCCTCCCCAACGGGTATTACACTAACACTAAGTGACTCTTCTTCTGCTCCCACAACAAGGCGGGGAAGATTGTACAAAAACTCCTTTCCACCAACCTGGTGAGGCAGAGAACTTGAACTCCTTTCGCTTCCTCCTAAAGCAGGCAGAGAACCTAGACTCCTTTCACTTCCTCCTAAAGTAGGTAGAGAACCTGAACTCCTTTCGCTTCCTCCTGAAGCAGGCAGAGAACCCGGATCTTCTTGCGAATGATCCTCCAACAAAGACACCGACAAGATAAGAGATGACAAACGGAGAAGATACTTAGATCCTTACTTAGAGCAACCTTTGGGAATCCCTCACAAACTCCCCCTCACAAGATCCTCTCTCTCTCTCTGAGCTCTCTCTTTCTCTCTCTCTCAAGTTTTTCTCTGGAAAGGAAAGTGGCAAAAGATTTTTCTTGCTGGAAGAAAAATATCTTTTAAAGTAGGGCTTAAAAATTACCCTAAATCTCAACTGGTCGACAAATTGTTGGGAACTTGGGCTCAAGGACTATAATTTTGATGAAAGTAAATATCTCTGGTTTTTGTTGACTGCTTAATCTTTCAGGTACGCAGGATCAATTGCAAGTTTAAACCAGTTCAAGAACGAGTCAGTCTGTATTGTAATTCAGGTCAAATATATTGGTTTTTGTTTTTATTGAGTCAATATAATGTAACTAATACCCTAGCTAAGTAACCTTACACACACACACTCAGGGGGAGAGCTTGAGTGAATTAGAGTTTCTGTTCATTTTTTGTTCAGATCGACCTGGATGATAATCACATCATCCTGGACGATCAGGTAAAAATAGAAACCCTAATTAGGGTGACCAAGCTAAGTGTGTCTGATTAAGCAGATCATCCTGGATGATCATTGGATCGTACGGGACGATATGCTCAAATAAAAAATTTTTAGCCGCCAGATCAAGTTAGGCATGTTTTTATTTTAAGATATTTGGTCTGATCGTCCCAGACAATACGTGTATCATCCTGGACGATCTAGTGCAATCATGCCTAAATTAGTCTAGTAATTAAAGAAAGAAATTAAGACTTGATTGATACGATCATATCGTCCTGGACGATCGCAAGATCATCCTGGACGAAAATGATCTTCTAGTGTGTTTCAGCTGTACGACCTGAACTGTGTTCAGGATGATTTGGGCACTTTTTGAACTAATCATCCTGGATGATATCCTTATCGTCTAGGACGATCAAGTCATTTTTGAGTCATCCAGCACAAGTTTCTCTTGACGACCCGAACTATCTTCTGGACGATATTCCTCGATTTAGACTAATCGTCCCGGACGATATGATCAATTTTTTCTACTGATCGTCCAGAAGAGCTAGATCGTCCAGGATGAAATAGCTAATTTTGAACTAATCGTACAAGATGATATATAGATCGTCCTGGGTGATCTTGGCCGACCAGTTAAGATTTAGGGCAAATTTTAAGCCCTCCTATAAAAGATATTTTTCTTTCAATAAGAATCATCTTTTGCCACTTTCCTTTCCAGAGAAACCCTAGAGAGAGAGAGAGAGTTTGGGAGAGAGAGAAAGGATCTTGTGAGGGGGAGTTCGTGAGGGGTTCACGAAGGTTACTCCAAGCAATAATCAGAGTCTTCTTCTCCGCTTGTTGTCTTTCATCGTGTTGGTGTTCTTTGGGAGAGGATCGTCGACAAGATGATCCGAGGTTCTCTGCCTAGTTCAGGACGAAGCAAAAGGAGGATGGGTTCTCTGCCTCACCATGTGGTGGAAAGGAGGTTCTTGTACAGGCTTCTCCACCTTGCTGTGGGAGCAAAAGGAGAGACACTTTGGTTTAGTGCAATACCCGGAGGGGAGGCTCCGGGGAGTGGACGTAGGTCAAGTTGACCGAACCACTATAAAATCTGGTGTGTTCATTCTGATTACTTTCTGCACTTTTATTTTTCTGTGATTAACTACTTGGGTGAAATTATGTTTGATCTTTTCGTTTGATTGTTTTATTCATTTTTGCTGTAATTCAACGAAAAGATTTTTAATGTTGCAGTCAAATTTTTAGATAACCAATTCACCCCCCCTCTTGGTTAGCCTTGGGACTAGTTCATCAGGGCTTAACATCCCTATCGAACTTTCAAGTGGTATCAGAGCGGGATTCATAAAATCTAGTTTTGAAAAACTTTTGAATTTGATCCATGACTAACTTTGGTAATCGTAATACTGCTGAAGGTTATTCAATCACACAACCACCATTATTTGATAATATTCCATTTGATTTTTGGAAAACTAACATATCCACTTTTCTACAATTAATTGATTATCACATGTGGATGTTAGTTAAGGATGGATACGAACCACCTTTCAGATTGATTAATAATGTGAAAACTTAACTACCCTTTACTGTTTGGACTTTTGATGATCATGATTTAGCATAATTGAATGCCAAATGTTTGAATTATTTTTTCTGTGCTTTAAAATCAGAAGATTACATGCGTGTCTCTACATGTACAACTGGTAAGGAAATCTGAGATAGATTGTGCATCACGTATGAAGGTACAACTGAAGTAAAACAGTCTAGATTAAATATTTTGCTGCATGACTATGAACTGTTTCGCATGAAACCTACTGAAACCATTTCTGAAATGTATACAAGATTCACTCAAATCGTCACTTCTTTGTATGCCGTAGGTAGAGAACTTACAAACTACGAAAGAGTGAACAAAATACTTAGATGTTTGCCTTCTTCATAAGATGCTAAGATAACTTTAATCACTGAATCTAAAGATTTGAATACTTACTCTATTAATAGCTTACTTGGATCACTCATTGCTTACGAGCAAGGGGTGAACCAAAGACAGCTTGATGCAGCTGAGAAGAAGAAGGAGAAAACAGTGGCACTGAAGGCCAACGATAGTGATTCTTGCTCTTCCGGGTCTGATAGCGATGACATGGCCTTGATCACAAGGCAATTCAAAAGCTTTCTTAGGAAGGAACACAAGAACTTTTAGAAGTGGAATATGGGTAAGTCCAACAAAAATTTTAAGGGTTCATCTGATACTATCTGTTTTGAATGTAGGAAGCCTGGACACATTAAGGCTGATTGTCCTACACTTAAAGCTCATCCAAGAAAGGAGAAGGGTGCGGAGAAACACAAATTCAAAACAGACAAGAAGTGGATTTAGAAGGTGTTTTGGGCAGACTCTGCATCCGACTCTTCTGAGACTGAAGCTAAAGAGGAGGAAACAAATTTATGTCTAATGGCTGATGATCACCCTGGTCAGTCTGACCAGGAAGAGGTATGTGAGCTTACTTACGATCAATTACTTGAAGTATCTGAAAAAATTCATGCATCGTATAGGAAGCTTAAGAAAACCCATGCTAGCTTGAAACTGGATTATTTAACTTTGCAAAAAGAGCATGATGTTTTGATTAAGGATTATTCCTCTGTTGATAGCAATCACATGACTTTACTTGATCAGTTTGATTGATTGAATAAAAAGTATTCTGATTTAGTTACTGTGCATGATTCATTGAAAACCACTAATGTTGATTTGGAGAGAGCTTTTAAAGAATTATATACCATGATATGTGAAGTGGAGAGTGGTAATGGTGCTTTAAAATTTGAAATTATAAGTTTAAATAAAGAGAATGAATTTTTGAAAGTGAAAATCAGTGTTTTGAGAAAAACCAAATACCTCCTACTTTTGTACAGTTTTATGCACCTCCACCTTTTGTAGATTCAGATTTAAAATCTTCAAAGCATGTTTTGTACAAACCTAGGAAGAGGCACTATCACTCACGTAGATTAGTTAACCCTTTTCCTGGTGTTAGATGTTATTCATGTGGCATGTTAGGACATTTTTCCCACACCTGCACTTTTCACCGTAGTACACATTAGGTGTGGAGGCCCAAACTACCTGTTTCACAGCACAGCATGCAAGTATTGCATTCTTCTTTTCATAAGAAGGAACCCAAACCTGTTTGGGTTCCTAAGACTGACGTTTGATATTTTTGTAGGGGTGCTCTCACAAAAGACCTCGTGAGAGCATGTGGTACCTGGACAGCAGATGTTCTAGACATAAGACTGGAGATGCAAATTAGCTCATTTCGCTGAAGGCCAGGGCTGAAGGCAAGGTTACACTTGGAGATAACACCACCAGGAGGGTGGTAGGCTCAGGTATAATTGGTGATTCAAAGAATTTTATGATTGACAATATTTTGCTTGTAGATGGACTAAAACACAACTTGCTGAGCATCAGTCAACTTTGTGACAAAGGATACAGCGTCAAATTCTTGCCAACTGGTTGCATTTTAAGCTTAAATGATAAAGTTGTTTTGCAGGGACAAAGGATCAACAACGTCTACAAGCTGGATGTAAGTTGCATTAAATCTAAAAATTCAATTTGCTTAAAAACTGCTACTGATGAGTCTTGGTTGTGGCATAGGAGATTATGTCATGCTAGTATGAAAACCCTTAGGAGAGTTACCCAAAATGACTTAGTTAGAGGTGTGCCCAAGCTTAAGTTCACTAAGGATCACCTGTGTGATGCCTGTCAGTTAGGAAAGCAAGTCCAGTCCACTTTTCAATCTGTTAAGGACATTAGCACCTCTAGACCTTTAGAAGTTCTTCACATGGACCTCTTTGGACCTATTAGCACTGCTAGCTTAGGGGGGGAGTTTATGGATTTGTGATTGTAGATGACTACTCGAGGTTCACTTGGATTAAATTTCTGTCACACAAATCTGAGTCATTTGATGAGTTTAAGTCCTTCTCCACTTGGATTCAGATGAAGTTAGGTTGTGAGATCTTGACTATTCATAGTGATCATGGTGGAGAGTTTAAAAATGTGAAATTTTGAAGTCTTTATGAGGAGCAAGGGATTAGTCATAATTTTTCAGCTCCTAGGACCCCTCAGCAGAACGGGGTAGCTGAAAGGAAGAACAAGACCTTAGTGGAAGCCGCTAGAGCCATGCTTGCCTAGTATTCACTTCCAAAATACTTCTGGGCTGAAGCGATGAGCACTGCCTGTTATGTAGTAAATAGGGTGAATGTGAGATCAAAACTGAACAAGACACCTTATAATATCATTAAGGGTAGTACTCCAAACCTGTCCCACCTCCATGTCTTTGGCTGTAAGGTTTTTATTTTGAACAACGGGAAATCACCCTTAGGAAGATTTGACCCCAAATCTGATGAAGGAGTGTTCTTGGGCTATTCTAGTGTGGGGAAATCCTTTAAGGTGTTCAATAAAAGGACTTTGGTGGTGGAAGAGACAACTCATGTGGTGTTTGATGAATCTGATCCTAAGGTGAATAGAATTGAGGAAGAATAAGAGGTAGAGAAAATTACCTAAGGGGTTTGAAATACAAATCTGGAGGAGAGGGTAGAACCTCAAACAATTTGCCTAGAGATTGGAGATATTCTTTGAGTCATCCTAAAGAACTTATCTTAGGAGACCCTTCTGAAGGTGTTAGGACTAGGCATGGACTTAGGAAGGAAGTAAACCATTCTGCCTTCATCTTAATGACTGAACCCACCAACATCAATCAAGCCCTTTCAGATGAGTTTTGGATCTTAGCTATGCAAGAAGAATTGAATCAGTTTGTAAGGAATGATGTTTGGGAGTTACTAGAAAGACCTAGAAATCAAAGTATTGTGGGAACCAAGTGGGTTTTTAAGAATAAGATGAATGATTTTTGTGTGGTGGTGAGAAATAAGGTAAGATTGGTGGCTAAGGGGTATAATTAGATTGAAGGAATTGATTTTGAGGCGACCTTTGCCCCTGTAGCTAGATTGGAAGCCATTAGAGTGCTACTAGCCTTTGCATGTTATAAGGGATTTAAGTTATTTCAAATAGATGTCAAGAGTGCCTTTTTAAATGGGATAATAAAAGATATTTTTGTAGAACAATCTCCAAGTTTTGAGAGTTCCCAATATCCAAATCATGTTTACAAATTAAAAAAGGCCTTATATGGATTGAAACAGGCACCCATAGCTTGGTATGAGAGGCTTAGCACATTCCTGTTAGAAAGAGAGTTTGTTAAGGGGAGCGTAGACACCACCCTTTTTCTGAGGAGAATAGGGGATGACTTACTCATTATCCTGATCTATGTTAATGATATAATTTTTGGATCTTCTGATAAATATTTATGTGATGAGTTTTCTAAAATAATGAGTAAGGAGTTTGAGATGAGTATGATGGGAGAATTTTCCTACTTTTTGGGGTTTAGCATTAAGCAAATGGATGATTGAACCTTTCTCAATCAATCTAAATACACTAAGGACATTTTGAAGAAATATAAAATGGACAAAGCCAAGCAAATCAATACTCCAATGAGCTCCTCTGTTTAGTTAGATAAGGATTCAAGTGGAAAATCTGTTGATCAGAAGAAGTACAGAGGAATAATAGGATCACTGCTTTACCTGACTGCTAGCCGACCTGATATCATATTTAGTGTCTGTCTTTGTGCTAGATTTCAGGCTGATCCTAAAGAGTCCCACCTGACTGCTGTTAAGAGAATTCTTAGATATCTTTTAGGGACCCCAAACCTAGGAATCTAGTACCCTAGGTACAACACCTCTTTTGAGATCATTGGATATTCTGATTCTGACTTTGCAAGGTGTAGGGTGGATAGAAAGAGTACTTCTGGAACTTGTCAATTCATAGGATAGTCTATAGTCTCCTGATCCAGTAGAAAACAAAACTCAGTTACACTTTCCACTACTGAAGCTGAGTATATTGCCTTAGGAAGTTGTGTGGCCCAAGTTCTTTGATTAAAGCAACAAGTTTTGGATTTAGGTTTACCTGTTGGCACAATTTCTGTTCTGTGTGATAATACTAGTGCCATCTGCATCTGTAAGAATCCAATCCAATATTCTAGAACCAAACACATTGATATAAGACATCACTTCATTAGGGACCATGTTACAAAAAGGGACATTGAGCTACATCATGTAGTAACTGAAAATCAGCAGGCTGACATATTCACTAAACCACTGGCCTTTGACTCATTCAGCATTTTGAGGACCAGATTAGGAGTGATTGATATAAATGCTTGATTCTGATGATTGCTGATTTCTGATTTCTCTGATTTTTATTCTGTTTTTTGTTAGTTAGCTTTTGTGCTGATAACTTTCTTTCTGTTATTTTTATTCTTCTACTTTCTGTTCTAGCTTTAGTGTCAGTTTGATTTGAGTATTTAGTTTGATATGACTTAGTGTTTACGTGTTTTGTTTACTAGTTTATCTCTTTTATTTACTGTTTTACATTTTTGAAAATCTGATCACAGCTCGCTACTTCTGATTAACTGAATTTCTGACTGAGAGTTTTACCTTATTTTTATTCTGAAATTGGTAAGCAGTGATTGATTCCACTGGATCTGTTAAAGGGAAGAAACATTGATGTTATTTCTCTTCCTCTAACTCCTTTACAGGTGTATAGTTTCTTTTGGATAAAAATCTTCTTCAAAATTAAAATATTAGTTTTTGAAATAGAGATTTGTTTTATCCTCCTATAGTAATCTACCTCATATGAATAGTGTTTTCAAAGTCTTGAGTCATTATCATGATTTTCTAAACTAAGTGATTGTATTTATCATACGATGTATGTCTTTTATTTTGTGAATTACTCTTCCTTATTGTGGAGAGTCGTCTCCTATGTCTGGAAGATAATTTCACAGCTGAGACTATTTAACGATTATGAAAAGGAGAAAGCTTACAAAAGATGCGCAGTGCGCCAAATAAATTGAAAAAAAGGCATAAAATGAGCCCAAAGCTAAAAAGATGCGAAATGTCGCCAACTAAAAGATACACAAAGTGTATCAAAAATCAAAAGATGCGCAAAGCGCCAACCAAATTGAAAAAGAGGCACAAAATGAGCCCAAACCAAGTTTTCTTCCCTTTCAAATCTTTAAATGTCTTAGAACAATCTGTACATCACTTAATATTTTCAAAATCTTGAGTTTAAAAATCTTGATTTTTGGTTGATTACTTTGTAATACTATTATATCAGATATTTTTCTAGAACGAGGCTTGAAAGGATCTCTTTTCGAATCTAATTTCTTTTCTTCTGAATTGGATTTTTGTTTTGAATGATATTTGCATCTATAAGGTGCCCGATCGAAGAAAAAAAATGGGATTTGTCAGTCTTGTGATTTTGGAATTCTATGAGTTTTACTATTTTTATATGTTGTCTTTTCCTTTTTGAGATGTCGAAAGGGGGAGTAGTAAGTCTTTGTTTTTGAATTAGTTTTAGTGTTTTTTGTATTATTCACCCATTGTTAAATTCCTGTTTTTTAAATTTATTAACAAATATTTGCCATCATCAAAAAGGGGGAGATTATTGCGAACTTGGTTTCAAGGATTATAATTTTGATGATAGCAAACATCTCTGGTTCTTGTTGACTGCCTAATCTTTCAGGTACGCAAGATCAATTGCAAGTTTAAGCCAGTTCAAGAATGAGTCAGTCTGTATTGTAATTCAGGTCAAATGTATTGGTTTTTATTTTTATTGAGTTAATGTAATGCAACTGATCCCCTAGCTAAGTAACCTTACACACACACACTCAGGGGGAGAGCTTGAGTGAATTAGAGTTTCTGTTCATTTTTTGTTTAGATCATCCTGGACGATAGTCACATCATCCTGGACGATCAGGTAAAAATAGAAACCCTAATTTGGGTGACCAAGTTAAGTGTATCTAATTAAGCAGATCGTCCTGGACGATCATTGGATCATACGGGATGATATGCTCAAATCAAAAATTTTCAGCCGCCAGATCAAGTTAGGCATATTTTTATTTTAAGATATTTGGTCTGATCATCCCAGACGATACATCTATCATCCTGGATGATCCAGTGCAATCATGCCTAAATTAGTCTGGTAATTAAGGAAAGCAATTAAGACTTGATTGATACGATCATATCGTCCTGGACGATTGCAGGATCGTCCTGGATGAAAATGATCATCTAGTGTGTTTCAGCTGTACGACCCGAAATGTGTTCAGGATGATTTGGGCACTTTTGGAACTAATCATCCGGGACGATATCCTTATGATCCGGGACGATCAAGTCATTTTTGAGTCGTCCAGCACAAGTTTCTCTGGACGACCTAAACTGTCTTCTGGACGATATTTCTCAATTTGCACTAATCGTCCCGGATGATCGCAGGATCGTATAGGACGATATGATCAATTTTTTCTACTGATTGTCCAAAAGAGCCAGATCGTACAGGCTGAAACAGCTGATTTTGAACTGATCGTACAGGACGATATATAGATCGTCCTGGACGATCTTGGCCGACTAGTTGAGATTTAGGGTAAATTTTAAGCCCTCCTATAAAAGATATTTTTCTTTCAACAAGAATCATCTTTTGCCACTTTCCTTTCCAGAGAAACCCTAGAGAGAGAGAGAGAGTTTGGGAGAGAGAGAGAGGATCTTGTGAGGGGGAGTTCATGAGGGGTTAACGAAGGTTACTCCAAGCAAGGATCAGAGTCTTCTTCTCCGCTCGTCATCTTTCATCGTGTTGGTGTTCTTTGGGAAAGGATCGTCGGTAAGAAGATCCGAGGTTCTCTGCCTGCTTCAGGAGGAAGCAAAAGGAGGTTGGGTATCTGCCTCACCGTGTGGTGGAAAGGAGGTTTTTGTACAGGCTTCTCCGCCTTGTTGTGGGAGAAAAAGGAGAGACACTTTGGTTTAGTGCAATACCCGGAGGGGAGGCTCCGGGGAGTGGAAGTAGGTCAAGTTGACCGAACCACTATAAAATCCAGTGTGTTCATTCTGATTACTTTCTGCACTTTTATTTTTCTGTGATTAACTGCTTAGGTGAAATTATGTTTGATCTTTTCGTTTGATTATTTTATTTGTTTCTGCTGTAAATCAACGAAAAGATTTTCATTATTGCTGTCAAATTTTTAGATAACAAATTCACCCCCCATCTTGGTTAGCCTCGGGACTAGTTCATCAGGGCTTAACATCCCTATCAAACTTTCACAAATATCATCCAGGATGATCGATGGATTATCCTGTACGATAAGTGTAAAATCTCATTTTTTAGCTTAAACGATCTGGTTTCTCTGGACGATTAGAAGATAAAGTTGTTCAGATCATCCCGTACGATTCTATGATCATCCGGGAAGATTAGTGTAAATCAAGAATTTTGTCCAGAGAATAGTTCTGTTCATCCAGGGCAACTTATGCTAGAAGATCTCATAATGACTTAATCGTCCAGGATGACATTTCTATCGTCCTATACGATTAGTTCAAAACAGCCAAAATTGTCCTGAGCATAGTTCTAATCGGCCTGCACAAAATGTACTATACGATTAAAAATGACTTGATCATCTGGGATGATATCTATATCATCCCATATGATTAGTTCAAAATCGGGCATATCATCTAGAGGATAGTTCAGTTCGGCCAGCAGAAATGCTCTGGACGGTCAAGATTTTGCATGTATCATCCCGTACGATATTGTGATCGTCTAGGATAATATGATCATATCAATCAGGTATTAATTACTTTCCTTAATTACCAGACTAATTTAGGCATGATTGTGAAGGATCGTCCAGGATGATACACGTATCATCTGGGATGATCAGACCAAGTCTCAAAAAATAAAAACTTGCCTAATTTAATCTGACGGCTGAGAATTTTTGATTTGACCTATCATCATGTACGATCAAAAGATTCTCCAAGACGATCTGCTTAATCAGACCGACTTAACTTTGTCGCCTTAATTAGGGTTTCTATTTTCACTAGATCATCCAGGATGATGTGAATATCGTCCAGGACGATCTGAACAAAAAATGAACAGAAATATTAATTCACTAAAACTCTCTCCATGAGTGTGTGTGTGCAAGATTACTTAGCTAGGGAATTAATTACATTGCATTTGATTCAAGAAAGGGAAAAAAAACATTTAAACTCACACTGACCTGATCTTTTATTTGCTTAAGTTGTATTTGATTGTTTGTACCTGAAATGTTAGCCAATTAAAAATATAACACAAAAATATTTGTTATCATCAAAATTATAATCCCTAAACCCAGATTTGCAATAAGGGTTTCTATTTTCATTAGATCATCCATGACGATATGAATATCGTCTAGGACAATTTGAACAAAAAATGAATAGAAACATTAACTCACTAAAACTCTCCCCCTTAGTGTGTGTGTGCAAGGTTACTTAGCTTAGGGATTCATTACATTACATTTGACTCAAGAAAAATAAAAAAGTATATTGAACCTGAAACACAAGCAGACTGACTCGATCTTGAGCTCGCTTGAATTGCAATTGATCATGTGAACCTGAAAGATTAGAACCTCAAAAAAAAAAAGGTTTGCTATCATCAAAATCATAGTCCTTAAAACTAGATTCACAACAGGATGATCTTTGCCGCCAAATCAAAATTAGGGCTATTTTTGAAGCCTCCTATTTAAGTTCTCTTAATTACTGCTACGTAAGTCTTTTTCAGTTGTTCTAACCTGAGAAAGCTAAGAAAAGGAGGAGAGTTTGGGAGAGAGAGAGAGAGAGAGAGAGGATCATGTGAGGGAGAGTTTGTGAGGGGATTCACAAAGGTTTCTCCAAGCAAGGATTTGATCGTCTTCTTCCTTCTTCATCCTTGGTTCCTTGGTGGCTCTAGGGAGACGATCATCAACATCAGATTCAGGTTCTCTACCTACTCTAGGAGGGAGTAAAAGGATTGTCAGGTTCTCTGCCTACTCCAATAGGGAGTAAAAGGATTCCCGTGATTCTTTGCCAACTCCATGTGGGAGTAAAAGGATTTTAGGTTCTCTACCTTCACTAGGAGGGTGAAAAAGGATTCAAGGTTCTTTGCCTCATCGGATCGGTGGAAAGATTTTGTAAGGGCTTCTCCACCTTACTGTGGTAGTAAAAGGATAGATACTAACTGATTAGTGTAATACCTGGAACGGGTAGTTCTGGGAAGTGGATGTAGGTCAGATTTGACCGAACCACTATAAAATTCTGTGTGCTCTTTTTGATTACTTTTTTTGCATTTTATTTTTGCAATTTTATGTGATTTGGTCTGTGGTTGAAATATTTGATTTTGATATCTGCTTTCACTTATGATTGTTTCATTTTAAAAATATTTTAAAAGATAAAAAGATTTTTCATTTTTGTTTAAGAATTTTCAAAACACTAATTCACCCCCCCCCTCTTGATTAGCCTCAGGCTAGTTCTATAGGATTTAACCACCCTCACGAACTTTTATATTTTTCATAAAATAATTTTAATTTAACATTATTATTGAGAAATTAATCATATAAATTCAATACATAATAATTAATTTTTAATTTATATACTACATAAATATTTTTAACTCCAAAATTAATAGTTAAGTTATTTTAACTTTCTTTTACATGAGTTAATTTCAATTTAACATAATATATACATTAATCTAATAAATAAATATTTATAATAAATGACATTATTTATTACCACAACAACTACAACAATATCAAGCCTAGGTTCCACTACGTGGGGTAGGCTACATGAATCCTTTTTCTCTATTGTGTCATGTTAAAAGTCAAATTCTCGTTTAACTCTAATAAAGAAAGATCATTTCTAATATTTTCTAACCAAGTCTTTTTAGGTCTAGCTCTACCTTTCTTGACATAAGTCAAATCTAATATCTTAACTTTCCTAACTGGGTCATCGGAAGGCCTGCATTTTATGTTAACAAACCATCTAAGGTGACTCTCTCTAATCTTATCTTCCATTGGAGCTACTCCAACCTTTTCATGAATATGCTCATTTTGTATCCTATCTCTAAGGGTAATGCCACTCATCCACCTGAGCATCCTCATCTCTGTAACACTTAACTTAGTATTATGCTTCTCTTTTAATGGCCAACATTCGGCACCATAAAGTATTGTAGGTCTCACCACCATTTATAGAATTTTACCTTAAGTTTGAGGGGGATTTTCTATCATACAACAAGCCCGATGCATTTTGCCACTTCGTCCATCATACTTGAATTCTTCTGATAATATCCCCATCTATTTCACCATGGCTCTAAACAATAGATCAAAGATATCTAAAATGTGTACTCTTATTAATGACTTGATTACCCAAAGTCACAATCCTATTTACTAGGTCTATTGCTACTAAAATTACACTCCACATATACAATTTTAGATCTACTCAAGTGAAAAACTTTAGACTCTAAGGTTAACCTCCATAATTTAAGTTCACCTTCAACTCCTTCTCTAGTCTTATCAATAAGAAGAATATCATCAGTAAAAGCATACACCAAGGTACATCCTCTTGTAAATGTCTAGTGAGAACATCCATGACTAAAGCAAAAAGATATGGGCTTAAGGCTGATCCTTGATGTAATCCAACCGAAATAGAAAAAAATTTGGTCAAACCACCTTGTGTTTGAACACAAGTAGTAGCTCATGCATACATATCTTTATTGATTTGAATATAAGCATTATTAACTCCTTTCTTTTCAAGAACTCTCCATAGAACTTCTCTTGGAACTTTATCATATGCTTTCTCTAAATAAATAAATATCATATGCAAATCCTCCTTATTCTCTCTATATTTCTCCATCAAACCTCTCAATAAATGTATGGCTTCCATAGTAGACCTACCGGGCATGAATCCAAATTGATTTTGAGAAACATTAGTATCACGCCATAACCTATGCTCCATTACTCTCTCCCATAGTTTTAAAGTATGACACATTAACATAATTTCTCAATAATTTGCACAATCCTGTGCATCACCTTTATTCTTAAAAATAGGAATTAATACACTTATTCTCCACTCATCTGGTATCAATTTAGTCTTTAAAATAGTATTAAAAGTTTAGTATGTGACGAAATTCCTTCATCTCCTAAGCATTTCCACACCTCTATTGGAATATCATAAGGTCCAACAACTTTTCCACACTTCATTTTCATTAAAGCCTCTCTAACTTCAGTTTTACTAAAAAGACTTTATTTACTAATGCACAATAAATAGAGGATCCTATGTACTTATTATATTTTCATAAATTTATTTATTATTCATATTATGTACATTAGTTTTTATATAAATTAATCATTTTTTAAGTTACTTATGCAATATTAGTATATTTTGTTTATATTCATATATATATATATATATATATATATATATATATATATATATATAACTTATTTATATTTCTATTTACATATATCTAAATATTTTATAATTACATTCATTTATTATTATTTATCAAACTTAAATAAAAAGAGATATAATAATATCAATTAGTAAATAATTAATTTAAATAAATTCACATCTGATTAAAAACCATCCAAACACGTAACTGGGAGACAACATCACTTGGACTTGGACGAGTGGGGGATGGGATAGAGGACTGCACCATTTATTTTGGTGAATTCATCTTTGCATGGGAATATTGCAAGTCAATATAGCAATTTTCTTCTTATAACAGAGGAATGCACCAAATGAATTGGCGTCTACACTCCTTTTAAAACTTTCCTCACCGTATGCTCCTCTGATGAGTTTAATACCCTCTATCCACCATTATAAATTGGCCTAAAATTAATATATTATATAAACATTTATATTTACCTTAGTTTACTAAATATGATGTTGATATTATAGTTATAGTATTATTCCCTTATTATATTTAATTAACTAATTATATAATAAAAATATCTATCATCACCTTAAGAACCACACGAACTCCCCTCCTCATCGATCTCCCAAAAAGCTAGTTGCACTGGGTAGAGTGGAAGACACCAAAGCCTTTGGCATTGTCACATGAAAACACCAAAAGTTTTGTCAAAATCTTCAATTTTGTGAAGAAATTGCCAAATCTTTTGGCATTTTCTTCACAAAACCTGCTTCTGCCAATAAATTCAATGACTCCGCTCCTTTTTTCCATTATAATTTAATCACGCTCCTTCCTATATTTTTTGTTTAGCATATGCTCCTTCCTAAAAAATAGCCTTTAAATAAAGTACATTTAAGATAGATTGACTTGAATTAAATTAAAATGTATTTCTCTTTCTAAAATTGAATTATTCAAGCTTTTTCTCATATATAAATCAGCTGAAAAGACAATACAACAATGAGACTTTTCCACCTCATGATATTATGTCATTGACTTGAACTAAAATATCATATTATTGCTCATAATTTTATTCTAACTTCCAGTGCTGAAAAATATGGAGAGTGAAAAAAAGTCCTCATTGCCTTTCCAAAAAAAGCCTCAAAATAGAAAAAAAAAGCTAGTCACTAGGCTAATGGGCGATTGGCTCATCCCCCATGGATGGAGCTGCTGAGTTAGCAACTATGTCACTATCTCGTTGAAAATGCTTATGGCACACTTTGGGGGGTTTCTTCTAAAAACTTTATGAAATCTTTGAAAATATTTTGATTAAACACCAAAACTTGATGTGCAGAAGCTTTTAAAAAAATTGAAACAATTTAAAACAAAATTAAAAATAACTAACTTTTTATTTTATTTTAGTTTTTTAGAAAACAAATACTATTATTTTTCTTCATTGATTTTCATGACAAGATTCAACTAATGATTATATACGAAATGCCTCTTTTTTCCAAGATAGCCAAATCAACATCGAAGTGCAATAAAAATAAATTGCAAGAAAGGAAATGTGCAAAAATGCAAGACAATGCAAACTGATATTTATAGTGGTTCGGACAAATTGACCTACATCCACTCCCAAAATATACTTCTCTTTGGCATCTACACTATACATGTTTCTACTTCATTACAAAGCTAAGTGGAGATGTTCTTCTCTCTTAACTAGGTAGAGAATCACCCTTACAGACTCTTCACACTCAAAGAATCTCCTCCTCTTTTCTCCTTTTTCTTCAGCAAGCTAGATGGACATGTTGATCCCTCCTCTTACCTCTTTGGCTCGACAAAGATACCAAAACTCCTTTCACCCTCAAGCTTGACGAAGATGCTAAAACCTCCATTTTCTTTCATGCCTGATGGAGATGCTGCTCCTAGCCTCCTCAGGTAGTGAGAGTCTTTTGCTCCAAAGAGTTTCCTTCCAAAAGCTCTCTTATGAAAGCTCTGCATAAGTAGAAATTGAAGGACCCAAGATGCAGGTTAGCAACCATGTGAACCCCATTACACTCCTTTAACACTCTTAAGGCTCTTCTCCCTCTCTTAACCTCACCTCCTCTTTCTCCTTTCACTTTGTGGACTCTTTCCAAGGTCTCTCACATAAGAAAGTCTTCACTGGATGCCAAAATAATTATTCTTTCAAGCCACAAACAAATTTATAAAGTAGGCTATCAAAATCCTAATTTTTTATTAAACCACCTCTAATTGGGCAGTAGAATTCTTAGAAAGTATAATATGATTAGGGGTCTCCGAAAGGATGCTGTTAGTGGAGGTTTGAATGTAAAGAGTATGATCACACTATCCCATAAAAAAAAGGGTTGTAGAAATTTACACTCTATGTAAGCAAGCCCATGGAGGAGAAGTTAATATCATACATATGATTATTCATGGAGAATAATGGCTCTCACCAACACATCTCGATGGACTTGATAATAATGAGATTTCTCCCATTCGACACATCAACTCGAATGAGATTTATTTAATGTGGATGTCAATTTCCCATGAGCACAAGCCCCTATAGTTAATAACATCTTAGGCCTTGGCCTTGGAATACTCTTGATTAAGGATGTTATTTTATTCTGTTCTTAGTTTGATGCATAGTGGAATTCTTAGGTTCTTCTAATCCAAAGGAAAGATAGGCTCAATAGGCTATCCAACACATAAAGATTATATAGTCAATTGGTTAATATGAAGGAAAGAAATCAATAGAGGAGAAATCTCACATCAGGCATGCAAGAGAGAAAGATGGAAGGGACATCATCAGTATGATGTGGATAAGTGGGATTTATAGTCTCCTAAGAAAGAAGGGCCCACCTAATGATAAGTCCTACAATGATATCTCATACTGCCAGCCTTTGACCCTATATCTATAAGAGATGTGCCATTCCATCAGTACTAATGCCCCTGACCTAACAAATGTAAGACATCGAGGGAACTTATAACATAAATCCCACCAAGAACTTAATTAGACTCGACCTATATTTACCACCCTGCTTGAAAAGTGCCACTACTTAAAACTCCACCTAACATCATAAATCGATGCATTCTGATCTTATACAAATGTAAAAGTGCTAAGGGTATAGTAGAGGAATGGGCTTTGGGCCAAACCATGAATGTTACTATGCTAATATAATGGTAAACTATCCCTTTGTATGGTAAAATAAAATCTACATGATTAACTTAAGCTATCCATGATAGGTAAGGCTAATCAAAACTAGCGAGTATCCACTATAAAGTGGGATAGGTTTAAAATATTAAATTATTTTAAAAATTGATCCAAGATTGGTTATGCATTAGTTTTGAGAAGTTTGTTAATTTAAAACCCTATATATATTTTATCTTAGAAATATTTTATATTTATATCAAATTTAGCATCATAAGAGCATGATATAGACTCCATCCAAGCCACCCCAAAGCAAAGCATTGAAAGAAACCTAAGGAAATATGCAATTCTAGTGCAAAATCAATGTAATTACACCAATCATGTTGCAAATGGTGCCTAAGCATTTTAATTTGATGATAATAAATAGTATTGTTTTTTCTTACCTTGCTAATTCCTATTATTTGAGTTTATTACATACTTATTTTTCTTCGCTACTGGCTAACATTTCAAGATCACAAGCTCACTTGCAAGCCAGCTCAAGATTGGGTAGATTAGGACTAAGTCAGTCTATAATTTTAAATACATTTTTTTACCTTTTCTTGAGTCAAATATAATATGGTGGATGCTAAAGCTGAGTAACCTTGCACACACACACACTCAAGGGAGTGAGTAAGTAAGTTAGGAAAATTTTTAATTTTTTTGAACAAATCGTACATGATGATTATGTATCATCCTGGATGATCTGTTTAGCTTAAAACCCTAATTAGGGCTTATGTGTCAAATAAGCTTGATTAAACCAATCGTCTTGGGCAATCTTATCATCATATAGGATGATATGCATTAATCAAAAATCCAGCCACCAGACATCATTTCAGCAAGATTTGATAATTAAAATTTTGTTCTAATCATACAGGATGAATCTGATCGTCCTAGATGATGAATAGCAATCATGCCTAAAATAATCCTATGATTAGGGATCTAAGTATAATTAGATTGAATGATCATATCATATAGTATGATCGACTATGATTGTCCAGGATGATCCATGATTTTTCTTTTAAATGTAGTTAACGTCCTGAATAATTGGTTAGGATGATATTCTTGATTTGAACTAATTATACAGGGTGATCGCAGGGTCATTCGAGATGATTAACGAGCTTGCCAGTGGACCACTGTCGTCCCATTCTTGAGTGAGCTGGAGCGCAGCCATCTTATCCACTGAAAATGCGTCAAGCTATCGCTTTGGGTCGAAGCACTAAAAGAAAAGGATGGGAAACACGGTGGCATAGGAACTACAGGAACCTAGGAGGGAGAAAGACGATGTACGGGATCCTCGTAGTAGGCTGGACAAAAATCCAGCTGAGAGAGGGAAGCCTTTAGAAGCGAAACCAAGAGAACGCTTCGCATTTTATTAGATTCTTCCCGTAGGAGTAGCATAAAAAGAGGGAATACATTTTTCTTCAAATCATCTTGGACATTCTGAAAGATCTGTCGGATGATAAATCATGTTTTGAACTAATCGTATAGGATGATATACTAATCATCCTAGACAATCAGTATATATTTATTGCTCTGATCATACATGCAACTCTGATAGTCCTGCCTGGATGGGAGGATTTACACTAATTGTACATGACGATCAACAGATTATCCTGAATGATCTTTATTGACAAGTTAAAAATTAGGATAATTTTTTAGGCCTCCTATTTAAGTTATCTTAATTACTTATGATTAAGTCTTTTGCTATTATTCTAACTTGAGAGAATTTAGAAAAGGAGAAGGAGAGTTTTGGAGAGAGAGAGGATCTTGTAAGGGGGAGTTTATGAGGGAATTCATAAAGGTTTCTCCAATCAAGGATTCAATCATCTTCTTCCTTCTTCATCCTTGGTTCCTTGGTGGCTCTAGGGAGACAATCATCATCATCAGATCTAGGTTCTCTACCTACTCTAGGTGGGAGTGAAAGGATTATCAGGTTCTTTACCTACTCCAGGAGGGAGTAAAAGAATTTTGTGGTTCTCTGACAACTCTAGGTGGGAGTAAAAGAATTCTGGGTTCTCTGCCTTCACCAAGAGGGTGAAAAAGGATTTATGGTTCTCAGCATTACTGGGTTGGTGGAAGATTTTATAAGGGTTTCTCCGCCTTGTTATGGGAACAAAAGGAGAGACACTAACTAATTAGTGCAATACCTGGAATGAGAGGTTTTGAGGAGTGGATGTGGGTCAGATTTGACTGAACCACTATAAAATTTTGTGTGCTCTTTCTTATTACTTTTTTTGTATTTTATCTCTGCATTTTTTGTGATTTATTTTGTGGTTGAAATCTTTAATTTTAATATCTACTTCCGCTTAAGATTATTTAGTTTTTAAAATATTTAAAAAGATAAAAAAGATTTTTCATTTTTATTTAAGAATTTTTAAAAATACCAATTTACCCCCCCCCCTCTCTCGGTTAGCCTCGGGCTAGTTATATAGGATTTAACCACCCTCACGAACTTTCAAGTGCTATCAGAGCGGGATTCATAAAATTAAGTTTTAGAAAATTTTTGAATTTTGATTAATGACTAATATTGGTAATCACAACACCACGAAATGATATTCAATTCCTCGACTGCCTCTATTTGATAATATTCCTTTTGATTTTTAGAAAACTCGCATGTCCACCTTTTTACAATCAATTGATTATCGCATGTGGATGTTAGTTAAGGATGGTTATTCTACACCTTTTCATCTTGTAAATGGTATTAAAATTGAAATCCCTTTTACTGAATGGACAACTGATGATAGAGATTTAGCACAATTGAATGCTAAGTGTTTGAACTATTTTTTTATGCCTTAAAATCTGAAGATTACATGAGTGTCTCTAGTTGTTCTACTATAAAAGAAATTTGGGATAGATTATGCATAACGATGAAGGAACAACTAAAGTTAAACAATCTAGGTTAAACATTTTGCTTCATGACTATAACTCTTTTACATGAAACCTAGTGAATAAATTTCTAAAATATATACAAGGTTTACACAAATTGTTACATCCCTGCATGCCTTAGGAAGAGAACTCATAAACTATAAAAAAGTGAATGAGATTCTGAGATGTTTACCTTCTTCCTTTGATGTAAAAATTACAGTCATTACTAAATCTAAAGATTTAAATGTTTATTCAATTGATAACTTACTTAGATCACTAATGGCTTATGGGCAAGGAGTGAACCAAAGGTAGTTTGATGCAGAAGAAAAGAAGAAGGAGAAAATTATAGCCTTGAAGGCTAATGATTCTAACACTAATATTTCTTGTTTTGAAGATAATGACATTACTTTAATAACTAGATAATTCAAAAGCTTCTTAAGGAAAAAGTAAAAGCGTCATAAAAAATGAAATAAAGGTAAAAATAATAAAAATTCTAAAGCTTCATGTGATGTTATTTATTTTGGATGTAGGAAGACAAGGGCATCTAAAGTCTGATTGCCCAACTCTGAAAGCTCACCCAAGCAAGGAGAAGGGTGAGGAAAAATTTATGTTCAATAAGGACAAGAAAAGGATCCAAAAGGCTTTCTAGGCAAACTTAGCATCAGGCTCCTCTGAAATTGAAACAGAAGAGGAGGTAACAAACCTATGCTTATTGGTTGATGTTCACCTTAATCACTCTAATCAAGAAGAGGTATGTGAGCTTACCAACGATCAATTACTTAAACTTTCTAAAAGAATTAATTCTTTATATAGAAAGCTCAAGAAATGGCATGCTAGCCTTAAAATTGAATTTTCAAATCTACAGAAAGAGCATGAATGCCTCAGAAAAGATGAAACCACTGTGGATAATAATCATATAGCCATGCTTGATGAATTTAATGAATTGAAGAAAAAGCATCTTGATTTAACCACTAAGAGTGATTCCTTGAAAAAATATCATATTGAATTAGAAAATGCATTCAAGGAATTAGAAAACCTTACATCTGAATTAGACAGAAGGGAACATGCACTAAAATTTGAAGTGGTAAGCTATGAAAAGGAAAATGAATATTTGAGAGAAAGAATTACTACTTTGGAAAACAACAAACCAACACCCTCACTTGAAGAGTTTCAACAATAATTAAAGCATGGATCATTCAAACCTAGGAAGAGGCACCATTACCCAAATAGATTATTAAACCCTTTTTCTGGTATTAGATATTTTTCTTGTGGCATACTAGGACATATCTCCCACACTTGTACTATTCATCATAGAACACATTTGGTGTAGAGACCAAAATTATAAAATTCACAACATGTATGCATCTCATTCTTCTTTCCATCACCAGGGACCCAAATCTATTTGGGCTTCTAAATCTAACATATAATGATTTTGTAGGTATGCTCCTTATGAGAGCATGTAGTACTTAGACATCAGATATTCAAGGTATATGATTAGAGATACAAATCAATTCATTTCACTGGAGGCCAGGGCAGGAGGCAAAGTAACACTTGGAGATAACACCACCAGGAGAGTGGTGGGATCAGGTATAATTGGTGATTCAAAAAATTTCACCATTTAAAATGTATTGCTTATAGATGGACTGAAACACAACCTGCTCAGCATCAGCCAGCTCTGCGATAAAGGATTCAACATAAAATTTTTGCCAACTAGCTGCATTTTAAGCTTAAATGATAAAATTATTTTGTAGGAAAAAAGGATCAATAATGTTTACATGCTAGATCTAAATTTAAAGTGCAAATAGGTTGTTAGACCTATTAATTACGTCCCTAGGCTAACCAAGAGGGGGGTGAATTGGTACTTCTAAAATTTCTCTTAAAATTTTAGAAAATTTTAATCATAAACTTAAATAAATCGGACTATACGAATCCAATTCGTACTGTACAAACAGAGTTAATTTTTGATGCTTATCAATCACAGAAAAATAAAAAGCAGTGCAGTAAGAAAATGCAGTAAGTAAAAAAAAAGAATAAAGAACACCAGATTTATAGTGGTTCGGTTAAACATGACCTACATCCACTCCCTAAAGACTCCTTCTCTAAGTATTACACTATATCAAAGTGACTCTCCTTTAGCCCCCTCAGCAAGGTGGAGAAGCCTTTACAAACTCTCTTCCACAAAATCCCAGTGCGGCAGAGAACTGACGTCCTTTTTCACCCTCCTGGTGAAGGTAGAGAACCGACGTCTTTTTTCACCCTCTTAGTGAAGGCAGGGAACCAACATGTCCTTTAACACCCTCCTGGTGTAGGCATGGTACCGTCATCCCTTTTCACCCTCCTGGTGATGGCAGGGAACCAGAAACTTCTTAAACAACCTTCTTGCAAGAGCCTTTTAAGGAGATTGCGAAAAAACTTGAAGTACAAACAATGAGATCCTCACACTTGGATAACCTTGTGAATCCCCTCACAATTTTCTCTCTAAAAATCTCACAACACTCACTCCCAAACACTCTCCCAATCACTCTCCCTTTCACTCCCAAGAATAATTTTCGCAGAAGATTTTCATCTTGTTAGTTTTACGACCCTTAAGTACTTAGGACAAGAAAAATCATCCAAAAATTGAAAATTTCAAGTTTCACGCAAACCAATCATCTCGTACGATCACATATTGTACTATAGGAATAGTTCAAATTACTGAATGATTCGCCCCGTATGATCCCTTACAAACCTTGTTCAAAGTCGTTCGTACCTCAAACCATCCTATACGAACTCTATTTTGTACTGTATGAATAGTTAAAAAAAATTAAATAATTCATCCCGTACGAACCATTCAAAGCCATTCATCCTGATGGTTCATCCCTTACGAACATGTCGTACGAACCATTCAGAGCCGTTCGTCCCGATGGTTCATCCAGTACGAATATGTCATACGAACAATTCAGAGCCGTTCGTCCTGATGGTTCATCCCGTATGAACATGTCATACAATCTATTCAGAGCCATTCATCCAGACGGTTCATCCCGTACGAACATGTCAAACGATCCATTCAGAGACGTTCGTCCCAAAAATCCTTGTGTACAAAGTCTATTTCATATTATACGAACCGAACTTAAACAAAAAATTCCAGTCAGATAGGCTCGTTGCGGAGGATAAATAATACAGATCATCCCGTACGATCAGATATCATATTGTAAGATCATTTTTAAAATATTAAGTTTTTCACTCCCCCATTGTATGTGTGCACAGTTATCCAACTTACAATCACACTCTCTCAGACTCAAGAAATATAAAAAAATATAGACTGCTCATAATAAATAACAATTAATGAACTTGAAGTCTTCAGTAGTCTGGAGTGTGAATTTCTTGAAAAATATGTTAGTACACACAAAAAGAAACTCCAATATTTGTTAGAAGAAGAATAAAATAAATAATAGGCTTTTGTAATCATCAAAAATAACTTGTATCAGAATTCACTTGAATGAACAGATTTGTACAAATCATAACAATCTCCCTCTTTTTGATGATGACAAAACAGTTATTATTTGATTTAACAATTAAATTCATGTTTCTCCTAAGCTTCCACTAAATGTACGCTACCCTTAAATAAATGATCTCCTAAGCTCCCCCTAAAGAAATGACCTATCCTAAACAAGGGATAAGAGGAGGTTAGATGATCTAACACCGAATAAGCAAAGGGAAGAGGAGGAAAAAAACAAATAAGACACGCAAGAACATATAATACATACACATGCAAAGAAAAAACAAACATAACATACACAAACATACACAAGCAAACATCACATAACATGTATTAAATAATGCAACGAACAATAACAATGCAACAAGTATACAACAAGTCAAACAATATAAAACTCTCCCTTTTGGCAACAACAAAAAGGGAAGATACTCAAAGGAGTTGAGGATTTAAAAAAAATGTTAAAGGAAGATTAACTACAATATTAAAATCAAATGCAAAAACTAAAGACTCAAAATGGTTTAGATCACAAAATATAATAAGGAGAAGAAAAGTTGATCTATGGCAGTAATGTAATAGACAGATTACGTAACCACAACTATTGCACAAATGATGAAATAAAATTACCAAATCTCTAAGTCAAAAGAGACAATCATTGTTTAGTGACCTTGAAGAAAATATTAAAGGAAAGAACAATTAGCGACATTGCGCATCTTTTCAAATAAAGTGCTGCATTTTGTGCACTTAGTTAATGTTTGGGCAAATTTTGTACCTCTTTATAGTTTTGGCGACATTGCGCATCTTATACTATATGGCACACTTTATGTTGCAAATCTGGTTTTGATGATGACAAACATGTTTCTAGTGTGTTTTGCTTGGCTAATCAGTTTCAGGCACAAAAGACCACAAGCTACTCAAGCCAACTCAAGATCGGGTCCAAGTGTGTCAAATGTATGATTTTTCCTTTTATTGAGTCAATTGTAATGTAACTGATTCCCTAGCTAAGTAACCTTGCACACACACACTCAGGGAGAGAGATTGAGTGAATTAGAGTTTCTGTTAAAATTTTGTTCAGATCGTCCTGGACGATAGTGTCATCGTCCTGGACGATCCAGTTAAAACAGAAACCCTAATTAGGGCGACTAAGTTAAGAGGGTCTGATTAAGCAGATCGTCCTGGACGATCTATGGATCGTACGGGACGATATGCTCAAATCAGAAATTTCCAGCCGCCAGATTAAGTTAGGTAAGTTTTATTTTAAGTATTTTGGTCTGATCGTCCCGGACGATACGTGTATCGTCCTGGACGATGCACTACAATCATGCCTAAATTAGTCTGGTAATTAAGGAAAGCAATTAATGTTTAATTGATACGATCACTTCGTCCTGGACGATCGCAGGATCGTCCCGGACGATCGTGATCGTCTTGTGCATTTCAGCTGTACGACCCGAACTGTGTTCAGGACGATTTTGGGCCTTTTTGAACTAATCGTACAGAACGATGTCTTAATCGTCCTAGACGATTAAGTCATTTTTTGGTCGTCCAGCACAGATTTCTCTGGACGACCCGAACTGTCTTCTGGACGATTTTCCTCAATTTGCACTAATCGGCCCGGACGATCGTAGTATCGTACGGGACGATATGAACAACTTTTTCTACTGATCGTCCAGAAGAGCCTAATCGTCCAGACTGAATCAGCTGAATTTGAACTGATCGTACAGGACGATCTACCGATCGTCCTGGACGATCTTGGCCGACCAGTTGAGATTTAGGGCAAATTTTAAGCCCTCCTTTAAAAGAACTTTTTCCAACTTTTGAAAAAATCTTTTGCTGCCTTCCTTCCCTGAGAAATCCTAGAGAGAGAGAGAGTTGGGAGAGAGAGAAGAGATCTTGTGAGTTGGAGTTAGTGAGGGATTCACTAAGGTTGCTCCAAGCACGGATCAGAGTCGTCTTCTCCGCTCGTCGTCTGTCGTCTAGTCGGTGTTCTTCGTGGGAGGATCGTTCGCAAGAAGATCCGGGTTCTCTGCCCGCTTCAGGAGGAAGCGAAAGGAGTTCGTGGGTTCTCTGCCCGCTTCAGGTGGAAGCAAAAGGAGTTCGAAGGTTCTCTACCTGCTTCAGGAGGAAGCGAAAGGAGGTCGGGTTCTCTGCCTCACCGTGTGGTGAAAAGGAGGTGTTTTGTACAGGCTTCTCCGCCTTGCTGTGGGAGCAAAAGGAGAGTCACTTTCGTTTAGTGCAATACCCGGAGGGGAGGCTCCGGGGAGTGGACGTAGGTCAAGTTGACCGAACCACTATAAAATCTGGTTTGCTTTTCTGATTCAGTTTTGCATTTTACTTTTCAATATAAACTGCTTGGGTGAATATCATTGGTTGATCTTTTCGTTAGTGTTTACTTGTTTCCGCTGCTAAGTATCGAAAAGATTTTTATAGTTATCGTGAAATTTTTAAATAACCAATTCACCCCCCCCCCCTCTTGGTTAGCCTCGGGACTAGTTCACTAGGGCTTAACATCCCTTTCGAACTTTCACTTTATGCATCTTTTTAAGCTTTGCTCTTTTTATTTTTCATTAAATAAAATTCTTTCCAACAACACTATCCCTTGATTACAATTACAATAATGAACACTTTGATATAAAAATCAAGAGCAATATTAAGACATCAAATATACAAGGATTTAGGCTAAGTAACACATGTCTAAAATAAGATAAAGTAAGATCTTCTAATCTACACAAAATTATAATGAAATCTAAATATTTTGAGAAATTAAAATTATGCAGAGAAATTTCTATTGCAATCAAAATTCAGTTAACTTTTTATAAATTTGATCAACAATATTTGATTGTTAGAGATTAGTAAATTTCCAGTCATAGTCACAATCACAGAATAATATGCATTAAAATTGAACTTCTTCATTTCACGTTGATTCAAATATATAAAATAGCAATCTTTTACATTCAAACACTATCTCATAAGAGTAAGCTTGCTAACAAAAATATCATCCATACAACACCCAAAAAAAAAATAACAAGAACAACAGTTACAACAAACAAAGCCTCTTAGAACAACAAAGCAAAGACCAAGCCAAACACCAAGAAAAACATCCCTAATAGTCTGAAGGTCCCTCATCTGGAGGAGGTGGAGGAGCAGTGAACATAGCAAAATAGCTATTGAGTGTCGCAATGTTGGTGTTCACTGACTCAAACTGTCCTTTAATCCACCCCCTATCCTCATTATACCTTTCATCCTGCTGCTCAAACGTGCTTCCATATCAATAAACCTTTGATCAAGCTGATCAAAATGCTGGACCATATCCTGATAGAAATTTTGGTTGGGTCCAGATGCAGGTGCAGGAGCAGGTGTAGGTTCATCCTCTGAACTATCTACATTTTTGTCTTTCCCAAAAAGTGCCCAAAAAGAAGCATCGGTAAAGTAGAGTGGAAGTTCAGAAGGTTCGTCAGGGTGGACCAAATTTTACTTCTTTTCAAGAATGAAGCAAATTATATGACCTACGGCAATGTTCTTATTTCTTTTTACACTAGGCTGATCAATATCGGTGAGAGCATAAAGATAGTTTAAGATTAATTGGGCTTCTTCAATGGGTTGGCCAGATATAATCAAATATATGACAGTAGAAAGAAGGGGAGCCATATGTTGCAAATCTAGGTTTTAAGGACTATGATTTTGATGATAGCAAACATTTCTATTTCTGGTTGATTGTCTAATCTTTCAGGTCTGCAAGATCAATTGTAAGTTCAAGCCAGCCCAAGATCAAGTCAGTCTATTTTGTAATTCAGGTCAAATGTACTATTTTCATCTTTATTGAGTCAAATATAATGTAAAGGATCCCCTAGTTAAGTAACCTTGCACACACACACTTAGGGGGAGAGTTTTAGTGAATTAGAGTTTCTATTCATTTTTTTGTTCAGATCATCCTGGACGATATTCATATCGTCCGGGATGATCCAATAAAAATAGAAACCCTAATTAGGGTGACAAAGTTAAGTCGGTCTGATTAAGTAAATCATCCTGGACGATCCTATGATCATACGGGACGATAGGCTCAAATCAGAAATTCACAGCTGCTAGATTAAGTTAGGTAAGTTTTTATTTTTAGATATTTGGTCTAATCGTCCTAGACGATACATGTATCATCCTGGACGATCCATTATAATCATTCCTAAATTAGTATGGTGATTAAGGAAAGTAATTAATATTTGATTGATACGATCATATCATTCCGGACGATCGTAAGATCTTCCTGGATGATACATGCAAAATCCTGACCGTCTAGTGCCTATCACCTATACGTCCAAAGCTGTGTGCAGAACGATTTTGATATTTTTGAACTAATCATACTGGATGATAGACATATTGTCCCAGACGATCAAGTCATTTTGAAATCGTCCATCATGTTCTGACATGTACGTCCAAAGCTGTGTGCAGGATAATTTTGTCATGTTTGAACTAATCGTAAGGGACGATAGACATATCATCCGGGATGATCAAGTCATTTTGAGATCATCTTGCACAAGTTCCCCTGGATGACCAGAGCTATCTTCTGGATGAAATTCCTGATTTACACTATTCGTCCTAGATGATCGCAGAATCGTACGGGGCGATCTGAACAAACTTTTCTTCTAATCGTCCAGAGAAACCAGATCATCCAGGCTGAAATATAAGTTTTTACATTGATCGTACAAGACTATCCATCGATCATCCTAGATGATATTTGACGACCAATTAAGATTTAGGGCAATTTTTTAGCCCTCCTTTAAAAGAACTTTTTCTTCCAATAAGAAAAATCTTTTGCTACTTCCCTTTTTCAGAGAAAACCTTGAGAGAGAGAGAGAGAGAGAGCTTGGGAGAGAGACAGAGAGAGGATCTTATGAGGGGGAGTTTGTGAGGGATTCACAAAGGTTGCTCCAAGCAAGGATCAGGGTCGTCTTCTTCGTTCATCGTCTCTTATCCTGCCAGTATCTTTATGGGAGGATCATTCGCAAGAAGATCCGGGTTCTCTGCCTGCTTCAGGAGGAAGCGAAAGAAGTCTAGGTTCTCTGCTTGCTTTAGGAGGAAGAGAAAAAAGTCTAGGTTCTCTGCCTGCTTTAGGATGAAGCGAAAGGTGTTCAGATTCTCTGCCTAACCGGGTTGGTGGAAAGAAGTTTTTGTACGGGTTTCTCCATCTTGCTGTGGGAGCAGAAGGAGAGTCACTTAGTGTTAGTACAATACCTGGAGGGGAGGCTCCGGGGAGTGGACGTAGGTCAAGTTGATCGAACCATCATAAAATATGATGTGTTCTTTTTTGTTGATGATTGTATGATTGTGATTATTATTCTATTATAGTTGAATATCTGAACATCATCGCATAACTGTAAAAGTTTTTAAAATATTCAAAAAGATTTTCTAAATCGTTATTTTGCTCTCAAATTTTTAAAACTGCCAATTCACGCCCCCCCCCCCCCTCTGAGTTAGCCTCGGGACTAGTTCAAAAGGGCTTAACATCCCTATCGAACTTTATAGTGGTATCAGAGAGGGATTCAAAAATTAAGTTTAAAAACTTTTGAATTTTGATCCATGGCTAACTTTGGTCATCGTAATACTGATGAAGGTTATTCAATTACACGACCACCAATTTTTGATAACATACCTTTTGATTTTTAGAAAACTCACATGTCCACTTTTCTTCAATCTATAGTTTATCGCATGAGGATACTTATTAAGGATGTATATGAAGCACATTTTAGAATGGTTAATAATGTTAAAACTGAATTGCCTTTCCCTGAATGGACTCTTGATGATCCGGACTATGCCCAACTGAATGCCAAATATTTGAACTATTTTTTCTGTGCACTAAAATTTGAAGATTACATACGTGTTTCTACTTGCACTATTGGTAAAGAAATCTGGGATAGATTATGCATTACTTATGAAGGTACATCTGAGGTTAAGCAATCTAGATTGAACATCTTGAAAGTATGAGATGCGCCAAGAGGGGGCGTGAATTGGTATTTTAAAATCAACCCTAAACAAGAGTTCTACTTTTTGTAATTTTTTAAAGGATAACTTAACGAGTAAAGTGCGGAAGCAAGTAACACGTTCACAATGATAATATTGATGATATAATTGTACCTTACACAACACAGGATTTAGATATGATTTTTCACCAGGTAATTTAAAGTACTAATTAAAAGCATGAAAAATAAAGTACGATAAAATGGAAAAAGCACACCAGAGATTTTAATAGTGGTTCGGTCACTTGACCTACGTCCACTCCACGGAGTCCTCTACTCCGGGATTTGCACTAGTAAAAGTTGACTCTCCTTTTGCTCCCACAGCAAGGCGGAGAAGCCTTTACAATACTCACTTTCACCTCCCTCGGTGCGGCGGAATACCAAACGCTATGTCACCCTCCTGGTGATGGCAGCGGACCTTCTCCTTTTTCTCCCTCCTGGAGATGGCAGAGTACCTTGGCGATATTATTCTTAAAGTGAGTCTTCCCTCAAGAACTTTCTCGAGACTCCCCTAAGCCACAAGAGGAGCAAAGCATGCAGCTAGCTTGGAGCCACCATGTGATCCCCTCACACTACTTCTCCCTCAGGCTCAAGCTCACCTTCACCTTCCTCTCACAAGCCCTGGATCTCTCCGAGGAAAAACTTCTCCTTCACGAATCTCCTTCTTCCCTCAAAGCCTCTCACAGCAAGAGGATAGACCAATAACTCTCTATAAAAAATTTTAAGTTATTTTTATATCAGGCTTCAGAAAACCCTAAAAGTTTCAACTTTTGCATTTCTGTTCGTACAGTACGATATATAATCGTACAGTACGATCAGTTCAAGTACAGCTCCGTCCAGTACGAGCACAGACGAACAGTTATCGAAGTTTATACCTATCGTACTGTATGATATGTATATCGTACAGGACGATACTGCTGATTCATACTGTTCGTACAGGATGATCTGTGTGACGATCACTAGGATGAAAGAATTCATCTCTGCCAGTCGTCCGGCACTCCTCTAGTCATACAGTACGATTAGTTTGTTTCAGGATATCATCCTGTATGATACGAATATCATCCAGGACGAATAGAACAAAAAACCTTGGTTTCGTCTGGTACGATCGACGGGATGACTGAAATCGTCTCTGTCAGTCGTCCAGCACTCCACTGAACATACAGTACAATTAGTTCATTTTAGGATAACATCCTGTACGATACGAATATCGTCCAGGACGAACAGAATAAAAAACCTTGGTTTAGTCTGGTATGATCGAAGGGATGAATGTAATCGTCTCTGTCTATCGTACGGTACGATATATCATCGTACAGTACGATCTATATTAATTAAGAAACCAACATTTATTTCCTGATTACGGGAGATAGTTTTGTTAAGTATTCAATTAATCATACAGTACGATCATAATCGTACAGTACGATCAGTTCAAATGTAGGAACTTACCAAAATTATTCTTGCGGCTAGGGTTTTTTAATTGAACCTTATCGTACAATACAATAAGTATCATACAGTATGATTAGATTACAAATTTAATCATATGAAAAATAGCCGTTAGCCTGAGTATTATTAATTAATCGTACAATATGATTTTAATTCGTACAGTATGATATTCTTAAAAAAAAAATTTAACCTTTAAAACAAATCTCCCCCTGTGTGTGTGCATGGTTGCTCCTTTCACATACATACTTCTGTGGCAGACTCAAGAAAATAAGAATAAAGAAATAAAAATTACAGACTTTTCAACATCCTATTCTACCCAGTTTGAGTCTCCAGTAACCTTGAGCAGTGTGCATCTGACCTGAAATGTTAGTGCTCATATACAAGGATAAGCATTTGTAATCTAAAGGAAGTCCATATAGATTCAGTAAGTATTAATTGTCACCATCAAAATTAAGTGCTCGGGAACCTGGATTTCAACAATCTCCCCCTTTTTAATGGTGTCAAATAATATTTTCTGATGGCCACAGTTGTTCTGACTTCCTTAGCTCCCCCTCAGAAGAATAACTTATTAATTTTTAAATAGGAGGAGAGGAAAGAATTTTATTTTCTTTTTATTATAACATATAGAAAAAAAACCAAAATAAGAGAAAAACATGTAGTGAGAATAGAAGAGTAAACATAAATAACTGATATCATTAATAGTAAGAAAAATAGAACAATACAGAACACAGAAACGTCTCCCCCTTTTGACAGCACCAAAAAAAGGAAGAACAAAAAAAATAACTACAATGACAAAAAATCTAAAAAAATATAAATAACAACAATAACTAAAAAGTCTGGATCCTGATCCGGAGGTGGTGGTGGAGGTCGTGGAAACAGTTGGTAGTACTGATGGACCGCAAACTGGTGATCGATGGAGGTGAAGCACTCCCTACACCATTTCATATCAGTTTCATGTTCCTGATGTTGCTGAGGAATGTAAGAATCCAACCTAGTCTCCAGTCGATCAAGGCGTTGAATGATGTCATCGTGAGGGTAGTCGGGAGGAGCAAAACCAGGTGGGTGGATTGGTGGTGGTGGAGGGGCGTCAGCAGGAGCAGCTGCCTCTTTGTCATCAAACTCAGGATCGGCGTGAACGGCCCCTCGATGGAATAAGATACGAAAAGAAGCATCTGAGTAGAAGATAGGAAGATGATCTGGAGGTAGCAGATAATGAAATTGGTACTTGGCATCTAGGATGTATCCTATGACATGCCCTAAAGCAAGGTTCAGTTTGTAGTGGGCATCGGGATATCGGAATGCAGACAGGGTATGGATATAATAAAAAACCATTTGGGCTTCATTGAATTTTATTCCAGACATGATTAGATATGTGACGACAAAAAGTAGTGGAGTAATATGGATGTGGTCTCCAGCTTTGGGTATGATGGACGTGTGAAGGACATACTGGATAACGCGGGCATTCTGATTCTGGGTTTGGATAAGGGGCAGGTGTTGATTGGATGGGACACCTCTAAGGGTCATATTAACTGATGTCTAATCATAATCATGTGAGATCATAGATTGGGGATGAGGGCCGTCAGTGGACAGCCCAATGTGTGTAGCAATATCGTTGACGGTAATAATGACATGCTGTTTGCAGACATAAGAAGGGAAAGTAGTGTTTTCTAGATCGATTTTCACATTAGCAAGAAACTCAAAAAGGAGTTCGGAGTGGAAAGGAAAGGCTAGAGTCAATAGGAATTGAAGGGTGGTGGATGCGAAAAGGTTCATCACCTCAAAATTCAGAGCGGCTTGATTAAGCATGCGAGATGGAGTGATTATGGCTTCCTTGAGTTTAGTGTATGCTTTCTCATCTGTAGCGGAGAGAAAGCGATTGTCGAAATGCCGAGAGGAGGAAGACCTCCCGACGATCATGCGGCCGTGCTTACTTGCCCCAGACATGGTTGAAGAAGGGATTTGAGAGAGAGAGGAAATTTGGAGTGAGTGAGAGTGAGTGAATGTAGTCAAAGAATCCCTCCATTTTATAGAATTTGTGAACTATCGTACAGTACGATTGAGGATCATACAGTACGATTGAGGATCGTACAGTACGATAGGTGCAATAATGTCATCTCGATGACCGTTCAAAAAAGCGAGTCAAATCGTACAGTACGATCAGAATCGTACTGTACGAACGTGAGTGTGAGGCGTTAGTCCCGATGAGTCGTCTGAACAACCTTTGAAAAAAAGAATCATACAGAATGAACAGGTGTCTGTTCGTACAGTACGATAGGCAATAATGTTCGTACCGACTGAGTTTAAATTCGTCCTAATCCACTTGACACGTAGATCGTACGGTACGATGTGGAATTCGTACAGTACGATCTCCAATAATGTGTATCGTACGATACGAGTGGTGAGTCGTACAGTACGATAGGTATAAGACATGAAAGATCTGGACTGTGAATGGGAGTGGACGGCTGAGATTGGAGTGATTTGAATATTATCGTATAGTACGATATTGGATCGTACAGTATGATTGTCAGAGAAATTCAAGGTTTGTGAGCAGCAAGGTAAGAGAATCAGGAAACCATCATTTCTTTTTTTATTATGATTTTTTTTTAATGTTTTTAAACAAACTAATCATAACAAACACACAAAACTTTTTTTTTATTTTTTTATTTTAGGCTTGAATGTCTATGACACCTAATTTTGTTCTTAAAGTACTAAATGTGTCATAATCTAATGGTTTTGTGAAAATATCAGCCAATTGATCTTCAGTAGCAACGTGGTGCAGTTCAATATCTCCTTTGGCTATGTGATCTCTGATGAAATGATGTCTAATGTCTATATGTTTTGTTCGTGAATGTTGAATTAGATTTTTGGATATGCAAATAGCACTGGTGTTGTCACACATGATTGGAATGGCTCCTACAGGTAGTCCTAGATCTAACAGTTGTTGTTTTAACCACAAAACTTGTGCAACACAGCTACCTACCGCTATATATTCTGCTTCGGCTGTTAATAGGGCTACCAAATTCTATTTTCTACTGGACCATGAAACTAACGAATGTCCAATGAATTGATAAGTACCAGACGTAATTTTTCTATCTACCCTACATCCTGCAAAGTCTGAATCTGAGTACCCTAAGATTTTAAAAGTAGTGCTGTGTCTAGGATACCAAATTCCTAAGTTCGGGGTGCCTAGTAGATATCTAAGAATTCTTTTGACAGCAGTCATGTGAGATTCTTTTGGGTCAGCTTGAAAGCGGGCACAGAGACACACACTAAATATTATGTCTGGTCTGCTGACAGTCAAGTAGAGAAGCGATCCAATTATTCCCCTATACCTCTTTTGATCTATAGACTTCCCACTGGGATCTTTATCCAATTGAATGTTAGAGCTCATGGGTGTATTAATAGCCTTAGCATTGTCCATTTCATATATTTTCAATATATCATTTATGTACTTAGATTGGCTAAGGAATGTTCCACCTTCCGTTTGTTTTACACTAAATCCCAGGAAGTAACTAAGTTCTCCCATCATACTCATTTCAAACTCATCACTCATTGTTTTTGAAAATTCATCACATAAGCTTTTCTCCGTCGATCCGAACAAGATGTCATCTACATAAATCTGAACAATGAGTACCTCAACTCCTACCTTCTTCAAGAATAAGGTGGTGTCCACACTACCCTTAACAAAGCCTCTATCTAGTTTGAACGTACTAAGTCTTTCATACCAGGCTCTAGGTGCTTATTTTAACCCGTATAGTGCCTTTTTCGGTTTGAACACGTGGTTTGGAAATTATGAGTTTTCAAACCCCGGAGGTTGCTCCACATAAACATCTTCCTTGATTACCCCGTTCAAGAAGGCACTCTTGACATCCATTTGATACAACTTAAAATCCCTAAAACAAGCAAAGGCTAATAGTACCCTGATGGCTTCTAGTCTAGCTACCGGAGCAAAGGTTTCTTTAAAATCTACTCCTTCAATTTGGTTATACCCCTTTGCTACTAACCTAGCCTTGTTTCTCACTACTATTCCAGAGTCATTCATCTTATTTTTAAAGACCCATTTAGTTCCAACCACAGTTTGTTCTTTAGGTCTTTTGACTAATTCCCATACATCATTCCTAACGAATTGGTTCAACTCTTCTTGCATTGCTAGGATCCAAAATTCATTTCCTAAGGCTTGATCTATATTCGTGGGTTCAATCATAGATATGAATGCAGAATGACTAACCTCTTTCCTAATTCCATGCCTAGTTTTTACCCCTTCTGATGGGTATCCTAAGATCAGTTCTCTATGATGATTAGAAGAAAATTTCCAATCTCTAGGCAGATGTTCCTGAGGTTCCACTCTAGTCTCTATGGTAATGGTTTCTACTCACCGTATAACTTTAACTTCTTCTTCTTCATGATTAGATTCAGAGGTCTTATTGGATTCATCAAATACCACATGGGTGGACTCTTCTACAACTAGGGTTCTCTTATTGAATATTCTTTAGGCTTTACCTACAAATGAGTAGCCTAGGAAAACCCCTTCATCAGATTTAGGATCGAACTTTCCTAAGGGTGACTTGCCATTGATTAGGATGAAGCATTTGCAACCGAAAACGTGTAAGTGGGAAAGATTGGGTGTCCTACCCTTAAGCAACTCATAGGGTGTCTTATTAAGTTTGGATCTAACATTTATCCTATTTAACACATAGCACGTGGTATTCACTGCTTCTGCCCAAAAATATCTAGGAAGAGTGTATTCAGCTAATATAGCCCTAGCAGCTTCAACTAAAGTTCTATTCTTTCTTTCTGCTATTCCATTTTGCTGAGGCGTTCTAGGAGCAAAGAAATTATATTCTATTCCAACATCTTTACAAAATGATTCAAATTTATCATTCTCAAATTCCTCACCGTGATCACTATGAATTGTTAAAATTACACATCCTAATTTCCTTTGAATCCAAGTGGAGAAAATTCTAAACTCTTCAAATGACTCACTCTTATGAGCTAGGAATTTCACCCAAGTAAACCTAGAGTAGTCATCCACTATTACAAACCCATACAACTTCCCTCCTAGGCTGGCTGTACTAACAGGTCCGAATAGGTCCATATGGAGAGTTTCTAGTGGCCTAGTGGTATTGATATCCTTAATTGCATGAAATGAAGATTTAACTTATTTTCCTAATTGGCAAGCATCACAAAGATGATCCTTAGTAAAGTCTAACTTTGGTATGCCTCTAACTAAGTCTTTCTAAGTGATATTCCTAAGTGTTTTCATACTAGCATGGCATAGTCTCCAATGCCATAACCAAGAGTCATCCGCTATTATTTTCAGACACAGAGAGTTTGAGGTTTCAATGCAGTTTAAATCTAACATGTAAACATTATTTATGCATTTTCCTTCTAACACAAGTGTATCATTTAAGCTAATCATGCATTTATTAGAAAGAAATTTTATGTCAAAGCCCTTGTCACATAGTTGACTTATACTTAAAAGATTATGCTTTAAACCATCAACTAAAAGTACATTCTCAATAATCAAATTCTTAGTGTTTCCAATGATACCTGAGCCCACCACTTTCCTGGTGGTGTTGTCTCCCAAAGTTACCTTGCCTCCTGACCTGGCCTCCAGTGTCACGAACTGCTTCATGTCTCCAGTCATGTGTCTCGAGCAACCACTGTCCAAGTACCACATGCTCTCACTAGGTCTTTTGTGAGAGCATCCCTATAATGTCAATCACAGATTAGCTTTAAAAACCCAAGTGAGTTTGGGTTCCACCCAATGCTTATATGAATGAAATGTATGCATGTTATGCTGTGATGAATGCAATTTAGGTTTCCACACTAGATGTGTCATATAGTGAATTGTGCACGTGCGGGCTATATGACCTAGTATGCCACAAGAATAAAATCTAACACCGGGAAATGGGTTCACTAATCTACGAGGGTGGTAGTGCCTATTTCTGGGTTTGGATGATGCATGCCGTGCAGGTTTTGAATGAGATGATTCACATGGTGGAGGCTGAAAAAACTCAGCAAACGAGGGAGGTTTTTTATTATTTTCGAATGCATGAAGTTTTTCATTTAAAAATTTGTTCTCTTAGTTAAGACTTGGATATTCAAATCTCAATGTATGCTCACTACTACTAAGTTCCCCTGCTAGTTTTTCTAGTTCCTTAAATGCATTCTCTAGTTCAACATGTAATAATTTCAAGGTATCGTGTGCAATGGTTAACTCAATATGCTTCTTATTTAATGCATCATATTCATTAAGCAAAGACATATAATCTTAATCCAAGTCAGAAAAATTCTTAACTACACTAGTATGCTCCTTTTGTAAGGTACTAAACTCAGTATTAAGACTAACATGCTTTTTCTTTAACTTTCTATACGAGTCATGGATTTTTTCAGAAATAACAAGCAGTTCATCGTAAGACAGTTGACATACCTCATCTTAATCTGATTGATCAAGATTATCATTATTCATAAGACATAGATTCGTTACCTCCTCCTCTGCTTCTTCTTCTGATGATTCTGAGGCAGAGTCGGCCCAAAATGCTTTTTGTCTCTTAAATTTACCCTTCTTAAACTTTGATCTTTCCTCACCCTTTTCCTTGGTTTGATGAGTCTTGATGTTGGGGCAATCAGCTCAGAGATGATCGGGTTTCCTGCACTCAAAGTAAATTGTGTCAGATACAACTTTAGTATGCTTTGAGCTTTTATCTTTGTTCCAATTGCTTTGATAACGGCGCTGCTTTCTTTTCAGAAAATTTTTGAACTAACGAGTCATCAAGGCGATGTCGTCATCTTCCTCCGCTGCTGAGCTGTCACTTTCAGAATTGTTTGCTTTTAAAGCCACCGTTCGCTCCTTCTTCTCATCACCTGCATCACTTTGTCGTTGACTCACTCCTTGCTCGTAGGCAATGAGTGACCCAAATAAATTGTCAATAGAATAAACGTTCAGGTCTTTTGACTCAGTTATTGCAGTGATTTTAGCATCATACGAGCTAGGCAAACATCGCAGTATTTTATTTACTTTTTTTGAGTTAGACAACTCTCTCCCTAAAGCATGCAGAGATGTTACAATCTGGGTGAATCGAGTGTACATGTCAGATATAGTTTCACTAGGTTTCATGCGGAATAGTTTGTAATCATGTAGCAGTATGTTCAACCTAGATTGTTTGACCTCACTAGTTCCTTCGTATGTGATACACAGTTTGTCCCAAATTTGCTTACCAGTAGTACAAGTTGATACTCGCATATAGTTTTCTGATTTCAATGCACAAAAGAAATAATTTAGACATTTAGCATTTAGCTGTGCAAGTTCTCTATCCTCAATGCTCCATTCATTAAATGATATATCAGTTTTAATTCCATTCAACATACAAAATGGTGCAGAATAACCTTCTTGGACCAACATCCACATGCGATAGTCTAGACACTGTAAAAATGTAGACATGCATATTTTCCAGAAATCGAATGGTATATTGTCAAATAAAGGTGGACGGGTTATAGAATAACCCTCCGCAGTGTTACGGTTACCAAATTGAGCCATGGATCTTACGTTTCTAGGTTTTCTAAAACACTATTTTGAAACCCCGCTCTGATACCACTTGAAAGTACGAGATGCGCCAAGAGGGGGGTGAATTGGTATTTTAAAAATTAACCCTAAACAAGAGTTCTACTTTTTGTAATTTTTTAAAGGATAACTTAACGAGTAAAGTGCGAAAGCAAGTAACACGTTCACAATGACAATATTGATGATACAATTGTACCTTACACAACACAGGATTTAGATATGATTTTTTACCAGGCAATTTAAAGTACTAATTAAAAGCATGAAAAATAAAGTACGATAAAATAGAAAAAGCACACCATAAATTTTTATAGTGGTTCGATCACTTGACCTACGTCCACTCCCCAGAGTCCTCTACTCCGAAATTTGCACTAGTAAAAGTTGACTCTCCTTTTGCTCCCAGAGTAAGGCGGAGAAGCCTTTACAATACTCACTTTCACCTCCCTCGGTGCGGCGGAATACCAAAATGCTATGTCACCCTCCTGGTGACAGCAGCGGACCTTCTCCTTTTTCTCCCTCCTGGAGATGGCAAAGTACCTTGGCGATGTTGATCTTGAAGTGACTCTTCCCTCGAGAACTTTCCCGAGACTCCCCAAAGCCACAAGAGGAGCAAAGCATGCAGCTAGCTTCGAGCCACCGTGTGATCCCCTCATGCTACTTCTCCCTCACGCTCAAGCTCACCTTCACCTTCCTCTCGCAAGCCCTGGATCTCTCCGAGGAAAAACTTCTCCTTCACGAATCTCCTTCTTCCCTCAAAGCCTCTCACAGCATAAGGATAGACCAACAACTCTCTATAAAAAAAATTTAAGTTGTTTTATATCAGGTTTCAGAAAACCCTAAAAGTTTCAACTTTTACGTTTCTGTTCGTACAGTACGATATATAATCGTACAGTACGATCAGTTCAAGTACAGCTTCGTCCAGTACGAGCACAGACGAATAGTTATCAAAGTTTATACCTATCATACTGTACGATATGTATATCGTATAGGATGATACTGTTGATTCGTACTATTCGTACAGGACGATCTGTGGGATGATCCCTGGGACGAAAGAATTCATCTCTGCTAGTCATCCAGCACTCCTCTAGTCGTACAATATGATTAGTTTATTTCAGGATATCGTCCTGTATGATACGAATATCGTCCAGGATGAATAGAACAAAAAAGCTTAGTTTCGTCTGGTACGATCGGCGGGACGATTGAAATCGTCTCTGTCAATCGTCCAGTACTCCACTAAACGTACAGTACGATTAGTTCATTTTAGGATAACGTCCTGTACGATACGAATATCGTCCAGGACAAACAGAATAAAAAACCATGGCTTCATCTGGTACGATCAAAGGGATGAATGTAATCATCTCTGTCTATCGTACGGTACGATATATCATCGTACAGTATGATCTGCATTAATTAAGAAACCAACATTTATTTCCTGATTATGGGAGATAATTTTGGTAAGTATTCAATTAATCGTACAATAAGATCATAATCGTACAGTATGATCAGTTCAAATTTAGGAACTTATCAAACTTATTCTAGCGACTAGGGTTTTTTAATTGAACCTTATCGTACAGTACGATAAGTATCGTACAGTACGATTAGATTACAAATTTAATCATCTAAAAAATAGCCGTTAGCCTGAGTATTATTAATTAATCGTACAGTACGATTTTAATTTGTACAGTACAATATTCTTAAAAAAAAATTTTAACCTTTAAAACAAATCTCCCCCTGTGTGTGTGTATGGTTGCTCCTTTGACATACATGCTTCTGTGGCAGACTCAAGAAAATAAGAATAAAGAAATAAAAATTATAGACTTTTCAACATCCTATACTACCCGGTTTGAGTCTCCAATAACCTTGAGTAGTGTGCATCTGACCTGAAATGTTAATGCTCATATACAAGGATAAGCATTTTTAATCTAAAGGAAGTCCATATGGATTCAGTAAGTATTAGTGTTCACCACCAAAATTAAGTGCTCGGGATCCTGGATTTTAACACATCTTACTTCACGACTACGAACTCTTTCGCATGAAACCTAGTGAATCAATTTCTAAAATATATACTAGGTTCACTCAAATTGTCACTTCTTTATATGCTTTATGAAGAGAACTTACAAACTATGAAAAAGTGAACAAAATTCTGAGACGTTTGCCTTCTTCTTTTGATGCCAAGATAACTATAATTATAAAATCCAAAGATTTAAACACTTATTCTATTGATAACTTACTTGGGTCACGTATTGCTTATAAGCAAGGAGTGAACCAACGATAAATTAATGCAGGTCAGAAGAAGAGGGAGAAAACTGTGGCACTAACAGCCAACGATACTGATACTGACTCTTCTGGGTCTGATAGCGATGATGTTTTCTTAATCACTAGGCAATTCAAAAGCTTTTTAAGGAAGAAACATAAAAACTTTCAGAAATGGAACAAAGGTAAGAGTAACAAAAATTTTAAAGGTTCATCTGATACTGTTTGCTTTGAATGTAGGAAGCCTGGACATATAAAGGCTGATTGTCCTACACTTAAAGCTCACCTAAGCAAGGAGAAGGGTGAGGAGAAACCCAAGTTCAGGAAGGATAAGAAGTGGATTCAGAAGGTATTCTGGGCAGATTCTGCATCTGACTCCTTTAAGACTGAAGTTGAGGAGGATACTATAAATTTGTGTCTGATGGCTGATGATCATCCTAAGTCAGTCTGATCAAGAAGAGGTATGTGAGCTAACCTATGATCTATTGCTAGATGTTTCTAAGAAAATCCATTCTTCGTATAGAAAACTTAAGAAAATACATGCCAGCCTGAAATTGGATTTATTGAATTTGTAAAAGAGCATGATGTTATAATTAAGGATCATTCTACACTTGATAGCAATCACATGTCCTTGATAAATTTGATGACTTGAATAAAAAACATTCTGAACTAATTATTGATTACGAGTCATTGAAAGCATTGCATGTTAATTTAGAAAAAGCTTATAAAGAACCAGACACCATGGCATATAACTTAGCTAGTGATGAGTATTATTTGAAGTTTAAAATTACAAGTCTCACGAAGGAAACTGAATTTCTAAGACTAAAAATTTATGCTTTTGAGAAAAATGAAACACCTCCTACTTTGCATAATTTTATGCACCTCCACCTTTTGAAGAATCTGTTTTAAAATCATCAAAGCTTATTTCATACACACCTAGTAATAGGCACTATCACCCACGTAGATTAGTTAATCCTTTTCGTGGCGTTAGATATTTTTCTTGTTGCATGCTAGGACATATCTCACACACCTGCACGGTTCACCGTAGTACACATTAGGTGTGGAGACCCAAATTTTATGCTTCACAGTATAACACACATGCATTGCATTCTTCTTTTCATAAGATGGAACACAAACCTGCTTTGATTCTTAAATCTGATGTTTGATGATTTTATAGGTGTGCTCTCACATAAGACCTCGTGAGAGCATGTGGTACCTGGACAGCGTATGCTCAAGACATATAACTGGAGATGCAAATCAGTTCATTTGGCTGGAGATCAGAGTTGGAGGCAAGGTTACACTTGGAGACAACACTACCAGGAGGGTTGTAGGAGCAGGTATAATTGGTGATTCAAAAATTTCATTATTGATAATATTTTGCTTATAGATGAATTGAAACATAATTTTCTAAGCATCAGTCAACTTTGTGATAAAGGATACAATATCAAGTTCCTACCCACTTACTGCATTATAAGCTTAAATGACAAAATTGTTTTGCAGGGACAAAGGATCAATAATATCTACATGTTGTATATAAGCTGCTTTAAAACTGATGTTTCAATTTGCTTAAAAACTACTGTTGTTGAGTCTTGGTTGTGGTACAGGAGATTATGTCATGCTAGTATGAAAACCCTTAGGAGAGTCACCCAAAAGGACTTAGAGGTATCCCCAAGCTTAAGTTCATTAAAGACCACCTGTATGATGCCTATCAATTAGGGAAGCAAGTCCACTCCTCTTTCCACTCAATTAAGGACATCAACACCTCTAGACCTTTAAAATTCCTTCACATGGATTTATTTGGACCCATTAGCACTACTAGCTTAGGGGGAAAAGTCTATGGATTTGTGATTGTTGATGATTACTCGAGGTTCACTTGGATTAAATTTCTATCACATAAATCTGAGTCATTTGATGAATTTAAGTCTTTCTCTACTTGGATTCAGAGGAAGTTAGGTTGTGAGATCTTGACTATTCATAGTGATTATGGTGGAGAGTTTAAAAATGTGAGATTTAGAATATTCTGTGAGGAGCAAGGGATTAGCCACAAATTTTTAGCTCTAAGGATCCCTCAGTAGAACGGGGTAGCTGAAAGAAAGAACAGGACCTTAGTAGAAGCTGCTAGAGCCATGCTTGCTGAGTATTCACTTCCAAAATACTTTTAGGCTGAAGAGGTGAACACTTCCAGTGTTGTGCTGAATAGGTTGAATATTAAATCAAATCTAAATAAAACACCTTATGAGATCATTAAGGGTAGAACTCCAAACCTGTCCCACCTTCATGTTTTTGGCTGTAAGATTTTCATTCTGAATAATGGGAAATCATCCTTAGAAAAATTTGACCCCAAATCTGATGAAGGAGTGTTCTTAGGTTATTCTAGTGTGGGGAAATCCTTTAGGGTGTTTAATAAGAGGACTTTGGTGGTGGAGGAGACAACTCATGTGGTGTTTGATGAATCAGATCTAAGGAGACTAGAGTTGAGGAAGAAGAAGATGTAGGAGAGATTACCCAAGGAATTAAAAATATAAATCTTGAGAAAAATGTAAAACCTGAAAATATTTTGCTTAGAGATTGGAGATATGCTTCGAGACATCCTAAAGAACTGATCTTAGGAGACCCTTCTGAAGGTGTTAGAACTAGGCATGGACTTAGGAAGAAAGTAAATCATTCTGCCTTTATCTCAATGACTGAACCCACCAACATCAATCAAGCCCTTTCTGATGAGTTTTTGATCTTAGTTATGCAAGAGGAATTGAATCAATTTGTAAGGAACGATGTTTGGGAGTTAGTAGAAAGACCTAGGAATCAAAGTGTAGTGGGAACCGAGTGGGTCTTTAAGAATAAGATGAATGATTCTGGTGTGGTGGTTTGGAATAAGGTAAGATTGGTGGCTATGGGATACAATAAAATAGAAGGGATTGATTTTATGGAGACCTTCACCCTTGTAGCTAGGCTGAAAGTCATTAGGGTGCTACTAGCCTTTGCCTGTTATAAGGGATTTAAGCTGTTTCAAATGGATGTCAATAGTGCCTTTTTAAATGAGGTAATAAAAGAGGATGTCTTTGTAGAGCAACCCTCAGGTTTTGAGAGTTCCTAATATCTAAATCATATTTATAAATTAAAAAAGGCCCTATATGGATTAAAACAGGCACCTAGAGCTTGGTATGAGAGGCTTAGCACATTCCTACTAAAAAGAGAGTTTATTAAGGGGAGCGTAGACACTACCCTTTTCCTTACGAAAGTAGGAGATGATCTACTCATTGTCCAGATCAATGTTGATGATATACTATTTTTATCTTCTGATAAAAATTTATGTGATGATTTTTCTAAGATAATGAGTAAGGAGTTTGAGATGAGTATGATGGGAGAATTGTCCTTTTTTCTAAGATTTAGCATAATGCAAATGGATGATGGAACATTTCTGAATCAATCAAAATACACTAAGGATATCTTGAAAAAATATGAAATGGACAAAGCTAAGCTAATCAATACTCTCATGAGTTCCACTGTTCAGTTAGATAAGGATTCAAATGAAAAATCTGTTGATTAGAAGAAGTTTGGGGGAATAATTGGATCACTACTTTACCTGACTGCTAGCCGACCTGATATAATGTTTAGTGTTTGTCTTTGTGCTAGGTTTCAAGCTAATCCTAAAGAGTCCCACCTGACTACTGTTAAGAGAATTCTTAGATATCTTTTAGGGACCCCAAACCTAGGAATCTGTTACCCTAGGCACAACACCTCTTTTAAGATTATTGGATATTCAGATTCTGATTTTATAGGGTGTAGGGTTGATAGAAAGAGAACTTCTAGAACTTGCCAATTCATAAGACTATTTTTAATCTCCTGATCTAGTAGAAAACAGAACTTAGTTGCACTTTTCACTACTGAAGATGTGTATATTGCCTTAGAAAGTTGTGTGGCCCAAGTCCTTTGGTTGAAGCAACAAGTTTTAGATTTAGGATTACCTGTTGGCATAATTTTTGTTCTATGTGATAACACCAGTGCCATTTGTATTTCTAAGAATCCCATCCAACATTTTAGAACCAAACACACTGATATAAGGCCTCACTTCATTAGGGACCATGTTACAAAAGGGGACATTGAGCTACATCATGTAGCAACTAAAAATCAACTTGCTGACATCTTTACTAAACCACTGGCCTTTGACTCATTCAGTATTTTGAGGACCAGATTGGGTGTGATTGACATAAATGCATAAATATGATGATTACTGACTTCTGATGTTTTTCTTTTTTCTTCATTATGCTTTTAGTTTTTGTTTACTTTGATTGTCCATTTTACTTTAGAATTTTTCTTTTCCTACTGATTATAGTTGTTTGATTTGCTTATCAGATTTGATTTTTTTTTTTGCTGATTTTCATTTGCTAGTTTTTATTTACTGATTTTTGTGTTTCTGTTTTTCTTCCTTCTTATTTTGTTTGTTGATTACTCACTTCAAAATTAGATCACTGCTCACTACTTCTGATAAACTGGATTTCTGACTGAGAGTTTTATCTTGTTTTTGTTTGAAAGCTTGTAAGTAGTGATTGACTCTTCTGGATCTGTTAAAGGGAAGAAAAGGTGATAATTATTTCTCTTCCTCTAACTCCTTTAATGGTGTATTATTTCTTTTGGATAAAAATCTTCTTCAAAACTAAAAAGTTGATTTTTGAAATAGAGATCTATTTTATCTTCCTACAGTAATCTACCTCATATGAATAGTATTTTCAAAGCTTTAAATCATTATTATGGTTTTCTTAATTAAGTGATTACACTTATCATATAATGTATGGCTTTTGTTTTGTGAATTACTCTTCCTTACTATAAAGAGTGAGTTTTGTCATCTCTTATGTCTAGAAGGTAATTTTACAGCTGAGATTTTTTAATAATTATGAAAGGAAGCAAGCTTATAAAAGATGTGCAGTGCGCCAAATAAATTGAAAAAGAGGCACAAAATGAGCCCAATGCTGAAAAGATACAAAATGTTGCTAAACTGAAAGATACACAAAGTGTATCAAAGATCAAAAGATGTGAAAAGCGCCAAACAAATTGAAAAAGAGGCACAAAATGAGCCCACAAAGAAATAAGTTTTCTTCCCTTTCAGATCTTTAAATGTCTTAGAAAAATCCATGCGCTACTTAATACTTTCAAAAGCTTGAGACGAAAAATCATGATTTCTGATTCCTTACTTTGTAATACTATTATATCAGATATTTTTCTGGAATGAGGCTTAAATAGATCTTTTTTCAAATCTAATTTCTTTTCTTCTGATTTAGACTTTTGTTTGAAAGGAATTTGAACCTGTAAGGTGTCCGAGATAGGAGTTACGAAAGTCGATTTTCTAACTTTTTTAGATTTCAGCGTTGTCAATTTTCTTCTTGTTGGCTTTTGAATTGAAAATCAGGGAAAATTCTATTTTACTGGAGCTGATAAAAAAAAATATTTTCTCTATTATTTTTCTCGTTTCTCTTTTTTATTTGATGTGATTTGGGTTTTTCATTTTTTTGTGTTTTTTTGGGATCCCTGATCTTTCCTCTCTATCCTTCATCTTTTTCACTTTTTCCTCACATCATCATGGATGATCTTAATATCATCCTGGATGATCCTCTTCATCTTGGATGATCCATTCATCATCCTGGATGATCCATTCAAATCATCCCCACTTGATCCAACGGTTGATCTGCACCAATTATTAGTGATCATCCTGGACGATCCATCTTATCATCCTGGACGATCCATGTGTCTACAGCTGGACGATTCAAATTTGGCCCGTCCGATGCATTTTTTGCATATCATTCTAGACGATCCACCTAATCGTCCTAGATGATAATTTTCATCAAAGGTTGTCTGGCTGAACTCCTCAGGATGATCACCTGCGTCTAATCGTCCTGGATGATATCTGATCATCCTGGATAATCGGACCGCCTTTTTGACCAATCGTCCAGGCCGTTATTATTGCACCTATCATCCTGGACGATCCTGTGATCGCCTTGGATGATCGGTCCATTTTCTTTATAAATAGCCCCTCTTCACCAATTTTTTTCACTCCACTTCTTCCCTCTCCTCACTTTCATTTTGTTCTTCTTGGATGGTGGAAAAAGATCAAGGTATCACGGTGCAAGTTCATCCCGAGGAAATGTCAATCCCTGATTTCCTGATGCAGCCAATCGGGCTGCCTTCCAGCATTACCTTGACATTGGAATCACTCATTCAAAGATCTTCAACCCCTACACTCTTACCTACCCTGTACTAGATATGTTTGCCCATACCTCCCTTACCTTCATTCTCACCTTGGATTTCCCCTTTAGCTCTGAACTTCTTAGGGTCTTTTTTACCAATCTTTGCATCACCTCTGATTACTCTGCACTGCACTCCTTTGTGAATCAAAGATCAGTAGAATTGACCACACATAATTTTCACAATATCCTTCAACTTTCAATAACTGGTGAAAAGATCCACACCATTATTTCTAATCTTGATTTTGATTGGAGTGTCGTCAATCGTTTCCTTCAAAATACCAACATTCACTGCCATGATAATGCGTGTTCTTCCCTACTTAAGGATGCCCATACAATTCAACATGTCCTTCGTTGCTTAATCATCCCAAAGGCTGGGGACCGCATCCACATCACACCTTTACTTTCCCTGACTACCTACTACATCATGACCCACCGGGATTTCAATGCTACTGATCTTCTCTTTCTATACATCGAACATCTCACTAGCATTAGGGATCCAGGTCATAGGAGACGCCCAAATCTTGCTCTAGGCCACCTCATTGCCTGTGTACTTGAGGAAATATAATCTGCAATATCCAGTTCCTGCCGATGTCCCTCCTTCCTACTACACAAACAACTCCTTCCATGTCCTCCATAGTACCCGACTTCATCCTGAGCCCGCCACGGATTTTGAGGAGGAAGAGGAAGAAGATGTTTTTGTACCTGATGCACCTGCTCCTCTTCATATTGCATCATCCTTTGATCATCTGGTGCAGCATTTTGACCAGTGGGAGGCCCGTTTTGACTCCTATGTGACTACCCAACGAGAGCAGCACGACCAGGACATAGCTCAGTTTGGAGAGCAAATCGCCACCATTCATAGTTACTTTCATCCACCACCACCTCCTCCATCTGATCAGGATCCACCTCTTTATTTGATTGCTTGTTTTACATTTTTGTGATATTTTAGTTTGCTGTTATTTTTGTATTTTCTGTTCCTCCTTTTTGTGATGTCAAAAGGGGGAGTTATTTTTGTGTTGTAGTAGTTTCATTTATTATTTTTATTATAGTTGTATCCTTTATTGTATTGAATGTCACTGGTTATTAATGATTAGTAAAATTTATTATCTCTCGCCTGTGCTTTAATTATTGCAATCTGGTTAATTTGAAACTACTGAATAAATATTTTCCATCATCAAAAAGTGGGAGATTGTTGCAAATCTGGGTTTCAAGGACTATGATTTTGATGATAGCAAATATTTCTATTTCTAGTTTATTGTCTAAACTTTTAGGTCCATAGGATCAATTGCAAGTTAAAGCCAGCCCAAGATCGAGTCATTCTATTTTGTAATTCAGGTCAAATATACTATTTTCATCTTTATTGAGTCAAATGTAATATAAAGGATCCCCTAGCTAAGTAACCTTGTACACACATACTCAGGGGGAGAGTTTTAGGGAATTAGAGTTTCTCTTCATTTTTTTATTCAGATCGTCCTGGACGATATTCACATCATCCTGGACAATCCAATGAAAATAGAAACCCTAATTAGGGTGACAAAGTTAAGTCGGAATGATTAAGCAGATTATCCTGGACGATCTTATGATCGTATAGGATGATAGGCTCAAATAAAAAAATTCTCAGCCGCCAGATTAAGTTAGGCAAGTTTTTAGTTTTAGATATTTGGTCTGATCATCCCAGATGATACGTGTATCATCCTGGATGATCCATTATAATCATGCCTAAATTAGTCTGGTGATTAAGGAAAGCAATTAATATCTGATTGATATGATCATATAATCCCAGACGATCACAAGTTCATCCTGGACGATACATGCAAAATCTTAACCATCCAATGCCTATCACCTGTACGTCCAGAGTTGTGTGCAGGATGATTTTGATGTTTTTGAACTAATCATATCGGATGATATACATATCATCCCAGATGATCAAGTCATTTTGAAATCGTCCAACATGTTCTGACCTATACTTCCAGAGTTGTGTGCAGGATGATTTTATCATTTTTGAACTAATCGTACGGGATGATAGACATATCATCCGAGACGATCAAGTCATTTTAAGATCGTCCAGCATAAGTTCACCTGGACGACCAGAGCTATCTTCTAGATGAAATTCCTTATTTACACTAATCATCCCAGACGATCACAGAATCATACGGGACGATCTGAACAAACTTTTCTTCTAATCGTCCAGAGAAACTAGATCGTCCAGGCTAAAATATGAGTTTTTACAATGTTCGTACAGGATGATCCGTCAATCTTCCTAGACGATATTTGACGACCAATTGAGATTTAGGGCAATTTTTAAGCCCTCCTTTAAAAGAACTTTTTCTTCCAATAAAAAAAATCTTTTGCCACTTTCCTTTCTAGAGAAAACCTTGAGAGGGAGAGAGAGCTTGGGAGAGAGAGAGGATCTTGTGAGGGGGAATTTGTGAGGGATTCAAAAAGGTTGCTCCAAGCAAGGATTTGAGTCATCTTCTCTGTTCATCATCTCTTGTCTTGTCGGTATCTCTATGGGAGGATCATTCGCAAGAAGATTCGGGTTCTCTGCCTGCTTCAGGAGGAAGCAAAAGGAGTCCAGGTTCTCTGCCTACTTCAGGAGGAAGCGAAAGGAGTTTAGGTTCTCTGCCTGCTTTAGGAGGAAGCAAAATGAGTTCAGGTTCTCTGCCTCACCGGGTTGGTGGAAAGGAGTTTTTGTACAGGCTTCTCCGCCTTGTTATGGGAGCAGAAGGAGAGTCACTTAGTGTTAGTGCAATACCCAGAGGGGAGGCTCCGGGGAGTGGACGTAGGTCAATTTGACTGATCCACTATAAAATCTAGTGTGTTCTTTTTGATTATTTTTTGCATTTACTTTTCTGTTGATGATTGTGTGATTGTGATTGTTATTCTGTTATCATTGAATATCTGCACATCATCGCATAACTGTAAAAGTTTTAAAACATTCAAAAAGATTTTCTAAATCATTGGTTTGCTCTCAAATTTTAAAAACTACCAATTCACCCCCCCCCCCCCCTCTTGGTTAGCCTCGGGACTAGTTCATAAGGGCTTAACATCCCTATCAAACTTTCATAATATTTACTCTATCTCCGGCTTTGGGAATGATGGAGTACCTAAGTACATGTTGGCATAGATTAGGGTAAGAATGAAGGAAAATTGAGTGGAGTCGAACAGTGGCATTACTGCAAAGTGAATGTTCTCTTGCAGTAGGATGCGAGAAGGGGTAATTTTTGAAGCAGCGTACCTATAGTAGGCTTCTTCATTCTGAGCACTCAAGAAATTATCCTCCCAATCTTGCCTGGACGAAGAACCCCTAGGCACTCTCGCTCTATTTCCACTGCTTGAAATCTCTACTTTATGCTTTGAAGGGTTTGAAAATGAAAGTAAAATGAAAGAAAATGACCCTTCTTTATATAGAAAAATAATCAATCGTACTGTACAAAAATATTTCATACGGGATGAAATGAATTTCATTCGGGACGAAGCTCATTTTGTACGGGATGAACGGAAATGGTAAAAAATGAAACAGTTTTTCATAAACTACCCTTCCTGAGGCGTCCTTTCATACAGGCTTTTTGACTTTCGAATCTTACATATGATGACGTGCTCGTCCGGGATGATCAGAATATTAAAGATCATTTAGGCGACGGTTAGGTTCATCCTTATCCGAATCAACGCATGGATCGTACAGACAAAGATGTGTTCATACGTACAATCAACAATAATAACTGACATTAATCGCGAACCCACCCCATTCATACAGACGAATCTGTTTAAATCATATAGTATGATGAGGTCATTGTATAATACGAACAGACAAAGAAAATACAGTTTCGTCACTTCAGCTCTACTATTTTTCAACACTACAATAAAGAATAAAACACAATAGATTTTTTATTTTATTTTATTTTTTTTTAAGAAGACACAAATGATAACACAAAACACTAGAAATTAATCAAACCAACAAACACATACAAAACAAAGTTGCAGAATTTTCAATCAAGTATTAAGAGTAATCACACCTAGCCTTGTCCTTAATATGCTAAAAGTGTCAAAAGCTAGGAGTTTTGTGAAAATATCTACAAGTTGATCTTTAGTAGCGACATGATGTAGTTCAATTTCCCCTTTCGCTACATGATCTCTTATGAAATGATACCTTATATCAATATGCTTTGTTCTAGAATATTGAATAGGATTCTTTGAAATGTAAATGGCACTAGTATTATCACAAAAGATTGGAATTGTATCAATAAAAAATCCTAAGTCAACCATTTATTATTTCAACCAAAATACCTGTGCAACACAACTCCTAAGGCAATATATTCTGCTTCAGCTGTAGAAAGTGCTACTGAATTTTATTTTCTACTTGACCAAGATACTAAAGAATTTCCAATGAATTGACAAGTCCCAGAAGTACACTTCCGATCAACCCTACAGCCTACAAAATCATAATATGAATATCCAATGATTTCAAAAGAAGAACTATTCTTAGGATACCAAATTCCTAAATTTTGAGCTCCCAAAAGATATCTCAATATTCTTTTCACTGCTGTCAAATGTGATTCCTTTGGATTAGATTGAAATCTAACACATAAATAAACACTAAACATAATATCTGGTCGGCTAGCAGCCAAGTAAAGCAATGATCCAATTATTCCTCTAAACTTCTTTTGATCAACAGATATTCCCTTAAGATCCTTATCTAATAGTACTGACAAACTCATGGGTGTAGTTACAGGTTTAGCATTATCCATTTCATACTTTTTGAGGATGTCCTTAACATACTTAGATTGATAAAGAAAAGCACCTTCCTCATTTTGCTTTATGCTAAAACTAAGAAAATAACTCAAGTCACCCATCAAACTCATCTCAAATTCACTACTCATTATTTTTGAAAATTCATCACATAGATTTTTATCAATTGATCCAAAAATGATGTCATCCACATATATTTGTACAATGAGTATTTCATTTCCAATTCGTTTCAAAAATAGAGTGGTGTCTACACTTCCTTTAACAAATAATCCTTTTAACAGGAAGGTGCTTAACCTCTCATACCAAGCTCAAGTTGCCTATTTTAGTCCATACAATGCCTTTTTCAATTTAAAAATATGATTGGGGAATTTAGAATTTTCAAAACCTGGAAGTTGCTCAACATAAACATCCTCTTCTATCACCCCATTCAAAAAGGCACTTTTAACATCCATTTGATATAATTTAAATCTTTAAAACAGGTAAAAGCTAATAACACCCTATTTGCTTTAAGTTTTGCTATAGGGGCAAATATCTCCTCAAAATCAATCCCTTCTATTTGATTATACCCCTTAGTTATCAATTTAGCCTTATTTCTTATAATAACTCCGGAATTATTAATTTTATTTTTGAACACCCACTTCATCCCAACTACACTTTAATTCTTTGGCCTTTCAATTATCTCCCAAACATCATTTCTCTTAAATTGATTCAGCTCTTCTTGCATGGCCAAAATCCAAAATTCATCCAAAAGTTCTTGACCTATATTAGTGGGTTCAATCATTGAAATAAAAGCTGAATGATTTACTTCTTTCCTCAAACAATGCCTAGTCCTAACTCCTTTATTTGGTTCTCCTAAAATCAACTCTTTAGGATGACTTTTAACAAATTTCCATTCTTTAGGCATTTCTTTTTCTTCTTCCTTTTCAACCCTTTCTTCAACTTTTTCATTTTCAAGTTTTTGGGTTACTTCCTCAATCTCATCTTCATCAACTTAGACCCTTCACTATTATAAGATTCATCAAAAACAACATGAGTGGTCTCCTCAACTACCAATGCTCTTTTATTAAAAACTCTATAGGATTTTCCAACACTTGAATAACCTAGAATGATTCCTTCATCAGATTTGGGATCAAATTTTCCTAAGAGAGTTTTGTCATTATTATGAATAAATACTTTACATCCAAAAATATGTAGATGTGAGAGGTTGGGACTTCTACTTTTAAGAAATTCATAGGGTATCTTATTTAATTTAGATCTAATGTACACCCTATTCAGTACATAGCACGTTGTGTTAACTGCCTCAGTCCAAAAATATTTTGGAAGTGAATATTCTGCCAATATGGCTCTAGAAGTTTTAACTAATGTCCTCTTCTTTCTTTCTACAACTCCATTCTGTTGAGGTGTCCTAGAAGCTGAGAAATTATGTTCTATTCATAGAGATTTGCAAAAATCATCAAATAATTTATTTTTAAATTCTCCTCCATGATCACTTTGGATAGATACAATTTCAAAACCTAATTTTCTCTGAATCTAAGTGGCAAAATCTCTAAACTCCTCATATGATTCACTCTTATGATTCAAAAATCTAATCCAGGTGAATCTAGAATAATCATCCACAATTACATACCCAAATCATTTTTCTCCTAGACTTGAGGTACTAACAGGTCCAAATAGATCCATATGAAGAATTTCTAAGGGCTTGCTAGTTCTAATTTCCTTGATTGAACTGAAAGAGGATCTGGCTTGTTTTCCTAATTGACATGCATCACACAAACTAGCTCGTTTTGGGTGATTTTCTTAAGATTTCTTATACTGGCATGACAAAGCCTTCTATGCCATAACCATGATTCATCAGATATAGTTTTTAACAAAAAGCAGTAGAAGGTTTTACAGAATTTAAATCTAGCATGTAAATATTATTCAGTCTATCACCATTTAACATAATAATTCTATTTTGACTAATAACACAACTAGTAGGCAAGAATTTTATATGATAACCTTTGTCACACAATTGACTTATGCTCAATAGATTATGTTTTAATCCTTCAACCAACAGAACATTTTCAATCACAAAATTTCTAAAATTTTTAATTATACTTGTACCTGCCACTCTCTTGGTAGTATTGTCTCTAAGTGTAACCTTGCCTCCATTCCTGGCTTCCAGCTTTATAAATTGATTCGCATCACCAGTCATATGCTTTGAACAGCCGCTATCCAGGTACCAAATACTCTCACGAGGTCTTGTGTGAGAGCGATCCTACAAAATTATCAAATATTAGTCTTGGGAACCCAAACAAGTTTGGGTTCTCCTCTTAAAAATTTCAAAACAGATGCATATGTGATATGTTATGTTTTATGCATGCATAGGTCTCCACACTAAATGTGTTCTATGATGAATAGTACATGGGTGGGATATATGTCCAATCATACCACAAGAAAAACACTTAACTCCAGGAAAAGGATTTATTAATCTATATATCCTATTAGATCTTCTCTTAGATTTTGAATTAGTGGACTTGTGATATGTTTTGTGAAAATCTTCTAGTTTAGGTGGATTCTTATTTTTCTCAAGTGCTTTCAATTTAACCTTAAGAAATGCTTTTGGACTTTTTAGAATCGAAATATCAATCTTTAACTTATGCTCTCTACTATCTGATTCATCCATATATGTTTTGAAATCATTTTCAAGTTCAGTGTGTGATGATTTTAAAAGTTTAAGTTATTTATTCAAATCATCAAATTCATCCAATAAAGTCATGGGGTTGCTATCAATTAAAGCATGATCTTTCTTAAGGATTTCATATTCTTTTTGCAGCTCTAGATAATCCAAGTTCAATTTTGCATGCAATTTCTTTAGTTTCATATATGCTGAATGTATGCATTCAGAAACTTCAAATAATTCATCATAACTTAAGTCATATACCTCCTCTTGATCCGAATGATCAAGATTATCTGCCATCAAGCACAAATTTATGACTTTCTCTTTTGGTGTAGTTTTTGAGGAATCTGAAGCTTAGTCCGCCCAAAATGCTCGTTGAAGTCTCTTTTTGCCCTTTCTATCCTTCAGTTTCTCCTCAGCTTTCTCCTTGCTAGGATTAGCCTTGAGATTGGGGTAGTTCGTCTTTATATTTCCTGGCTTCCTACATTCATAACAAATAATATCATTAGAAGCCTTAGTATTTTTATGGAACTTAACTTTGTTCCACTGTTGGCGTCTTCTCTGCTTCCTCTTTAGGAAACTCTTGAACTGCCTTATCATTAAGGCAATGTCTTCCTCATCCTCAGGTAGTGATTGATCACTATTTGAATCATCCACCTTCAAAGTGATGTTCTTCTCCTTCCGCTTGTCTGCATCAATCTGTCTTTGAGTCACAGATTGCTCATAAGCAATTAGTGAACCAAGAAGATTGTCAATAGAATAGACATTTAAATCTTCTGATTTAGTTATTGCAGTTATCTTTGCATCATAATCAGTAGGTAAGCAATGAAGTATTTTATTTACTTTTTCCGCATTCGTTAATTCCCTACCTAAGGCATGCAATGAAGTGACTATATGTGTAAAATGTGTATACATGTATGAGATTGATTCATTCGATTTCATGCAAAAGAGTTCATAATCCTGCAAAAGAATATTCAACCTAGTTTGCTTCACTTCATTTGTACCTTCATATGTAATACAAAGTCTATCCCATATTTTCTTTCTGGATTTACAAGTAGAAAAATGCATATAGTCTTCAGATTTAAGAGCACAGAAAAAACTATTCAAGCATTTTGTATTTAGTTGTGCTAAGTCTCTTTCTTCTAAAGTCCAAACAGCAAATGGTGTTTTAACTCTTATGCCATCTACAAGTATAGTTGGTGCAGTGTAACCATCCTGAACTAATATCGACATGCAATAGTCAATAGATTGCAGAAAAGTAAATATGCGTGTTTTCTAGAAATCAAATGGAACGTTGTCAAATAAAGGTGGTCTAGTGATCGAGTAACCTTCTAAAGTGTTTTGATTTCCAAAATTAGCCATGATCAAATTTTAAAAAGTTAACTAAACAGTGATTTTTTAAACACGCTCTAATACCACTTGAAAATGCGAATAAGTTGATAGACCTATTAATTACGTCCCTAGGCTAACCAAGAAAGGGGGTGAATTGGTACTTTTAAAATTTCTCTTGGAATTTTGGAAAAATTTTAATCACACTTAAACAAATTGTACTGTATGAATCCAATTCGTAATGTACGAACAGAGTTACTTTTTGATGCGTATCAACCACAGAAAAATAAAAAGCAGTGCAGTAAGAAAATATAGTTAGGAAAAAAAAAACAAGAATAGAGAACACCAGATTTATAGTGGTTTGGTCAAGCATAACCTACATCCACTCCCTAGAGACTCCTTCTCTAGGTATTGCACTATATCAAAGTAACTCTCTTTTATCCTAGTCAGTAAGGCAGAGAAGCCTTTACAAACTCTCTTCCACCAAATCCCTATGCGGTAGAGAACTAACGTCCTTTTTCACCCTCCTAGTGAAGGAAGAGAACCGACGTCCTTTTTCATCCTCCTAGTGAAGGTAGAGAACCAACACATCCTTTAACACCCTCCTGGCATAGGAAGAGTACCATCATCCTTTTTCACCCTCCTTGTGATGCTAGAGAACTAGAAACTTCTCGAACAACTTTCTCGCAAGAGCCTCCAAGGAGATTAAGAAGAAGCTTAAAGTACAAACTATGAGAACCTCACACTTGGATAACCTTGTGAATCCCCTCACAATTTTCTCTCCAAAAATCTCACAACAATCACTCCCAAACACTCTCCCAATCACTCTCCCTTTCACTCCCAAGAATAATTTTTGCAGAAGATTTTTTGTCCTGTCAATTTTAAGACCCTTAAGTACTTAGGATAAGAAAAACCATCCAAAAACTAAAAATTTCAAATTTCATGTGAACTGATCATCCCGTACGATCGCATATCATACTGTACGAATAGTTCTAATTACTGAATGATTCATCCAATACGATCCCTTACGAACCTAGTTCAGAGCCATTCATACCTCAAACCATCCTGTACGAACTCTATTTCATACTGTACAAATAGTTAAAAAAAATTAAATAATTCATCCCGTATGATCGAGTACAAACCATTTAGAGCCATTCGTCCTGATGGTTCATCCCGTACAAACTTGTCGTACAAACCATTCAAAGCCGTTTGTCCCGACTGTTCATCCCGTACGAACATGTCGTACAAACCATTCAGAGCCATTCGTCCCGACGGTTCATCCCATATGAACATGTCATACGATCCATTCAAAGCCGTTCGTCCCGAAAATCCTTGTGTAAGAAGTCCATTTCGTACTGTACAAACTGGACTTAAACAAAAAATTCCAGTCAGACAGGCTCATTGTAGAGGATAAATAATACAGATCATCCCGTATGATCAGATATCATACTATATAATCATTTTTAAAATATTATGTTTTTGACTCCCCCATTATGTGCGTACACAATTATCTAACTTACAATCATACTCTCTCAGACTCAAGAAATATAAAAAAATACAGACTACTCACAATAAATAATAACTAATGAACTTGAAGTCTTCAGTAGTATGGAGTGTGAATTTCCTGAAAAATATGTTAGTACACACAAAAAGAAACTCCAATATTGGTTAAGAGAAGAATAAAACAAACAATAGGCTTTTGTAATCATCAAAAATAACTTGTATCAGAATTCACTTGAATGAACGGATTTGCCCAAATCATAACATAAATTACTTTAAAGATGATATTGCTCTTTGCTTAAAGATAATTACTAATGAATTATTGCTGTGGCATAGGAGATTGTGTCATGCAAGCATGAAAAGTCTTAGGAAGATCACCCCAAAAGACTTGGTGAGAGGTGTCCCCAAACTAGAGTTCACTAAGGATCACCTGTGTGATGCCTGTCAGTTAGAAAAGTAAGTCAAATCCTCCTTCCACTTAATCAAATATATTAACACTAGCAAACCCTTAGAAGTCCTTCATATGGATCTCTTTGGACCTGCCAGCACTGCAAGCCTAGGAGGGAAAGTCTTTGGGTATGTGATAGTTGATGATTATTCGAGGTTTACTTGGGTTAGATTTTCATCTCATAAAAGTGAATCATTCGAGGAGTTCAGATCTTTTTCCACTTAGATTTAGAGGAAACTAGGTTGTAAAATCTTAACCATTCATAGTGCCATAGTGGAGAATTTGAGAATGAAAATTTTAAGTCCTTTTGTAAGGTGTAGGGATAGATCATAATTTTTCAGCTCCTAAGACCCCTCAATAGAACGGGGTAGCTGAATGAAAGAACAGTACCCTGGTAGAAGTCACTAGAGCCATGTTAGTTGAATACTCACTTCCTAAACACTTCTGGGAAGAAGTGGTGGATATAGCCTGTTATGTTCTGAATAGGGTAAATCTTAGATCTAAGCTGAACAAGACACCCTATAAAATTCTTAAGGGTAGGACACCCAACCTCTCTCACCTTCATGTCTTTGGATGTAAAGTGTTGATTCTAAATAATAGAAAGTCTCAATTTGGAAAGTTTAACCCAAAATCTGATAAAGGGGTGTTTCTAGGTTACTCAAGTGTTGGGAAATCCTATAGAGTCTTCAATAAAAGAACACTGGTAGTTGAGGAGACCACTCATGTTGTATTTGATGAATCTGATAATTCTGGAGGGTTTATGGAAGAAGAAGAAGAGGTTGTAGAAGTCACCCAAGGAGTAGAATATGTAAATCTAGAGGAAAGGGTAGAACCTGAAGTTTTACTACATAGAGAATGGAGATATTCTTCAAGTCATCCTAAAGAAATGATCTTAGGAGACCCATCTAAAGGTGTTAGAACTAGGCATGAACTTAGAAAAGAAGTAAACCACTCTACCTTCATCTCAATGACTGAACCCACTAATATTAACCAAGCCCTTTCTAATGAATTATAGATTCTAGCCATGCAAGAAAAATTGAATTAATTTGTTTGGAATGATGTTTGGAAATTAGTTGAAAGATCTAAGGATCAAAGTGTTGTTAAAATTAAATGAGTGTTCAAAAATAAAATGAATGATTCTAATGTGGTGATTAGAAATAAGGCAAGATTGGTGGCTAAGAGGTATAATCAGATAGAATGGATTGAATTTAAGGAGACTTTTGCCCTTGCAGCTAGATTAGAAGCCATTAAGGTACTACTAGCCTTTGCCTATTTTTAAGGGATTCAAACTATTTCAAATAGATGTTAAGAGTGCCTTTCTAAATGAGGTGATAAAAGAAGATGTGTATGTTGAATAACCCCTAAGCTTTGAAATCTCACAATTTTTTAATCATGTGTTTAAATTAAAAAAAGGTTTTATATGGACTGAAATAAGCAACCAGGGCATGGTATGAAAGAGTTAGCATATTTTTACTAGAAAGAACCTTTGTTAAGAGGAACGTAGACACCACCCTTTCACTAAAAAAGATAGGAGATGAATTACTAATTATCTAAATCTATGTTGATGATATTCTGTTTGGATCTTCTGATGAAAATCGTGTGATAAATTTTTAAAAATAATGAGTAAGGAATTTGAAGTGAGTATGATCGAAGAACTGACTAACTTTCTTCGATTTAGTATAAGGCAGAAGAATGATAGAACTTTTCTTAGTCAGTCAAATATATTAAGGACATCCTTAAGAAATATGAGATGGATAAAGCCAAGCCAATCAACACTCCCATAAGTTTCAGTGTTTAGTTAGATAAGGATTAAAATGGAAATTCTATTGATCAAAAGTAATACAGAGGAATAATTGGATCAATTCTTTACTTGACTATTGGCAGACCTAATATTATGTTTAGTGTTTGTCTTTGTGCTAGATTTCATGCTGATCCAAAGGAGTCCCACCTGATTGCTGTTAAGAGAATCCTTATATATCTCTTAGGGAACCAAGACTTACGAATTTGGTATCCTAAGAATATCACCTCTTTTGAAATCATAGGATATTTTGATTCAAATTTTGTAGGATACCAAATTGATAGAAAAAGCGCTGCTGGGACTTGTCAATTTATAAGACAATCCTTACTCTCCTGGTCCCATAGAAAATAAAACTTAGTTACACTGTCCACTGCTGAAGCTGAATACATTACCTTAAGAAGTTGTGTGGCCTAGGTCCTTTGGTTAAAGTAACAAATTTTGAATTTAGAACTTCATGTAAGCATAATTCATATCCTATGTGATAACACTAGTGCCATCTGTATTTTAAAGAATCCAATCCAACACTCCAGGACCAAACACATCGATATCAGGCACCACTTCATTAGGGACCATGTTACCAAAAGAGACATAGAGCTACATCATATAGCCACTGAAAACTAACTGGCAGATATCTTTATAAAACCACTGGCCTTTGAATTCTTTAGCACCTTAAGAACTAGATTATGTGTGATAGATATTCATACTTGAAATTGATGCTTTTTTTTATGTTTCTACACTTAGTGTTTTATTTGATTTATTTGTTTATTTCTTTTTATGTAATTTTGTTTCTATGCTTTTGATTTCGTGATCTTTTCTTTTCATGTAATTTTGTTTCTAGCTTACTGCTCACTTCTACTGACAAACTTGCTTTTTAAATGAAATTTTTGCCTTCTTTTTTAGAAGCTTGTAAGCATTGATTGACGTCTCTAAAATAGTTAAAGAAAGAAATATTTATGATTGTTTCTCTTCCTCTAACTCCTTTAATGGAATACTTTTCTTTTTGAATCAAAATCTATTTCAAAATTAAAAAGTTAGAGTTTGGAATAGAGATATGTTTCATCTTCCTACAGTAATCTATCTCATATGAATAGTATTTCAAATCATTAAATCACTTTCATGTTTTCTTAATCAGGTGATTGCATTTATCATATGAGTATGATTCTATTTTGTGATTTACTTTTCCTTATAATAGAGTGTGAGTATATTTCTCTCTTATATCTAGAAGATAATCTCACAACTGAGAGTCTTTAGAGGTTATGAAAGTAAGCAAGCTCGCAAAAAAAAGAAAAGAGGCACAAAATGAGCCCAACACTGGAAAGATGCATAATGTTTGCCAATTAGTTGCAAGATACACAAAGTGTATCAAAAATCAAAAGATGCACAAAGTGTGCCAAAATAACTGAAAAAGAGACACAAAATGAGCTCACAAAGAAATAAGCTTCCTTCCCTTTCAAATCTTTAAAGATCTTAGAAGAATTCATGTGTTACTTAATATTTTTAAACACTTGAGATTAAAAATCATGATTCTTGATTCTTTACTTTGCAATACTATTTTATCAGATATTTTTCTGGAACGAAGTTTGAAAGGATCACTTTTCTTATCTAATTTTTTCCTTTTTGAATTAGATTTTTGTTTAAAAGGAACTTTAACATGTAAGGTGTCTGAGGTAGAGTTTACAAAATCGAGTTTCTAACTTTTCTAGATTTTAGCATTGTCAATTCATTTTTTTTGGGTTTTTGAATCCAAAATTGAGGTAAATTTATCATTTACTGAAGGTGATCAATTAAAAAAAACTTTGATTTTGTTTTTATGATTATTTTTATTATATTTTTTTATATTTTCCTATTTTTATTCTATTTTTTCTTTCTTGTTTCCTCCTTTTTGTGATGTCAAAAAGGGGAGAAGGGTGTTGTTTGTAAAAGCTTATCTTCTATTCAGTAACTAGTTTATGAATGTGTTTAGTTTTTTCCTACATAGTGTTTATTACTATTTTTTTGTTTAGTGTTTTCTGTTATTTTATTTTTCTATTCTTTGTTTCACCTCCCTTAGTTTTAAAAAGAATTAACCTAGTAAGGGGGAGAATAGGGAATAGCAATACATTCTTGAAAACTTTTAATAATAATGTTTATCATCATTAAAAAGGGGGAGATTATTACAAATTGAGGCCTAAGCACTGTGATTTTGATGATAATAAAAAGTATTATTTTGCTTACCTTGCTAATTCCTATTATTTGAGTTTATTGCATACTTATTTTTCTTTGCTACATGCTAACATTTTAGGATTAGAATCTCACTTGCAAGCTAGCTCAAGATTGGGTAGATTAGGACTGACAACAACAACAACAACATCAAGCCTTTATCCCACTATGTGGGGTTGGCTACATGAATCCTTTTTCTCTATTGTGTCCTGATAAAAGTCAAATTCTCATTTAAATCTAATAAAGAAAGATCATTTCTAATATTTTCTAACCAAGTCTTTTTAGGTCTACCTCTACCTTTCTTAACATAAGTCAAATCTAAGACCTCTACTTTCCTAACCGGGTCATCGGGAGGCCACCGTTTCATGTGACCAAACCATCTAAGGCTACTCTCTCTATTCTTATCTTCCACTGGAGCTACTCCAAACTTTTCACAAATATCCTCATTTCGTATCCTATCTCTAAGGGTAAAGCCACTCATCCACCTGAGCATCCTCATCTCTGCAACACTTAACTTAGAATTATGCTTCTCTATTAATGGCCAACATTCGGCACCATAAAACATTACAGGTCTCACCACCATCTTATAGAAATTTCCCTTAAGTTTGAGGGGTACTTTTCTATCACACAATAAACCTGATGCATTCCTCCACTTCAACCATCCAACTTGGACTCTGCTGATAATATCCCCATTTATTTTACCATCACTCTGAACAATAGATCCAAGATATCTAAACGTGTACTCTTATTAATGACTTGATCGCTCAAAGTCACAATCCCCTCACTAGTTCTATTATTACTAAAATTACACTCCATATATTCCGTTTTAGATCTACTCAAGCGAAAACCTTTAGACTCTAAGGTTGGCCTCCATAATTGTAGTTTACCTTCAACTCCCTCTCTAGTCTTATCAACAAGAAGAATATCATCAGGAAAAATCATACACCAAGGTATATCCTCTTCCAAATGTCTAGTGAGAACATCCATGACTAAAGTAAAAAGATATGGGTGTCAGTGTGTAATTTTAAATACTTTTTTTTACCTTTTCTTGAATCTAATATAATATGGTGGATCTTGAAGCTGAGTAACCTTGCAAACACACACTGAATGGAGTGAGTAAGTAAGTTAGAAATTTTTTAATTTTTTAAACAAATTGTATAAGATGTTCTATTTAGCTCAAAACCCTATTTAGGGCTTACATGTCAAATAAGCTTGATTAAACCAATCATCTTGGATGATTATATCATTATATAGGATGATATATATTTATCAAAAATCTAGCCGCTAGACATGATTTAGGCAAGATTTCATATTTAAAATTTTTTTCTAATCGTACATGATGATTCTAATCGTCCTAGAAGATATTTAGCAATCATGCCTAAAATAATCATCTGATTAGGAATCTAAGTATGATTAGATTGAACGATCATATCGTACAGGATGATTGTCTATGATCATCCAGAAATATCCATGATTTTTTTTGTAAATGTACTAGACATCTTGAATGATTTGTCAGGATGATATTCTTGATTTGAACTAATCATGCAGGGCAATCGCAGGATCATCCGAGATGATCAATATATTTTTCTTCTAAACATTCTAGACATCCCATTTGATCTATGTAACGATAAATCATATTTTGAACTAATCGTATAGGATGATGCACTAATCATCCTGGGCAATCAGTACATATTTGTTGCTCTGATCATACAGGCAACTCAGATCATCCTGCCTGGATGGGCTGATTTAGACTGATCGTACAAGATGTTCGATAGATTATCCTGGATGATCTTTGTCGACAAGTTGAAAATTTGGGCACTTTTTGAGGCCTCCTATTTAAGCTCTCTTAATTACTAATGATTAAGTCTTTTAATGTTGTACTAGCTTGAGAGAGCTTAGAGAATGAGAAGGAGAGTTTGGTAGAGAGAGAGAGGATCTTGTGAGAGGGAGTTTATGAGGGGATGTACAAAGGTTGCCCCAAGCAAGGATTCGATCATCTTCTTTCTTCTTTATCCTTAGTTCATTGGTGGCTCTGGGGAGATTATCATCAGTATCAGATCTAGGTTCTCTGCCTACTCCAGGTGAGAGTAAAAGGATTGTTAGGTTCTCTGCCTACTCCTGGAGGGAGTAAAAGGATTCTGGAGTTCTCTACCAACTCTAGGTGGGAGTAAAAGTATTCTGGGTTCTCTGCCTTCACTATGAGGGTGAAAAAGGATTCAAGATTCTCTACCTCACCGGGTTGGTGGAAAGATTTTATAAAGGCTTCTCCACCTTACTATGGGGGAAAAAAGAGAGACACTAACTTATTAGTACAATACAATGAACGGAAGGTTCAGGGGAGTCGACGTAGGTCAAATTTGACCGAACCACTATAAGATTCCGTGGCTCTTTTTTATTAATTTTTCATCATTTTATTTCTGCATTTTTTTATGATTTGTTCTGTGGTTGAAATCTTTGATTTTGATATTTGCTTTCGCTTGAGATTATTTAGTTTTTTAAATATTTAAAAATACAAAAAAGATTTTTTCATTTTTGTTTAAGAATTTTTAAAAACACCAATTCACCCCCTCCCCATCCCCCATCTTGGTAAGCCTCAGACTAGTTCTATAGGGTTTAACCACCCTCACGAACTTTCAAATCATCCACAAATAAAAAATAAATAAGAGGTTAAAAATATAGCTGGTTTCTATAATATATCATAGGAAATAGAAAGAAGGTAGCTGAGTTCTACCCTAATTATAACTCAGTCCTAAAATTATATAATAATGGATTGGTATGTGGGGTCTTGATTGATTTTCAAATGTTTGGCCTCTTGCCTTCTAAAATGCCCATATAGCTACATGGATCTTTTAACTAAAATTATATAAGCTCTCTGCAAAATAGAGGTTAGCATAGTTATAATAAAATAAACATGTATGCATCTAGACATAGTCCTTAGGACCATATTCTCAAGGGCTTAGCAATCCTCATGTTACATTTTAAAGAGAGCCTTTATAATAACGGTTATAGCATTTAAATTGGCCCCTTGGAAGTATGGCCACCTATAGAAGATATCTCTATAAAAATTCTAACCACTAAAGGGCAAGTGCCCACTTATCTATCCATAAAATAAAAAAGGGAATAACCATAAATAATCTAAGCCAGAAACACAACATCACATCATCACCAATATAAAGTGAAAATAAATAAATAAAAATGTTATCCTAGTTATACCCTTCCTTAGAATGCCTATAGATAAGTGTCTTATCCAACATCTAAGTACTTACAAAATTAGTGTTATCTAACTACCTCAATTTTGATGAAAGGTTCAAGTTTTAGGTCAGATTATATTATTTTTTTTATTAACCTAAAAATTTAGCTTTAAGTGATTAGCCATTTAAGGTGGATTAATTACAAATCAATTTTAGGGTTATAATATTAGTCATTAAGTTAATGGCAAAACCATCGATGGCTAATGATCTCAAACTACAAGCTACTATTTATAAGCTACAATATTAGGAGTTTTATGACATGATGGATTATAAAACCTACTTACCCATCGACCCTGATGAAATAGGTGATCGATCGGTCGATGAGGTAGTGTAGGAGATTAAGGATATCTTGAGAAAGAAAGAAGCTGAGGAGGCATTTGACCCAGATTTGGATGACATGTTAGTGGATGAGGATATACCTATTAGTAATGTTTACATGTTGAAACTATGGGATCAACCAAAGAAACTTAGCCAAGTAAATGCTGTTCTGGCAAGGAGGAAGACTCAACAGCTATAAATTCAAATTTAGATGGGTCACTGAGAGCTAGAGATGATGACCAACATATCAAAAACCTAGAGGCACAAGTCGTAGACATATTACTATAAGTTAAGGAAATGTAAGAGCAGTTTGATAAGACACAATAGGATTCACTCAAACTATAATAATGTGCTATCCAAATGGTTGCTGACCAAGCCAAGAATCTAGAATCCATCTCTAAGACCCCTGAGTCAGTTTCAACAGTTCTTCCCATCCAGTAGCCAGTTTTGTCAACTCCCCCAGTTCAGCCAAAAGTCCAACCGACAGTTTCTTTAGTCCCTCCAACACTAGCCCAGAAAGATCTTAAATAGTTAATCAAGGAGTAGGGAGGCCTTAGCCCATTCACAAGGAATCACATCTATTCTAAAGGGTAGACCCTACCCTGAGGAATATGATTTAGTTCCTTATCCTAAGGGCTTTGTGCCACCATCCTTCAAAATTTTCACTGGAATCAAAAACCCGAGGTAGCAATTGGCCCATTTTCGAGCATGTTATTATAATGCCGGGAGGGTCAGATGTACTGCTATTTTGCCTATTTGTTAGTAGTCTATTTGGCATAGCTTTTGAGTTGTACACAAATTTGCCTAATAGTTCAATTAAAACTTTCAATGAACTTAAAAATCTATTCTTAGAGAAATTTTTAGGAGCGCAATAGTACACGACCATGGGTGAGCTTATTATCAAAAGGAAAATTTGGGAGAGTCTCTAGTTGAGTACATCTTGCGGTGATGAAATCTCTTGATAAAGTGTGAACCCCACCTACAAGAGGAACACGTAATGGAGATTCTTCTAAAGAATATCCATGGGCCTATTTCTTTTCTTCTGAAGGGTTTCACAATCAAAACTTTTGAGAAGCTCCTAAACAATGAAAGTAATCTATAAGAAGAGGCTCCCCGAATGTTATTCTTAAAGGATCTTTTAGATGATAAGAGAGCTCCAAAATTGGTCAAGTCCTTCAAGAAGAAAGCATCCACGATATCAACAGTTGACAAGGGAAAATAGCCAGTGACTAGTCGGCCCAGCGCTCCTCCTCCACCACTACTAGTCCAAAAAATAGCAATCCTAAATAACACCTCAACCTCCTGGAGAACCTTACTCGACCTACATTAAAGAGAGGTTGGCTTGATCATACCCCTTTAAAAACAAGTTTGTAAGGAATATCATTAGGAGCCTATAAAAGTAACCAATTTTTTAGTTACATGAGGCTGGTAGTCCAGAAGATACAGATAAGAAAGATGATCCCAAATACTATCCTTATTACTACAAGCTCAGCCATCCAGTTGAGGACTGTATTATTTTCAAAGACTGGGTAGAGAAGAATTACAAGCAAGGTAATATTATCATTCCTAAAGAATATCTGGTAGACCCAGAATAGGGGTTAGTCAAAATCTTTTTATGTAATCCTTCTAATATTTCTTTTTCAATTAAGGATGTCTGGGATATAACTTTATCCCTTGCACTTAAAAAGTTGATTAACAAGTCTTTTCATCTTTCGCAATAGCTACCGATGAGAGCCTAGGGCTTGATTTGAGAGGTTGACCTAGAGGCTTCGTAGGAGTATATAGAACTACTTTCCTCTCCAGTAGCCGTAGGAACTACTATATTGATTGAAAAAGAAAAGAATGATGTTTTTATAGATAGGAAGTGTGGATGAGAGATGTATTTGAGCAGCGTATGGTGGCATAAATGCCCCATCCCCTCTCCTAGTATTTAACTTTTACTTTGCCCCATCAAAGGCAAATGGTCACAAATTTAATAAAAAGCATACTTCTCATCAATTTTGATGATAAGGCATAATGATAAAATATAAGTTGATAATATTTTTGAAGAAACTCAAAGTCCTGTTGAGATCCAAGAATTCAAAAAATTGACCTTCTTAATTTGACCTCTTAAGAATAAGTCAAACCTGAGGCCTGCTTTGCCTGGACATATGACAAAATGCCAAGTTTGTCTACTAACATAGCAATCCATAAACTTAGAATCTGACCTGATGCCATTCCTGTTAAATAAGCTCCTCAATGCATGCATCAAGAAAATTAAGTAGCAAGTCATTTTTTAGATCAATAAATTGGTTGAGGCTGGGTTTATCCAGGAGTAACATTACCCCTCTTGGGTAGCCAATATCATACCAGTTCAAAAAAAGAATAGTCAAATCCAGATTTGTGTCGACTATAAGGATTTGAATAAGGCCTTTTCTAAGGATAAATTTCCTTTCCCCATTCCTAAACTTATGGTCGATATAACTTCCTCGCACGTTGTTTTCTTCTTTATGGATGGCTCATTCGGTTATAATTAAATCAAGATGGCCTTGAAAAATGAGAGAACACTGCATTTAGAACTCCCATAAGAATTTTTTATTATAGGGTGATGCCCTTCAGCCTCAAGAATGTCGGTGCAACCTACCAACGGGCCACGACTCAAATCTTTGACGACTTAATCTATAATCAAGTTTAATGCTATATTGATGATTTGGTTGTCATGAGCAAAGTTAAAAAGGCTCACCATTATGACTTAAGAGTCATCTCTGAGCAGTTGCGCCGCTATAACCTTAAAATGAATCCCTTAAAGTGTGCTTTTAGTGTTACTTCAGGGAAATTCTTAGGAGTCATAGTGAGGCACCATGGAATTGAGATTGATCCCTCTAATATTGAAGCCATCTTGAATATGCTGCCTCTCAAAAGCTTCACTTAGTTAAGGTCCCTTTTAGGTAGGCTAGTGTATATAAGAAGGTTTATCTCCAACCTATTCGAATGATGTCAACCCTTCTCTGTCCTAGCCAAGAAGGATGCTAAATTCATCTGGGATGAGAAATGTTAAAATGCCTTCGATAACATCAAGGAATACCTTACTAATCTGCCAGTTTTGGCATCCCTTATTTCAAAGAAAACCTCTTATTCTTTATATCGCTTCCCTCAATGAGTCACTTAGTGCTCTTCAAGCTCAAGTCAATAATGAGGGAAAAGAGAATGCTCTCTATTACCTAAGCTGAAGACTTCTTCCTACCAAAAATTACTACCCTTCGATTGAGAAGCATTACCTTGCTTTAGTTGTTGCAGCCTAAAAATTAAGACATTACATGCTCTCTCATTCAATCAGTTTGATTTCTAGAATTAACCCATTGCAATATCTTATGACCTAGCCTACATTATCAGGACATTTAACATTATGGTATATGATATTGTTTAAATTTGAGATCACTTTCATTCCCCTGTGTGCTATGAAAGGATAGGTTGTTGTCAACTTCCTTGGGATGCACCCATTGCCGGTAGATTCTCCTTTGAATGATGATTTACCCGATGAATAAATCATGAGTTTAAGGGAATCTAATAGTCCTATTTAGGAATTATATTTTTATGGTGCAATGTACTCTCAACGGGGCAAAAACTCAAAAATCTGTAATCCCCAGAAAAGCCAGAATTGGCCTAATTTTAATAACGCCAAAGATGGGAATGATGCATTTTTCTTACCATTTATAGGAGCCTTACATGAATAACAAGGCTGAATATGAAGCTTTGATAACTGGCTTAGAACTTGCAATCCTTATGGAGATTAAAGATATTAAAATCTATGGTGATTCTCAACTGGTGATCAACCAGGTTATGAGAACCTATAAGGTTTTGAATCCTAAACTCCTCAAATACCACTAGTATACTAGTTACCAGCTTGAGTAAATCATCATCATAACTTTGTTAGGGTTCCCCGTGGAAGTAATTTTATGGTGGATGCCTTAGTAAAGCTTTCCAAAGAATTTACTTTCCTAGAAGAAGACTCCATCCCTATACAGATTCAAGGTCATCAAGTCCTCTCTGATATATATTAAGAACACATCCACAATCAATCTTCCAGAACCTTTCTGCCACTTCAGTAATAGATGAACAAGGCAGTTGGAGATAATCGTTAATCTACTACCTTCAAGAGGGAAGACTTTCCCAGGATAAATCCCTCGCCAACCAAATCAAGAAAAATGCCCTATCATATGCACTAGTCAATAATATGTTATACCGCCGATCATTTAATCAGATGTGGCTATGTTATTTAGATAGATGAGAGGCCCTGAAGATCATTAATGAGGTCCATTTAGGACTTTATGATGTTCATCAATCAGGTCCAAAAATAAAGTTGAAAATCAAAAGACTTGGATACTCTTGGCCTACAATGATTGATGATTGCATGAATGTTGCGAGGCATTGTCATCAGTGCCAGATCCATGGTGTGATTTTACATCAGCCACTTAATATGTTGTATCCCATGATAACTTTATGGACCTTTAAAAGTTATGGCGTAGATATTATCGAGCCAATTGACCATCCTTCTTCAAAAGGTCATCTCTTCATATTAGCTGCGACTGATTACTTTCAAAATGGGATAAAATATTTCCCCTACGCAACGTAACATCACACCATGTTTTGAAGTTCTTTTTTAACTATATTGTATATCAATTTGGTGTACCCTGCAAAATCATATCCAATAATGGATCTGAATTTATCTACAAAAATCAATAATTTTATAAGATGCCATAATATTGATTGGAGATACTCAATAATCTATTATCCCTGGGCTAATGGGTTGGCTGAGGCCTTCAATAAGACTTTATTACAGATCATCAAAAGACCCTTGATGATAGCAAACGTCAATGAGATGAGAGGTTGGTGTATGCTTTGTGGGCCTATCAGAACACTTATAGAACCCTGACCCAATCAACTCTGTTTGCATTAGTGTATGGGTCTGAGGCCATACTGCCCTTGAAAATATAAATCCCTTCACTCATAGTTGCAATTTAGAATCAAATCACAACTGAGCATAATGCACAACTCTGGCTAGAAGAACTCGAAGACCTCAAAAGCATTTTCTCCAAGCTCAACAAAGTCTAGAGTTATGTAAAGACCGAATGGTTTAAGCCCACGATAAGTTAGCACTACCTAGAACCTTCCAAGAAAGAGACTTGGTCTTAGTTCTTCAGAGGCCTATCGTAGCCCATTAAAAGATTTATAGAAGTTTGAACCGACATGGAAAGGACCCTTCATTGTAGAAATAGTCTACAAAGGGGGATCATATCAGCTAGTGGATTGTAAAGGAAATCACCTAATGTTACCTGTCAATGAAAAATTCCTTAAGAAATATTATGCTTGACGTAGCTCAAATTTCCAATTAATGAAATATTTTGCTATCCTGAATGAACTTTGGCCAATCTTACTTTTACTATTACAACATTTTAAAAAAGATCAAAATTGTGAATCAATCACTTTGTGCACTCTTTCCCTTAAGGTTAGGTGCTGCCTTTCCTCATATGTCGACTCTCTGTGTTGGGCTTTTTGACTCCACCACACAGTCATTCAACTCGATCCTCTTGTTGAAATCCAGGATCCCGAGCACTTAATTTTGATGGTGACAACTAATACTTACTGAGTACATATAGACTTCCGTTAGATTACAAATATTTAATATTTGTATATGAGCACTAACATATCAGGTCAGATGCACACTGCTGAAGATTGCTGGAGACTCAAACCGGGTAGAATAGGATGTTGAAGAGTCTGTAATTTTTATTTCTTTATTTTTATTTTTTTTTGAGTCTACCACAGAAGCATGCGTGTGAAAGGAGCAACCATGCACACACACAGGGAGAGAATTTTTTTTTAAATGATTAAATTTTTTTAAGCAAATCATACTGTACGATCTTGGATCGTACTATACGATTAATTAAAAATACTCAGGCTAACGGCTAATTTTCAAATGATTAAGTTTACAAACTTATCGTACGGTACGATCCATATCGTACTGTACGTTAATATGTAATTGTGAAACCCTAGCCGCCAGAATAAGTTTGGTAAGTTTTTGAATTTGATTTTCTGAACTGATCGTACTGTACGATACTGTTCGTACTGTACGATTAATTAAAACTTGCCAAAATTATCTCCCTAATCAGGAAATAAACGTTAGTTTCTATTTTATATGTCGATCGTACTGTACGATAACATATCGTACTATACGACTTACAAAGATGATTTCATTCGTCCCAGAGATCGTACCAGACGAAACCAATATTTTTTGTTTTGTTCGTCCTGGACGATATTCATATCGTACAGGACGATATCAAGAAATGAACTGATCGTACTGTATGACTGGTGGAGTGCTGGACGATTGTCAGAGATGATTTCCTTCATCCCAGCGATCATACCAAATGATCCCAAGATTTTTTGTACTATTCATCCTGGACGATATTCGTATCGTACAGGACGATATCCTGAAAAACAATATTCATACTGTATGATTCAATGAGTGCTGGACGACTGACAGAGATGAGTTCTTTCATCCCGAGGTTCGTCCCACAGTTCGTCCCGTACGAACAGTACGAATCAACAGTATCGTCCTGTACGATATACATATCGTACAGTACGATATGAATAAAATTCGATACCTGTTCATCTGTACACGTACTGGACGGAGCTACAATTGAACCGATCGTACTGTACGATCATAGATCGTACTGTACGAACAGAAACGCAAAAGTTGAAACTTTTAGGGTTTTCTGGAGCCTGGTATAAAAATAACTTAAAATTTTCTTTAGGTAGTTGTTGATCAATCCTTTTGCTGTGAGAGGCTTGGAGGAAAAAGAAGGGGATTCGGTAGAGAGAAGTTTTTGGAGAGATCTAGAGCTTGAGAGAGGAAGGTGAAGGTGAGCTTGAGCGTGAGGGAGAAGTAGTGTGAGGGGATCACACGGTGGCTCCAAGCTAGCTGCATGCTTTGCTCCTCTTATGGCTTTGGAAGCTTCAAGAAAGTTCTCGAGGGAAGAGTCACTTCAAGATCAACATCGCCAAGGTACTCTGCCATCTCCAGGAGGGAGAAAAAGGAGAAGGTCCGCTGCCGTCACTAGGAGGGTGACATAGCGTTTGGTATTCGGCCGCACCGAGGGAGGTGATAGTGAGTATTGTAAAGGCTTCTCTGCCTTGCTGTGGGGGCAAAAGGAGAGTCAACTTTTACTAGTGCAAATCCCGGAGTAGAGGACTCCGGGGAGTGGACGTAGGTTGAGTGACCGAACCACTATAAAAATCTCTGGGGTGTTTTTTCCTGTTTACCGTACTTTACTTTTCATGCTTTTAATTTGTGCATTTTAATTGCTTGGTGAAAAATCAGTATTTAAATATTGTGGTGTGAAATCTAAAATTGAACTATCAATTTCATCGTTGTGAACGTTGTATTTGCTTCCGCACATTAGTCGTTAAATTATATTTTGAAAATACAATAAAAAAATTAGAACTCTTGTGTAGGGTTAAATTTTTAAAATACCAATTCACCCCCCCTCTTGGCGCATCTCATACTTTCAAGTGGTATCAGAGCGGGGTTTCAAAATAGTGTTTTAGAAAATCTAGAAACGTAAGATCCATGGCTCAATTTGGTAACCGTAACACTGCGGAGGGTTATTCTATAACTCGTCCACCTTTATTTGACAACATACCGTTTGATTTTTGGAAAATACGCATGTCTACATTTTTACAGTCTTTAGACTATCGCATGTGGATGTTAGTCCAAGAAGGTTATTCTGCACCATTTCGTATGTTGAATGGAATTAAAACTAAACTGTCATTTAATGAATGGAGCATTGAGGATAGAGAATTTGCACAACTAAATGCTAAATGTCTAAATTATTTCTTTTGCGCATTAAAATCAGAAGACTATATGCGAGTATCAACTTGTACTACTGGTAAACAAATTTGGGACAAACTATGTATCACGTACGAAGGAACTAGTGAGGTCAAACAATCTAGGTTGAACATACCGTTACATGATTACAAACTATTCCGCATAAAACCTAGTGAAACTATATCTGACATGTACACTCGATTCACCCAAATTGTAACATCACTGCATGCTTTAGGAAGAGAGTTGTCTAACTCGGAAAAAGTAAACAAGATATTGCGATGTTTGCCTAGCTCATACGACGCTAAAATCACTGCAATAACTGAGTCAAAAGACCTAAATGTTTATTCTATTGATAATTTGCTTGGGTCACTCATTGCCTACGAGCAAGGAGTGAGTCAACGACAAAGTGATGCATGTGAAAAGAAAAAGGAGCGAGCAGTGGCTTTAAAAGCAAACAATTCTGAAAGTGACAGCTCAGCAACGGAGGAAGATGACGACATAGCTTTAATGACTCGTCAGTTCAAAAATTTTCTGAAAAGAAAGCAGCGCCATCATCAAAGCAATTGGAATAAAGGTAAGAACTCAAAGTATACTAAGGTTGCATCTGAAACAATTTGCTTTGAGTGCAAGAAACCCGGTCATCTCCGAGCTGATTGTCCCAACATCAAAACTCATCAAACCAAGGAGAAGGGTGAGGAAAGATCAAAGTTCAAGAAGGGCAAATTTAAGACTCAGAAAGCGTTTTGGGCCGACTCTGCCTCAGAATCATCGGAAGAAGAAGCAGAGGAGGAGGTAACGAATCTGTCTTATGACTAATAATAATCTTGATCAATCAGATCAAGATGAGGTATGTCAACTGTCTTACAATGAACTGCTTATTATTTCTGAAAAAATCCATGACTCGTATAGAAAATTGAAGAAAAAGCATGTTAGTCTTAATATTGAGTTTAGTACTTTACAAAAGGAGCATGCTAGTGTAGTAAAGAATTTTTCTGACTTAGATAAAGATCATATGTCTTTGCTTGATGAATACGATGCATTAAACAAGAAGCATATTGAGTTAACCACTGCACACGATACCTTGAAATCATCACATGTTGAATTAGATAATGCATTTAAGGAACTAGAAGAACTATCAGGGGAACTTAGTAGTAGTGAGCATGCATTGAGATTCAAATATGCTAGTCTTAACCAAGAGAACAAATTTTTAAATGAAAAACTTCATGCATATGAGAATAACAAAAAACCTCCCACCTTTGCTGAATTCTTTCAGCCTCCACCATGTGAATCATCTCATTTAAAACCAGCACGGCATGCATCATCCAAACCTAGAAATAGGCACTACCACCCTCGTAGATTAGTGAACCCATTTCCAGGTGTTAGATGTTATTCTTGTGGCATGCTAGGTCATATAGCCCGCACGTGCTCAATTCACTATAGGACACACCTAGTGTGGAGACCTAAATCGCATTCATCACAGCATAACATGCATACATTTCATTCATATAAGCATGAGGTGGAACCCAAACTCACTTGGGTTCCCAAAGCTAATCCATGATTGACATTGTAGGGATGCTCTCACAAAAGATCTAGTGAGAGCATGTGGTACCTGGACAGTGGCTGCTCGAGACACATGACTGGAGACATGAAGCAGTTCGTGACACTGGAGGCCAGGTCAGGAGGCAAGGTAACTTTGGGAGACAACACCACCAGAAAAGTGGTGGGCTCAGGTATCATTGGAAATACTAAAAATTTAATTATTGAGAATGTACTTTTAGTGGATGGTTTAAAGCACAATCTTTTAAGTATAAGTCAACTATGTGACAAGGGCTTTGATATAAAATTTCTGTCTAACAAATGCATGATTAGTTTAAATGATTCACTTGTGTTAGAAGGAAAATGTATAAACAATGTTTACATGTTAGACTTGAACTACATTGAAACCTCAAACTCTTTGTGTCTGAAAACAATAGCAGATGACTCTTGGCTATGGCATAGGAGACTATGCCATGCTAGTATGAAAACACTTAGGAACATCACTCAGAAAGACTTAGAGGCATACCAAAGTTAGACTTTACTAAGGACCATCTTTGTGATGCTTGCCAATTAGGAAAACAAGTTAAATCTTCATTTCATGCAATCAAGGATATCAGCACCACTAGGCCACTAGAAACTCTCCACATGGACCTGTTCGGACCTGTTAGTACAGCCAGCCTAGGAGGGAAGTTGTAGGGGTTTGTAATAGTAGATGACTACTCTAGGTTTACTTGGGTGAAATTCCTAGCTCATAAGAGTGAGTCATTTGAAGAATTTAGAATTTTCTCCACTTGGATTCAAAGGAAATTAGGATGTGTAATTTCAACAATTCATAGTGATCACGGTGGGGAATTTGAGAATGATAAATTTGAATCTTTTTGTAAAGAGGTTGCAATAGAACATAATTTCTCTGCCCCTAGAACTCCTCAGCAAAATGGAATAGCAGAAAGAAAGAATAGAACTTTAGTTGAAGCTGCTAGGGCTATGTTAGCTGAATACACTCTCCCTAGATACTTTTGGGCAGAAGCAGTAAATACCGCATGCTATATATTAAATAGGGTAAATGTTAGATCCAAACTTAATAAGACACCCTATGAGTTGCTTAAGGGTAGGACACCCAATCTTTCCCACTTACACATTTTCGGGTGCAAATGCTTCATCCTAATCAATGGCAAGTCACCCTTAGGAAAGTTCGATCCTAAATCTGATTAAGAGGTTTTCCTAGGCTACTCATCTGTAGGTAAAGCCTATAGAATATTCAATAAGAGAACCCTAGTAGTAGAAGAGTCCACTCATGTGGTATTTGATGAATCCAATAAGACATCTGAACCTAATCATGAAGAAGTAGAAGTTGAGGTTATACGGGGAGTAGAAACCATTACCATAGAGACTAGAGCGGAACCTCAGGAATATCTGCCTAAAGATTGGAAATTTTCTTCTAGTCATCCTAGAGAGCTGATCTTAGGAGACCCATCAGAAGGGGTAAAAACTAGGCATGGACTTAGGAAAGAGGTTAGCCATTCTGTATTCATATATATGATTGAACCCACGAGCATAGATCAAGCCTTAGGAGATGAATTTTGGATCCTAGCAATGCAAGAAGAGTTGAACCAATTCGTTAGGAATGATGTATGGGAGTTAGTCAAAAGGCCTAAAGAGCAAAGTGTGGTTGGAACTAAGTGGGTCTTTAAAAATAAGATGAATGACTCAAGAATAGTAGTAAGAAACAAGGCTAGGTTAGTAGCGAAGGGGTATAACCAAATTAAAGGAATAGATTTTGAAGAAACCTTTGCTCCGGTAGCTAGACTAGAAGCCATCAGGGTACTGTTAGCTTTTGCTTATTTTAGGGATTTTAAGCTGTATCAAATGGATGTAAAGAGTGCCTTCCTGAATGGAGTAATCAAGGAAGATGTGTATATGGAGCAACCTCCGGGGTTTGAAAACTCACAATTTCTAAACCACGTGTTCAAACTGAAAAAGGCACTGTACGGGTTAAAACAAGCACCTAGAGCCTGCTATGAAAGACTTAGTATGTTCCTACTAGATAGAGGCTTTGTAAAGGGTAGTGTGGACACCACCTTATTTTTGAAGAAGGTAGGAGTTGAAGTACTCATTGTTCAGATTTATGTAGATGACTTATTGTTCGGATCGACGGAGAAAAGCCTATGTAATGAATTTTCAAAAATAATGAGCGACGAGTTTGAAATGAGCATGATGGGCGAACTTAGTTACTTCCTTGGATTTAGTGTAAAACAAACGAAAGGTGGAACGTTTCTTAGCCAGTCTAAGTACATCAATGATATTTTGAAAAAATATGAAATGGACAATGCTAAGGCTATGAATACACCCATGAGCTCTAATATTCAAGTAGATAAAGATCCCAGTGGGAAGTATGTAGATCAAAAGAGGTATAGGGGAATAATTGGATCGCTTCTCTATCTGACTGCCAGTAGACCATACATAATATTTAGTGTGTGTCTCTGTGCCCGTTTTCAAGCTGACCCGAAAGAATCTCACATGACTGCTGTCAAAAGGATTCTTAGATATCTTCTAGGCACCCCGAACTTAGGAATTTGGTATCCTAGACACATCACTTCTTTTGAAATCTTAGGATACTCAGATTCAGACTTTGCAGGATGTAGGGTAGATAGAAAAAGCACTTCTGGCACTTGTCAATTCATTGGACAATCATTAGTTTTATGGTCCAGTAGGAAACAAAATTCAGTAGCCCTATCCACAGCCGAAGCGGAATATATAGTGGTAGGTAGCTGTGTTGCACAAGTTTTGTGGTTAAAACAACAGCTTGTAGATCTAGGACTACCTGTAGGAACCATTCCGATCATGTGTGACAACACTAGTGCTATTTGCATATCCAAAAATCTAATTCAACACTCACGAACCAAACATATAGACATTAGACATCATTTCATTAGAGATCATGTAGCCAAAGGAGATATTGAACTGCACCACGTTGCTACTGAAGATTAATTGGCGGATATTTTCACAAAACCATTAGGTTATGACACATTTAGCACTTTACGAACCAAATTAGGTGTCATAGACATTCACGCCTAATATAACATAAAAAAAACAAAAAATAACAAAAAAAAATAAAAAAATTAGTTTGTGGTTGTTTTGTTTTGTTAAAATATAATTAAAAAAAAACACAAAAAATTGGATTCCTGATCCTCTTCCCATGTTGCTCACAAACTTTGATATTCTCTGACAATCGTACGGTACGATCCATGTGTCAAACGGATTAGGACGAATTAAAATCGGCCGGTACGAACATTATTGCCTATCGTACTGTACGAACACCTGTTCGTACTGTACGAACACTTTTGGTCAAAAGTCGTGCAAACGACTCATTGGGACGAACGCCTTACGCTCACGTTCGTACAGTACGATACTGATCGTACTGTATGATTTGACTCACTTTTCTGAAAAGTCGTCCAGACGACATTATTGTGCATATCGTACTGTACGATGCTCAATTGTACTATACGATATCCCCCAAATTCTATAAAACGGGAGGGATTCTTTGGTAATTCTCCTCACCTTCAATCCCTCTAAATTTCATCATTCATCCAATCCTTTATTCCAAAATGTCTGGGTCCAGTAAGTGCGGTCGAATGATCGTCGGGAGCTCTTCCTCCTCTCGGCGCTTCGATGATCATTTTCTCTCTGCTGCGGACGAGAAAGCGTATATCAAAATCAAGGAGGCCAAGTTCACTCCATCCCGCATGCTCAATCAGGCCGCCCTAAATTTCGAGGTGATGAATCTGTTCGCCTCCACTAGCCTTCAATTCCTTCTGACTCTTGCTTTTCTGTTTCACTCTGAACTCTTGTTTGAGTTTTTTGCCAATATCCGAGTCGACCTTGAAAATACTACCTTCACATCTTATGTCTGTAAACAGATGTCGTTATCACCGTCAATGACATTGCTGAGCACATTGGGCTGTCCACTGACGGCCCTCATCCCCAATCCATGATCTCCCACGATTATGATTGGACGTCAGTAAATATGACCCTTAGAGGTGTCCCCTCCAATCAACACCTACCCCCGGTCCAAACCTTAAATCAAAATGCCCGCATTATCCAGCATGTCCTACGCACATCTATTATACCTAAAGCTGGAGATCGCATCCATATTACTCCCCTACTTTCTGTCGTCACTTATCTCATTATGTCTGGCACAAAATTCAATGAAGCCCAAATGGTGTTTGACTACATTCATGCCTTGTCTGCCTTTCGATATCCTGGTGCCCGTCGTAAACTGAACCTTGCTTTAGGGCATGTCATCGGATACATCCTAGATGCAAAATACTAACTTCATTATCCGCTCCCTCCTGATCACCTTCCTATCTTCTACTCGGATGCCTCCTTTCGTATCTTGTTCCATCGGGGGGCCGCTCCCGCCGATCCCGAGTTTGATGACGAAGAGGCTGCTACTCCTGCTGACGTACCTCCGCCACCACCAATCCAACCACCTGGCCTTGCTCCTCCCGACTACCCTCACGACGACATTATTCGACGACTTGATCGTCTGGAGACTCGGTTAGATGCCCACATTGCTCAGCAACATCAGGAGCATGACACGGATATGAAATGGTTTAGGGAGCGCTTCACATCGATCGATCACCAGTTCGCCTCCCTTCATCAGTACCACCAGCTGTTTCCCGACCCTCCACCACCACCTCCGGATCAGGATCCAGATTTTTAGGTTGTTGTAGTTGTTTCTGTTTTTTGTTTGTTATCAGTGTACTTGTTTTTTCTTTTTCTTCCCTTTTTGGTGTTGTCAAAAGGGGGAGACTTTTCTGTGTGTTGTGTATTATGTTTTTTGCTTACTATTAATTGCTATTGGTTGTTTATGTTCTCACTACATTTATGTTTTTTTTTATCTTGTTGTTTTATTTATGTTATAATAAAAAAAAACTGTTTCTTCTCCTCCTATTTAAAAATTAATAAGCTACTCTTCTGAGGGGGAGCTAAAGAAGTCAGAACATCTGTCCATAAGAAAATATTATTTGACACCATAAATAAGGGGGAGATTGTTGAAATCCAGGATCCCGAGCACTTAATTTTGATGGTGACAACTAATACTTACTGAGTACATATAGACTTCCGTTAGATTACAAATGTTTAATCTTTGTATATGAGCACTAACATTTCAGGTCAGATGCACACTGCTGAAGATTGCTGGAGACTCAAACCGGGTAGAATAGGATGTTGAAGTGTCTGTAATTTTTATTTCTTTATTTTTATTTTTTTTTGAGTCTGCCACAGAAGCATGCATGTGAAAGGAGCAACCATGCACACACACAGGGGGAGAATTTTTTTTAAAATGATTAAATTTTTTTTAAGCAAATCGTACTGTATGATCTTGGATCGTACTATACTATTAATTAAAAATACTCAGGCTAACGGCTAATTTTTGAATGATTAAGTTTACAAACTTATCGTACGGTATGATCCATATCGTACTGTACGATAATATGTAATTGTGAAACCCTAGCCGCCAGAATAAGTTTGGTAAGTTTTTGAATTTGATTTTCTGAACTGATCGTACTGTACGATACTGTTCGTACTGTACGATTAATTAAAACTTGCCATAATTATCTCCCTAATCAGGAAATAAATGTTGGTTTCTATTTTATATGTCGATCGTACTGTACGATAACATATCGTACTGTACGACTTATAGAGATGATTTCATTCATCCCAGAGATCGTACCAGACGAAACCAATGTTTTTTTGTTCTGTTCATCCTGGACGATATTCATATCGTACAGGATGATATCAAGAAATGAACTGATCGTACTGTACGACTGGTGGAGTGCTAGACGATTGTCAGAGACGATTTCCTTCGTCCCAGCGATCGTACCAGACGATCCCAAGATTTTTTGTACTATTCGTCCTGGACGATATTCGTATCGTACATGATGATATCCTGAAAAACACTATTCATACTGTACGATTCAATGAGTGCTGGACGACTGACAGAGACGAGTTCTTTCATCCCCAGGTTCGTCCCACAGTTCGTCCCGTACGAACAGTACGAATCAACAGTATCGTCCTGTATGATATACATATCGTACAGTACGATATAAATAAAATTCGATACCTGTTCGTCTGTACTCATACTGGACGGAGCTGTAATTGAACCGATCGTACTGTACGATCATAGATCGTACTGTACGAACAGAAATGCAAAAGTTAAAACTTTTAGGGTTTTCTGGAGCCTGATATAAAAATAACTTAAAATTTTCTTTAGGTAGTTGTTGATCAATCCTTTTGCTGTGAGAGGCTTGGAGGAAAAAGAAGGGGATTCGGTAGAGAGAAGTTTTTGGAGAGATCTAGAGCTTTAGAGAGGAAAGTGAAGGTGAGCTTGAGCGTGAGGGAGAAGTAGTGTGAGGGGATCACACGGTGGCTCCAAGCTAGCTGCATGCTTTGCTCCTCTTGTGGCTTTGGAAGCTTCAAGAAAGTTCTCGAGGGAAGAGTCACTTCAAGATCAACATCGCCAAGGTACTCTGCCATCTCCAGGAGGGAGAAAAAGGAGAAGGTCCGCTGCCGTCACTAGGAGGGTGACATAGCGTTTGGTATTCCGCCGCACCGAGGGAGGTGAAAGTGAGTATTGTAAAGGCTTCTCCGCGTTGCTGTAGGGGCAAAAGGAGAGTCAACTTTTACTAGTGCAAATCCCGGAGTAGAGGACTCCGGGGAGTGGACGTAGGTCAAGTGACCGAACCACTATAAAAATCTATGGGGTGTTTTTTCCTGTTTACCGTACTTTACTTTTCACGCTTTTAATTTATGCGTTTTAATTGCTTGGTGAAAAATCAGTATTTAAATATTGTGGTGTGAAATCTAAAATTGAACTATCAGTTTCATCGTTGTGAACGTTGTATTTGCTTCCGCACATTAGTCGTTAAATTATATTTTGAAAATACAAAAAAAATTAGAACTCTTGTGTAGGGTTAAATTTTTAAAATACCAATTCTCCCCCCCTCTTGGCGCATCTCGTACTTTCACGTCTGTGATGGGCATATCTTGACCCCATCATACGATCATTAAACCCTTTATTTTGGGCATATTTTGACCCCACCACATGGTCATTCAACCTGATCCTCTGTGATGGGTATATCTCGACCGCATCATATAGATAATTTAACCTTCTATATTGGGCTCCACTATATGATCATTCAACTTCATCCTCTATGATGGGCATATCTCAACCACATTATACGACCATTTGACCCTCTGTGTTAAGCATATTTTGACCCCACTATATGGTCATTCAACCCGATCCTCTACGATGGGCATATATTAACCCCATCATATGATCATTCGACCCTCTATGTTGGTCATATTTTGACCCAACCACACACTCATTCAACCTGATTCTCTATGATGGTCATATCTCAATCCCATCATACAACCATTTGACCCTCTATGTTGAGCATATTTTAACCCCACCGCATGGTCATTCAATGCGATCCTTTGTGATGGGCATATCTTGACCCCATCATGTGATCATTTAAGCCTTTGTGTTGGTCATATTTTAACCCCACCACATGGTCATTCAATGGGATCTTCTGTGATGGGCATATCTTGACCCCATTATATGATCATTTGACCCTGTGTTAGGCATATTTCGACCCCACAACATGATCACTCAACCCGATCCTCTATGATGGGCATATCTCGTTCCCATTATATAATCACTCATCCCTCTATATTGGGCATATTTTGACCCCACCACATAGCCATTCAATTTTCTCCCCTTCGTGTTTGGTGCTGCCTTACCTTAGGTTTCAGTCTCTTATATTGGGCATATTTTGATCCCACCACACAATCACCTACTAGTGGTAGATAATATCCATTTATTGACCTTATTTTTATATTAGAACACTAGGACTCACTTGGATTTCTTTCTGGTGATCTAATAATTATAATATGTTCACTTCTTAACCATATAGGTCCTAGTCAAAGAATAAATCTAAGTATAATCAAATGCAGTTCGACCCCTCAATTTAATTTCCAGTCTAGCCTTCTACCAATTTCCAATCAACTTCTAAATCATATCCAATCAATTTCAATCATCTATTTGGCCTCCATTGGTATGGATAACTCAAACTCTACCAATCAATTCCAAAATTCAATCCAAATCCAACATTCTAAACTAAATCCTAGAGTTAAAGACCTTAGTTCTGAACCCTTTTTGGGTGATTTTTCTATCACCTTAAAACCCAGTCCATTAGCATTTGATGCATGCTCTATCAATTGCATATTGATAATACATGTTTCTAATGCAAACCCTCCAAATTTGAGCTAATTTGGAGGTCTTTAACCCCATAAACCAGATTGATTTCTAAAGGTAGTAAAACCTTCATTATTTATAGCCTATGCCATTAGATTTTCAACATTATGGAAATTGATCTTTGGACCTCCCCTAAACTCGTTGATTATGTTCAAAGCTTTTATTATGACTTGCTAACCAATAACCTATACTTTGTTGAACCCAATTTGACCCAGGGTTGGCCATGCGTCAAAGTGACCAAAATCCCCTTTAAGGGGAATTTTGGTCTTTTCCCTAGAATTCAACATGGTCTTCCTCATCAATCTCCAAAACCTATTCTGATGGAGCTTAAATATCATTAAGAACACATTGGATCTAAACCCACAATTTGGTTTGACCTAGTTGACTAAGTCAACCATAGTTGACCAAAGTGGGCCTTAAGGGTTTAAACATCCATTTCTGACAAAATGACCTTCTCTTGGCTTGTGGCCTCTTCCTTTGAGTTAATATGATCAACTTGAACTCAATGGACCCAACCCTTGACCCTAGGTCAACTTGGTTGATCAAGTTAAACAAGTTTGACCAAACCTCCCATACGCCCCTACCCTTTCAAATTTTTTGACCAAGACTTTTCTAAACCCATTTAAACCTTTGGGGTGACCCATTAGGTCCTCAAGAGATCACCCCCCCTGCCTTGATAGCCCAAGCTTTGGGCCCACCTGGGTAGCTATTTAGCTTGACCCAAGTGTCCAAAGAGAGGTCTCCCTTGAGCCAATTTCCAACCCAAGCTCAATTGTATCAAACAAATGATGGCATTAGGTTCCCCCTGACCCAATACACGTTCCCTAGTGGACCCAACCCTTGGGTTAACATGGGTTGGAAATTATGCTAACCCAAAGTGGCCTAAACCACCTTGGGTTGATCCATGTCTCAACCTAAGCTCAATTGAACCCAACTAACCCCTCCATTGGATGGCCCTAAGTCAAATGTATCTACCCTAGCCAGCCCAACCCTTGGGCTTACCTGGGTCAAGACCTAGGCTAGCCCAAAGCCTGTAAAATCACTTTGACCTGAACCATTTCTTAGCCAAAACTAATTCAGATCCAATTTGCACTTACATTGGGTTCCCCTAATAATGCATTTTCCACACCTAGCCCAACCCCTAACCTAACTTCGTTCTAACCCAAATGGACCCAAATGTGTCCAAAAATGGGTTAACCCTAGCCATATTAAGGAATTGGTCCACCTCATGACCAATTCAACCTATGACTTGGTACACCAAGACCTGACCCATCATCCATATTAATGCCATGGTCTGTCTTGACCTAAGTTGCACCCAAATCAACCCAAACTATACAGGTTTGATTCAACTAGAGCCTTATTAGTGATCCAGGCTCCTCTATTCCCAATTGACCCTTTAGTTGAGTTCACTAGGGACCCAACAATCTTTTCAGCTTAACCTAAGCCAGTCCCTTGCCGAAACCAATGGAGATTTAGCTTTGGTGGTCCCCTCCAGATTGGGCCTCATCCAATGGCTTCTAAAGCCTAGGCTTGCCAGCTTCAAGCTCACGAGGCTCAGAGGACATGTCGCCTTCCACGTGGAGGCCATCCAGTGACTGCCTTGATCGATCCTGACTATCCAAGCTCGTGGGGATGGATTGAGTAGGGCTCCCTCACCCATACCTCCCCATTCAATTCTAGTCTTTCGAAATCCTCCCTACAGCTCTCTGAGTATTCCTCTTCATTCTCCTAGTCTCCCAGCCCCTTCTAGGCATTATCCCGAGCGAGCTCCAGTGAAGTTCGTGTGCCCTCTACTCAAAGTCATACCTTCGGCCATCCTTCGATCCTAACATCAAAAGGAAAATTATTTGTTATCCTCTCTTAAAGCTTCCTATGAGAGAAGCTCAGTCGTTGAGGCCTTCTCTGCAGTGTGAATCCCTTCCCGAGACCCTAGTTAGCTAGTGTTAGTCAAGTGTGAAAGCAACTTTCAATCTAATGCGATCTCACCATTAGCTTGAAAACCCTCATCATCCTGATCCTTCCTATAAAATTTTGTGAGGGTTCACAAGTGGAATCTCTTAGACTATGCTAGAGAATGTCAACAGCTTTAGGTCTGTGCAGGAGGTTGAAGACATACTCATAACCGTTGATTTTAATCAATAATCTCGATTAGATTGCATGGTTTCATAGCCAACTTAATAATGGCTGTTCGATCAATGATCTAATGGCTCTAATCAATCCCGTGTTTACATAGTCAGCCTCAATGATTGGCTGACTAATCAGACGATGCCCGCATATAAAAGTGTCGGATGACTGTCTAAATCTAGATTTAAGTTTATAAGAAATTCAAGGAAAGTTAAAAAATTTATATCTCATAATTCATTTGACCAAATTAGTTGTTCTTAGGCTCATTGGAAAGATCTCAAGGAGATCTTCAAAAGCACTATGGTCCCATACCTTGATCAATTCTGTATATATGTTAATTTTTATTTGAATTTTTAAGAAATTATTACATTTGTGTGGTATTTAGGTGTCACCATGGGTTGGGAATTTGGGAGATTGAATTTAGGCTTGTCTTTAACATGTCCATATTTTATCTCCACTATTTGAAACATCTAAGGGTACCTTTTGGTTAATTTTGAGTCAAGGGTCATCGTTTGACCCTTGATTTCAAATTGCTTCAATGATCTTTCGAATGGGATTTAAGATTTGAATGCTTGTGTGTTAATTTTACTTAGCCTAAGGTGTATAGAGCCACTGATTGCAACCCCATTCAAGCCTAGGGTAATGACTTAGGAATTTTTTAAGGTGTCCTAGTGGTTACATTGCGTGGCTTGGTTAGTCAACTTAGATAAGTCCATTTGAGCCCAAATTCATGGAGATTTGACTTTGAGATCAAGTGATCTCATGGTCCAAAATTCATTAGATTTTGGGCCCATTTGGTCCACCAACTAGGAATCCCAAAATCCCACTCTAGACTTAGCCTAGAGCCTTAAATGGTGAATGCACAATGATTGAATATCACCAATATAGTTATTTTTATAGGAAATTTAAGGAAACTCTCAGATCACACAGAGTTCTGGCTCTGGTTATTACGAGTCCGATTCTAACTTCCACTGTTGATCCTTGTGGTTTCTACTGTAGCTTCGAGTGGTTTTGTTTTTCGATTCTTTATTTTATGTTGTGAACATATTTTCCCTGATTTCATTTCCTGAGGCCTCTCGACCTTAGGTCTTTCCTTAGGTCTTTTTCATTTCATATTTTCCCTGATTTCACTTCCACTTAAGTGGACACCGTATTTTGACATTCAGGATGAATCCCCTATAGTTCCAATATGGATTATATTTGCTAACCTTCGGCTTCATTTTTTTAATCCTCATGTTTTACACGCTTTGGGTTCTATATTTGGTAGGCCACTACAATCAAATCAAGCTACAGCATCTCGTTCTAGACCTACTGTAGCTAGGATTCTTGTAGAAATGGACATTACTAAGAAACTTCCAATGGAAATTTTGCTTGGTTTTGAAAAAGCTGGTTACCTACAAAAAGTTGATTTTGAAAGCATTCTAGATTTTTGTAACCACTGTAGAGTCCACGGGCATGCTTTTATTGATTGTTTTGTGGCACATCCTCAACTTAAAAAAACTAACAAAGGTTCCAATAATTTGGTGGGAACCAATAGTGAGGAACGAAAGGTCCTAATATTTTTCTGTAGAATGGAGGTGAAACTATTCATCATGATACTGAGAATGACATAGATTCTGACCCTACTGATAACGCCACTAGGGAATTAACACATATTTCTAATGACAACAATCCATCCAAGCTTCCTATTGATACCCAAGATTCATTTGTGAAGGCTATAGTGAATGATTCGGTTAAGCATCTATAGATTGGAATGATTATTGATGATGATTCAAATACTTCTCAAGAAAATCATACAAATGGAGTTTTAGATAAGGATATGGTTATTGAGGATGTAACCATTGCTAATTTACCTAAGGTTCAATGTTTTGTGAATCATATCAATGAGGGGGGAACAGAAAATATAATTGCTCATGTTTACAGGGAGGGTGTCATCATTGATTAGGGATAAATCCTTGATTAAAACTCTGAATCTCTTAAGGCTATTCAAGAAGGTTTAAATAATGGTACTTTATCAACTCCTAATCTAAAAGGGAAAGCAGAGAATAATGAGGAAACCCAGGTGAAAGCCTCCAAAAAGAAAAATAAGCATAACAAGAACTTGGTTGATAGCATCCCGAGGTTTACTAGGGCCTCAAATGTTACCTCCTCATCTAATGGTTAAGTCTCTCATTTGGAACATTAGGGGGGGTGGGGAATTCCTTGTCTAGGGATAGAGTCAAAAATCTTTGTAGGATGCATAACATTAATTTACTTATCTTAATTGAACCTTTACTTTCTTCTTTGAAACTGGATCACGTACGTAGCAAACTTGATTTTCATTCAGCATTCGGTAATGATTCCAATAAGATTTAGATTTTTTGGAATAATTTGGTTTGTTTAAACATTATTGATGCCTCTCCTCAAATTGTTCATACTAATATCAATGTTTATGAATTTTTTGCCTATGATTTTTTGTTTATGCTTCTTGTTCTAGATATGAAAGGAAAACTTTATGGAATCAGCTTTGTGATTTTTTATCGATTACTTCTGCTCCTTGGATGATTGGTGGTGATTTTAATACTATTACTAATACTCCTGAAAGAATTAAGGGGAAGCCTTCAAATTTTCAGGCTATGGAAGATTTCAATGACATAATTAACAATTATAATATTCATGACATTGGTTTTTTCGAAAATGCTTTTACTTGGAAGAAAGCTACTATGTGGTAAAGATTAGATCACATTTTATTAAATAATTTCTAGATTTCTTCTTTTCCTATGACTCACATTGATCATTTAAGCAAAGCTTTATCTTATCATTCCCCCTTAGTTTTAAATATTTTTCAACAATGTACCAATGCTCCTACTCCATTTAGATTTCAAAACATGTGGATTTTAGATGATTCATTTTTTAATATTGTCAATAGCAATTGGCACGCTCCTTTATTCCCTTCTAATAATGTTGGGTGTATGACTAGATTCTGGTTCAAGCTCAAAAGGCTTAAATAAAAATTAAACTGGTGGAATAAATGTGTTTTTAAGAATATCTTTGCTAATATTTCTCATACTGAGGATTTGGTTAATAGTGCTTACATCAACTACATGAATAACCCCTCTTCTAATAATCTTATTTTGCTCAATGAAGCTAAGGCCTCCTAGTTCAAACTTCAAGAAAAAAAAGAGGTTTTTTAGAGACAAAAGGCTTCTTCTAAATTTTTGGCTGAGGGAGACAAAAACATTAAAGTTTTTCATAATATTGCTAACTACAAGAAAGTTGCTAGTCATTCACAAAATTACTACTCCTAATGGTGTCTCTATTGATTCTCCTGACTTGATCTATGCTTCTAGTATTAATTATTTTAATAAGATTTTCATCAAAATTTTCTCTCCGGATTTAAATATTGATTGCTCTTTTATTCCTTCTCTTATTACTGAGGAGGACAATAGGTTTTTGATGATGATGTCAGCTGAGAATGAAATTTGGTTAACTCTTAAAAGTATTAATGCTGATTTTTTTGCTGGCCCTAATGGGTTTACTACAATGTTTTTTTAGAAATGTTGGTCCATCATTAAGGATAATCTCATAAATGCTGTTAAGGATTTTTTTTTGTAAATCCCTACCCTAAGTTTTTTACTTCTACATCTATTACTTTGATCCTTAAGAGTGATGCTATTGACTTCTGGAATGACTTTCACCCTATTAGCTTGTGTTCTTTTTTTAATAAGCTTATTACTAAATTACTTATGGGAAGAATTACTATTTTATTACCTAAAATTATTTCCTTGGAACAAACTATTTTTGTTAAAGGTATGTCTATTTTTGATAATATTTTATTGGCCCAAGAGTTGGTGCATGACTTGGAAACTAAAATTTCAGGTGGGGATATTATTTTTATGATTGATATCTCTAAAGCTTATGATAATTTAAATTGGGAGTTCCTTTACATGATGTTAAAGATTTTTGGATTTAATATGGTTTTTATTAATCTTATTTAAAATAGCAGTAACTATTTATTTTCTATTATGATCAATGGTAAGTGTCATGGTTATTTCAAATCATCTCATGGGCTTAGACAAGGGGATCCTTTATCTCCTACTCTACTTATTATAGCTACTGAATTTCTTTTTAGTGGCCTTAACAAGCTTTTTTAAATCATCCTAATTTACAGTTTAGAACTCTTGGTGGTTTCCCTATTACTCACTTGAGCTTTGCTGATGATTTCATTATTTTCACTAACAGCTCTATTAAAATGCTTTATATTCTTTTTAAATTTCTTGAGTAATTTCAAAGAGCTAGTGGTCTTGCGTTTAATCCTAACAAAAGTTGTTTCATTACTTCCAAATCTATCTCTAATCAAAGATTAATACGATTCATGACAAGTTTGGCTTTTCTTATAAGATCTTACCTCTGAAGTATTTAGGTACTCCTCTTTTTAGAGGTAAGAAGAGGTCACACTTATTTGGTGACATTTTCAAAGCTATTCATAATAAACTTACTACTTGGGCTTTTAATTTTCTTTTTTTTTTTGGTGGTAGGTTGGTTTTAATTAAACATGTGCTTTGTTTTAATACCATTTACCTTTTTCACACCTTATGTCCTTCGATGAATGCTTGTAGTAGAATGGAAAGGCTTTTTAATAAATTTTTTTGGGGTTCTAAGGATGGCAAATCTATTATCATCTGGGCTTCTTAGGCTAATTTCTCTGGTGTTATTGAGGAAGGGAATCTTGGTTTTAAAACTATGGATGGCATGGCTACATGTTTCGCCTACAAACTCTGGTTTTCCTTTAAATCCAAGAAACTTTGATGGGCTAAATTCATGACTAATAAATATTGTGCTGGTTGTCACCCTCTTATCTATCACTTTAAACAGGGTGATTCCTTTAATTGGAGAAGACTTTATTCCAATAAGTGGGAGGCGGAATAATTTATTCAATGGGGCATGGACATGGGGAACATCTTTTTTTGGCAAGATAAATATTTGGGTAATTTTTCTATTGATTGGTTATTGAATGCTCATTCTACCTTTGCTTGCAAAGTTAATTATTTTATTCATGATGGTGTGTGGAATGTTGATGGAATTACATATCGCACTTTATTGTTAGTCTCATCCTTATGATTCCTTTTCAATTGGATAAAGAGGATTCCATGATGTTTACTAATACCAATGATGGTAAGTTTGCTTTGAAACAAGTTTGGATTTCTATTAGGCAGTCCTTACATAAGTCTTTACTTTACTCGGCTATTTGGGATCATGCTATCCCGTCTTCTTACTCTATTTTAGTTTGGAGGATTTTGCATAATTATTTGCCTATGGACTATAATCTTTTTAAAAAAGGTTTTTATATTATTTCCAAATGTCAGTGTTGTTATCACACTGAAAACCTTAATTATGGTTTTCCTAATGGTGCTATAGCAATGAAAGTATAGTTATATTTTGATAACAATTTTAATGCTCAAGTTTATAATAATTATAGCTCCATTACTAACATCTTAAAATTCTAGCTTGTTGCAAATCTGGTTTGGATGATGACAAACATGTCTCTATTGTGTTTTGCTTGGCTAACCCATTTCAGGTACAAAAGATCACGAGTAACTCAAGCCAACTCAAGATCGGGTCCAAGTGTGTCTAAGTGTATTATTTTCTTTTTCTTGAGTCAATTGTAATGAAACTGATCCCCTAGCTAAGTAACCTTGCACACACACACTCAGGGGGAGAGCTTGAGTGAATTAGAGTTTCTGTTTAAATTTTTGTTCAGATCATCCTTGACGATAGTCACATCATCCTGGACGATCAAGTAAAAACAGAAACCCTAATTAGGGTGACCAAGTTAAGAGGGTCTGATTAAGCAGACTATCCTGGACGATCTTTGTATCGTACGGGACAATATGCTCAAATCAGAAATTCTCAGCCGCCAGATCAAGTTAGGCAAGTTTTTATTTTAAGTTATTTGGTCTGATTATCCCGAACGATACGTGTATCATCCTGGATGATTTAGTACAATCATGCCTAAATTAATCTGGTAATTAAGGAAAGCTATTTATATTAGATTGATACGATCATATAGTCCTGGACGATCGCAGGATCATCCCGGACGATCATGATCGTCTAGTGTATTTCTGCCGTACAACCCGAACTGTGTACAGAACGATTTGGCCACTTTTTGAACTAATCGTACGGGACGATATACTTATCATCCTGGACAACCAGGTCATTTTTTGGTCGTCCACCACAACTTTCGCTGGACGACCCGAACTATCTTCTGGATAATATTTCTCGATTTACACTAATCATCTCGGATGATCGCAGGATCGTACGGGACGATATGAATAATTTTTTCTACTGATCATCCATAAGAGTCAGATCGTCCAGGCTGATGCAGCCATTTTTGAACTGATCATACAGGATGATCTTGGCCGACCAGTTGAGATTTAGGGAAAATTTTAAGCCCTCCTATAAAAGAACTTTTTCTTTGAAAAAGAAAAATCTTTTGCCTCTTTCCTTCCCAGAGAAACCCTAGAGAGAGAGAGTTTGGGAGAGAGAGAAAGGATCTTGTGAGGGGGAGTTAGTGAGGGATTCACTAAGGTTGCTCCAAGCACGGATCAGAGTCGTCTTCTATGCTCGTCGTCTTTCATCTGGTTGGTGTTCGTTGTGGGAGGATCGTTCACAAGAAGATCCGGGGTTCTCTGCCCGCTTCAGGTGGAAGCAAAAGGAGTCCGAAGGTTCTCTGCCTACTTCAGGAGGAAGCAAAAGGAGGTTAGGTTCTCTGCCTCACCTGGTGGTGGAAAGGAGATTTTTGTACAGGCTTCTCCGCCTTACTGCGGGAGCAAAAGGAGAGTCACTTTTTGTTTAGTGCAATACCCGGAGGGGAGGCTCCGAGGAGTGGATGTAGGTCAAGTTGACCGAACCACTATAAAATCTGGTTTGCCTTTCTGATTCTGTTCTGCACTTTACTTTTCTTATATTAACTACTTGGGTGAATATCTGTGATTGATCTTTTCGTTCTTGTTTACTTGTTTCCGCTGTAAAGTATCGAAAAGATTTTTCCGTTCCTCATGAAATTTTTAAATAACCAATTCACCCCCCCTCTTGGTTAGCATTGGGACTAGTTCACGAGGGCTTAACATTCCTATCGAACTTTCAAGTGGTATCAGAGCGGGATTCAAAATTTAAGTTTAAAAACTTTTGATTTTGATCCATGGCTAACTATAACAATCATAATACTGCTGAAGGTTATTCTATTACAAGACCACCGTTGTTTGATAACATTCCTTTTGATTTTTGGAAAACACACATGTCTACTTTTCTTCAATCAATCGATTATCGTATGTGGATATTAGTTAAAGATGGTTATGAAGCACCACATAGACTTGTTAATGGTATTAAAACTGAACTCCCGTTTGTAGATTGGACTTTTGATAATCATGATTTAGCACAGTTAAATGTAAAATATTTGAACTGTTTCTTTTGTGCTTTAAAATCTGAAGACTATATGCGTGTTTCTACTTGTACAACGGGTAAAGAAATCTGGGATAGATTGTGTATAACATATGAAGGTATAACTGAAGTCAAACAATCTATGTTAAACATCTTGTTACATGATTATGAATTTTTCGCATGAAACCTAGTGAGATGATTTCAGAAATGTACACAATGTTCACTCAAATCGTTACCTCTTTGCATGCTCTAGGAAGAGAACTAACTAATTATGAAAGAGTGAACAAAATTCTTAGATGTTTGCCATCTTCATACGATGCTAAGATTACTGCGATCACGGAATCTAAAGATTTAAATACTTACTCTATTGACAGCTTACTTGGATCACTCATTGCTTACGAGCAAGGGGTGAACCAAAGACAACTTGATGCAGGTGAACGAAAGAAGAAGAAGATAGTGGCGCTAAAGGCCAAAGATTCAGATGCTAGCACTTTCGGGTCTGAGAGCAATGATGTTACCTTAATCACAAGGCAATTCAAGAGCTTTCTAAGGAAGAAGAATAAGAATTTTTAAAAGTGGAACAAAGGTAAGACCAGTAGAAACTTTAAAGGTTCATCTGAATCTGTTTGTTTTGAATGCAGGAAGCCTGGACACATAAAGGCAGATTGTCCTACACTTAAGGCTCACCCAAGCAAGGAGAAGGGTGAGGAGAAACCAAAGTTCAGAAAGGATAAGAAGTAGATATAAAAGGCATTCTGGGCAGACTCTGCATCCGACTCCTCAGAGACTGAAGCTAAAGAGGAGGAAACAAATTTGTGTCTGATGGCTGATGATCACCCTGGTCAGTCAGACCAGGAAGAGGTATGTGAGCTTACTTATGATCAATTACATGAAGTATCTGAAAAAATTCATGCATCGTATAGGAAGCTTAAGAAAACCCATGCTAGTTTGAAACTGGATTATTTGACTTTGCAAAAAGAGCATGATGTTTTGATTAAGGATCATTCCACTGTTGATAGCAATAACATGTCTTTACTTGATGAGTTTGATGAATTGAAAAAAAAATATTCTGATTTAGTTACTTTGCATGATTCATTGAAAACCACTCATGTTGATTTGGAGAGAGCTTTTAAAGAATTAGAAACTATGGCATGTGAAGTAGAAAGTAGCAATGGTGCTTTAAATTTTGAAATTGCAAGTTTAAAGAAAGAGAATGAATTTTTGAAAGTGAAAATTGCTACTTTTGAAAAGAACAAAAAACCACCTAATTTTGAACAGTTTTAAGCACTGCCGCCTTTTGAAAAATCTATTGCAAGTTCATCAAAGCATGTTTCATATACATCTAGGAAGAGGCACTATCACTCATGTAGATTAGTTAACCCTTTTTCTGGTGTTAGATGTTTTTCATGTGGCATGTTAGGACACATTTCCCACACCTGCACTATTCACCATAGTACACATTGGGTGTGGAGGCCCAAACTGCCTGTTTCACAGCACAGCACGCATGCATTGCATTCTTCTTTTCATAAGAAGGAACCCAAACCTGTTTGGGTTCCTAAGAATAACGTTTAATATTTTTGTAGGGGTGCTCTCACACAAGACCTTGTGAGAGCATGTGGTACCTGGACAGCGGATGTTCTAGACACATGACTGGAGATAAAAATCAGTTCATTTCACTGGAGGCCAGGGCTGGAGGCAAGGTTACACTTGGAGATAACACCACCAGGAGGGTGGTAGGCTCAGGTATAATTGGTGATTCAAAGAATTTTATGATTGACAATGTTTTGCTTGTACATGGACTGAAACACAACTTGCTAAGCATCAGTCAACTTTGTGACAAAGGATACAGCATCAAATTCCTGCCCACTGGCTACATTTTAAGCTTAAATGATAAAGTTATTTTGCAGGGGCAAAGGATCAACAACGTCTACAAGCTAGATGTAAGTTGCATTAAATCTGAGAATTCAATTTGCTTAATAACTGCTGCTGATGAGTCTTGGTTGTGGCATAGGAGATTGTGTCATGCCAGTATGAAAATCCTTAGGCGAGTCACCCAAAAGGACTTAGTTAGAGGTATGCCCAAGCTTAAGTTTACTAAGGATCACCTGTGTGATGCCTGTCAGTTAGGAAAGCAAGTCCAGTCCTCTTTTCACTCTGTTAAGGATATTAACACCTCTAGACCTTTAGAAGTTCTTCATATGGACCTCTTTGGACCCATTAGCACTGCCAGCTTAGGTGGGAGAGTCTATAGTTTTGTGATTGTAGATGAGTACTCGAGGTTCACTTGGATTAAATTCTTGTCACACAAATCTGAGTCATTTGATGAGTTTAAGTCCTTCTCCACTTGGATTCAGTGGAAGTTAGGTTGTAAGATCCTGACTATTCTAAGGTCCTAGGACCCCTCAGTGATCATGGTGGAGAGTTTGAGAATGTGAAGTTTGGAAGTTTTTGTGAGGAGCAAGGGATTAGTCACAATTTTTCAGCTCCTAGGACCCCTCAGCAGAACGGGGTAGCTGAAAGGAAGAACAGGACCTTAGTGGAAGCCACTAGAGCCATGCTTGCCGAGTATTCACTTCCAAAATACTTTTGGGCTGAAGCGATGAACACTGCCTGTTATGTGCTGAATAGGGTGAATGTGAGATCTAAACTGAACAAAATACCTTATGAGATCATTAAGGGTAGAACTCCAAACCTATCCCACCTCCATGTCTTTGGTTGTAAGGTTTTTATTCTGAACAACGGGAAATCACACTTAGGAAAGTTTGACCCCAAATCTGATGAAGGAGTGTTCTTAGGCTATTCTAGTGTGGGGAAATCCTTTAAGGTGTTCAATAAAAGGACTTTGGTGGTGGAAGAGACAACTCATGTGGTGTTTGATGAATCTGATCCTAAGGTGAATAAAATTGAGGAAGAAGAAGAGGTAGAGGAAATTACCCAAGGGGCTGGAAATACAAATCTGGAGGAGAGGGTAGAACCTCAAACCACATTGCCTAGAGATTGGAGATATTCTTCGAGTCATCCTAAAGAACTGATCTTAGGAGACCCTTCTGAAGGTGTTAGGACTAGGCATGGACTTAGGAAGGAAGTAAACCATTCTGCCTTTATCTCAATGACTAAACCCACCAACATCAATCAAGCCCTTTCAGATGAGTTTTGGATCTTAGCTATGCAGGAAGAATTGAATCAATTTGTAAGGAATGATATTTGGGAGTTAGTAGAAAGACCTAGAAATCAAAGTATTGTGGGAACCAAGTGGGTCTTTAAGAATAAGATGAATGATTCTGGTGTGGTGGTTAAGAATAAGGCAAGATTGGTGGCTAAGGGATATAATCAGATAGACAGGATTGATTTTGAGGAGACTTTTGCCCTTATAGCTAGATTGGAAGCCATTAGAGTGCTACTAGCCATTTCCTATTATAAGGGATTTAAGCTGTTTCAAATGGATGTCAAGAGTACCTTTTTAAATGGGGTAATAAAAGAGGATGTTTTTGTAGAACAACCCCCAGGTTTTGAGAGTTCCCAATATCCAAATCATGTTTAAAAATTAAAAAAGGCCTTGTATGGATTGAAATAGGCACCCAGAGCTTGGTATGAGAGGCTTAACACATTCCTGTTAGAAAGAGAGTTTGTTAAGGGGAGCGTAGACACCACCCTTTTTCTAAGGAGAATAGGGGATGACTTACTCATTGTCTAGATCTATGTTGATGATATAATTTTTGGATCTTCTGATAAGTATTTATGTGATGAGTTTTCTAAAACAATGAGTAAGGAGTTTGAGACGAGTATGATGGGAGAATTGTCCTACTTTTTAGGGTTTAGCATAAGGCAATTGGATGATGGAACCTTTCTCAATCAATCTAAATACACTAAGGACAGTTTGAAGAAATATGAAATGGACAAAGCCAAGCCAATCAATACTCCCATGAGCTCCTCTATTCAGTTAGATAAGGATTCAAGTGGAAAATCTATTGATCAGAAGAAGTATAGAGGAATAATAGGATCACTGCTTTACCTGACTGCTAGCCGACCTGATATCATGTTTAGTGTCTGTCTTTGTGCTAGGTTTCAGGCTGATCCTAAAGAGTCCCACCTGACTGCCGTTAAGAGAATTCTTAAATATTTTTTAGGGACCCTAAACCTAGGAATCTGGTACCCTAGGCACAGCACCTCTTTTGAGATCATTGGATATTTTGATTCTGACTTTGCAGGGTGTAGGGTGGATAGAAAGAGCACTTCTGGAACTTATCAATTTATAGGACAGTCTCTAGTCTCATGGTTCAGTAGAAAATAGAACTCAGTTGCACTTTCCACTGTTGAAGCTGAGTACATTGCCTTAGGAAGTTGTGTGGCCCAAGTTCTTTGGTTAAAGTAATAAGTTTTGGATTTAGGCTTACCTGTTGGCACTATTTCTATTCTGTGTGATAATACTAGTGCCATCTGTATCTCTAAGAATCTAATCTAACATTCTAGGACCAAACATATTGATATAAGGCATCACTTCATTAGGGACCATGTTACAAAAGGGGATATTAAGCTACATCATGTAGCAACTGAAAATTAGCTAGCTGACATATTCACTAAACCACTGGCCTTTAACTCATTCAGTATTTTGAGAACTAGATTAGGAGTGATTGATATAAATGCTTGATTCTGATGACTGCTGATTTTTAATTATTCTGATTGTTATTCTGATTGTTATTCTATTTTCTGTTAGTTAGTTTTGTTTTTGATTTGATTATTTACTTTCAGTTGGTTTTATTTCTTCTGTTGATTTCTATGTTAGCCCTGTTGTTAGTTTGATTTGAGTATTTACTTTGATTTGATTTTCTACCTATTTTTATTCACTGGTTCATCTCTTGCACTTACTGTTTTATGTTTTTCAAAATCTGATCACTACTCACTACTTCTGATAAACTAAATTTCTGACTGGGAATTTTACCTTATTTTTATTTGGAAGATGGTAAGCAGTGATTGATTCCACTGGATCTGTTAAAGGGAAGAAACATTGATGATTATTTCTCTTCCTCCAACTCCTTTGTTGGTGTATTATTTCTTTTGAATAAATATCCTCTTCATAATTAAAATTTTAGTTTTTGAAATAGAGATTTATTTTATCTTCCTACAGTAATCTACCTCATATCAATAGTGTTTTCAAAGTCTTGAGTCATTATTTTGATTTTCTAAACCAAGTGATTACACTTATCATATGACGTTTGGTTTTTGTTTTGTGAATTACTCTTCCTTATCATGGAGAGCATCTCCTATATCTGGAAGGTAATTTTACAGCTGAGATCTTTTAATGATTTTCAGAGGGAAAAAGCTTACAAAAGATGCGTAGTGTGCCAAATCAATTGAAAAAGAGGCACAAAATGAGCCCAAAACTGAAAAGATGCGAAATGTCCCCAACTAAAAGAAACACAAAGTGTATCAAAAATGAAAAGATGCACAAAGCGCCAAATAAATTGAAAAAGAGGCACAAAATGAGCCCAACCAAGCTTTCTTTCCTTTCAGATCGTTAAAGGTCTTAGAAAAATCCGTGCGCCACTTAATACTTTCAAAAGCTTGTGTTTAAAAATCCTGATTTCTTATTTTTTACTTTGTAACACTATTATATCAGATATTTTTCTGGAACGAGGCTTGAAAGGATCTCTTTTCGAATCTAATTTCTTTTCTTCTGAATTGGATTTTTTGTTTTAAAAGAGATTTGCATCAATGAAGTGCCCGAGGTGGGAGTTACGAAAGTTAATTTTTCCAACTTTTTCTAGTTTTCAACGCTGTCAATCGTCTCCTTGTTAGTTTTTGAATCTGAAATCAAGGAAAAATTTTGATTTACTAGACCAGTTTGATCCAAAAAAAAATGTTGCTTTTATGTGTTTTCATTGTGAGTTTTATTTGTTTTTGTTTTGTTTTTAGTTTCATGATTGTGTCTTTGGGATCCTGATATGTCACCTCCATCCTTCATCCTTTTCTATTTTTCTTCACATCATCCTGGACGATCCTCTTCATCCTGGACGATCTATGAATTGTCCTGGACGATCCATTCAAAACCTGTCCCCAGTCTGATCCTGCTGCTGAGAAACACCAATTATTGGTGATCGTCCAGGACGATCCATGAATCATCCTGGATGATATGATCCATATCTTCCTGATCTGATCAAACGGCTGATATTGCACCAATTATTGGCCATCGTCCTGGACGATCCACCTTATCGTCCAGGACGATCCACATATCAAGCCACTGGACGATTCAAATTTGGCCCATCCGACATATTTATTGCACATCATCCTAGACGATCCACCTAATCGTCCTGGATGATACTTTTCATCAACGGTCATTCAGCCTGACTCCTCGGGATGATCGCCTGTGTCTAATAGTCCTGGATGATATCTGATCATCCCGGACAATCGGACCGCCTTTTTGACCAATCATCCAGGCCGTAATAATTGCACTTATCGTCCTGGACGATCTCTCGATCGTACGGGACGATCAGGCCAAGATCTATTTAAACAGCCATTTTCTTAAGGATTTTCCACACTCTTTCTTCCAAACTCCCTCTACTTCCCTTCACTTTTGATTTCTAATGGCTGGTGGCAAACGTTCGCGGCAAAAGGGTGCAAGTTCCTCCCGGGGGTCTATTGATCCTCGCTTCCCAAATGTAGCCGATCAGGCTGCCTACGAGTCCTATTGTGAGGTGGGGATCACACCGTCCAAAATAGTAAATTCCCACACTCTTACTTATCCTATTCTTGACCTCTTTGCACATACCTCCCTCACTTTCATCATGACTCTCGCCTTCCTTTTAGCACGGAACTTCTTCGAGTTTTCTTTGCCAATTTGCATATTTCTGCTGATTATTCCACCCTCTGCTCGTATGTAAATCAGCGTCCCGTTGAACTCACTTACCAGGACTTTCATAACATTCTCCAACTTTCTATCACTAGTGACAAAGTCCACACGCTTATCACCGACCCTGACTATAATTGGAGTGTCGCTAATCATTTCCTTTGCAATACAAATGCCCCATATCATGACAATGCTTGCACTACACTTCTTAAGGATGCACAGACCATTCAGCATGTCCTTCGTTCCTCCATCATTCCAAAGGCGGGGGATCGAATTCACATCACCCCACTACTATCCTTGACCACATACTACATCTTGGCCCATAGGAAATTTAATGCCACTGACCTTATTATCCGATACCTCGAGCACCTCACCACTATTAGGGATCCAGGTCATCGCCGTCATCCCAATCTAGCCTTAGGACATATCATTGCCTATGCCCTAGAGACCAAATATGACCTGCAGTATCCCATAGCTCCAAATGTCCCTCCTTCCTTCTTCACCAACAATTCCTTCCATGTCCTACACAGCACCTGACTACATCCGGAGCCCGCCCCGGATGTTGAGGAGGAAGAGGAAGAGGCTATTCCAGTTTCTGCTGCACCAGATGCACCTGCTCCCCTTCGCATTGCCTCTCCTTTTGACCACCTGGTGCAGCGCTTTGATCTGTGGGAGGCCAGATTCGACTCCTATGTGGCGGCCCAGGAGCAGCGGCACGCTGAGGACCTCCAGCGCTTCTCTGACTATGTTGCACAGCAGTAACAGCAGCATGACCAGGACATTGCCTGAATTAGAGCTCACTTTCAGGCCATTCATGGTTACTTCAATCCACCACCGCCACCTCCTCCTTCCGATCAGGATCCATCTTAGTTCTAGTGTTTTATTTTGTACTTTTTTTTCTGTTTTGTATTTATGTTTCAGTGTTCTATTTTACCCTCATCCTCTTTGTGATGTCAAAAGGGGGAGTCAGTTGTAGTTGTTTCTATTTTTGTTATGTGTTATGTTTCCTGTATTAGTTTGGTTGTTAAATGAAAATTTGAAAAAAAAAATTATTTTTTTGATATTCTAGCTATTTTTCAAGCTACTGTACAAATGTTTGCCATCAATAAAAAGGGGGAGATTATTGCAAATATGGTTTTGATGATGACAAACATGTCTCTATTGTGTTTTGCTTGGCTAACCCGTTTCAGGCATAAAAGATCACGAGCAACTCAAGCCAACTCAAGATCGGGTCCAAGTGTGTCTAAGTGTATTATTTTCTTTTTCTTGAGTCAATTGTAATGTAACTGATCCCCTAGCTAAGTAACCTTGCACACACACACTCAAGGGGAGAGCTTGAGTGAATTAGGTTTCTGTTTAAATTTTTGTTCAGATCGTCCTGGACGATAATCACATCATCCTGGACGATCAAGTAAAAACAGAAACCTTAATTAGGGCGACCAAGTTAAGAGGGTCTGATTAAGCAGAATATCCTGGACGATCTTTGTATCATACATGATGATATGCTCAAATCAGAAATTCTCAGCTGCTAGATCATGTTAGGAAAGTTTTTATTTTAAGTTATTTGGTCTGATCGTCCCGGATAATACGTGTATTGTCCTAGACGATTTAGTACAATCATACCTAAATTAATCTGATAATTAAGGAAAGCTATTTATATTTGATTGATACGATCATATCATCCTGGACGATCGCAGGATCATCCCGGACGATCATGATCGTCTAGTGCATTTCTGTTGTACAACCCAAACTGTGTAGAGGATGATTTGGGCACTTTTTGAACTAATCGTACGGGACGATATACTTATCATCTTGGACGATCAGGTCATTTTTTGGTCGTCCACCACAACTTTCTCTAGACGACCCGAACTGTCTTCTGGACGATATTCCTCGATTTACACTAATCGTCCCGAACGATCGCAGGATCGTACGGGACGATATGAATAATTTTTTCTACTGATCGTCTAGAAGAGTCAGATCATCCAGGCTGATGCAGCCATTTTTGAACTTATTGTACAGGATGATCTATCGATCATCCTGGATGATCTTGGCCGACCAGTTGAGATTTAGGCCAAATTTTAAGCCCTCCTATAAAAGAACTTTTTCTTTGAACAAGAAAAATCTTTTGCCACTTTCCTTCCCAGAGAAACCCTAGAGAGAGAGAGTTTGGGAGAGAGAGAAAGGATCTTGTGAGGAGGAGTTAGTGAGGGATTCACTAAGGTTGCTCCAAGCACGGATCAGAGTCATCTTCTCCGCTCGTCGTCTTTCGTCTGGTTAGTGTTCGTTGTGGGAGGATCATTCACAAGAAGATCCGGGGTTCTCTGCCCGCTTCAGGTGGAAGCAAAAGGAGTCTGAAGGTTCTCTGCCTGCTTCAGGAGGAAGCTAAAGGAGGTTAGGTTCTCTGCCTCACCTGGTGGTGGAAAGGAGGTTTTTGTACAGGCTTCTCCGCCTTGCTGTGGGAGCAAAAGGAGAGTCACTTTTTGTTTAGTGTAATACCCGGAGGGGAGGCTCCAGGGAGTGGACGTAGGTCAAGTTGACCGAACCACTATAAAATCTAGTTTGTCTTTCTAATTCTATTCTGCACTTTACTTTTCTGATATTAATTGCTTGGGAGAATATCTGTGATTGATCTTTTCATTCTTGTTTACTTGTTTTCACTGCAAAGTATCGAAAAGATTTTTTCATTCCTCGTGAAATTTTTAAATAATCAGTTCACCCCCCCCCCCTCTTGGTTAGCCTCGGGACTAGTTCACTAGGGCTTAACATCCCTATCAAACTTTCATAGCTTACTCCTTTTAAAGTTCATATTCGTAGCATTATGTCTATTCATATTTGTTGGCTTCTTTGGAGGAGTAGAAATGAAGCTAAGCATGAAGATATCTGTATGAATACTAAGAGTATTATTAGTAAAATCAAAGATAAAATTTTGTAACTTTCTTTATCCAATTTGATTAAAGTTAATACTTTCAAAGGTTATTACCATACTGCTATTGAGTTTGGTGTTTCTACTCATTTAGATTCCATTATCACTACCCATAGAATTATGAGATGGCTTAAACCTTTGGTTGGGTGGTTTAAACTCAACACTGATGGTTCTCTGAAAAACTCTAAGGCTGGTTGTGGTTATTTGATTAGGGATTGTAATGTCCATGTTATCATTGCTTTTGCGGGTCCTAGTTCTTCCAACACTATGATTATTTTTTAGATTCAAGCACTCCAATATGGGTTACATTTATGTATCTTTTTAGGTTTGACTCAAGTTTGGGTTGAAATTGAAACTAAATTGCTTATTCATTATATGATGGTACTATGTTGTCTAATCCTTCATTCTTTTATTTGATTAGAGACATCAAGCAATGGCTTTCTCTTATTTCTTTCTCTATTACTCATGTTTATCTGGAAGGAAATGTAGCTGCTGATTATCTTGCTAAAATTGGTTGTAATTTAAGGGAATTTACTGAATATGATAGTAACTCCTTACCTGATAACATTAAGGGGTTGGTGAGATTGGCCCGCTTTGGTTTGCCTTATGTTCGGTCCAGCTAAGGTTTTTGTTCTGGTTTCTAGTCTTGGTGGTGTTCCGCTTTTGCTGACTCATTTTAGATTGGTCTCCTTGGTTTTGGTTTGGTGCTTATGTTGTTTGGGTTCCCTCTGGCTATAATTGTGCATTATCTGGATTGTGCCCTTATTCATCTTTGCTGCTCATCTCTTCCTACTCTTATTTGGAATGGGAATATGGGCTGTAGTGATGGATTGAGTCCTTCTTTTTAGATGTTCTATAATATGTATTTGGTGTTTCTCTATTTTTTTGGTGTTAAGTTGGTCCTTTTTTGGCTGGTTGTCCACTGGCTTTTGGTGCTCTTATGTCTGAGTAATGGGAACTATAGCTATTTTAAGTGTTCGTAACTTAGTCTGGGTGGGTATTGCATTGGTTTCAAGCAGCAAGTGAATATTGGCCATCATGACTTATATGATACTACACACCAGAGCCAGTTATTTGCTTAGGGATCCATCATGAGTTTTGGTTCCTATTATTTCTGGGTATATTCTATTACTGAACTTCTGTGCAGGTTTCTTGTAGGTATTTCTACTATTCTCCTAAGCTTAGCAGTCACTGATCACTTATTTGATGGTTTGGATAGTTTTAGCTATGGTTTAGTGTGTGTGCTATTCTGGGTTTTTCTTGAGGTTTTAGTTGGTGGCTGCTATAGTTTCTATAGCTGGATCCTATCACTTATGTTTATGTATTTTGCCTTTACTGAGTTCCATGCTTTCTGCTATTTTCTTTTGAACTGGATGTGGTGTTATGATGCTCATCTTCTGCCTTTGTTGGGTCTCATTTTGTGCTATGATAATTTTTGTTTCTTGTCTTCTAGATGTGTTTAGGGTGTTTTATAGGAGGTTGTTGTTACCTGTTTCTTACTGGTTAATTAGTCTGATTGCTCTGCATTTGGGTACTCTTCATGATGTCCCTTCAGATATTAATCACATTTCCAGTATCTTGAATTCATTTTCTTCTTTAAAGAAGCTTCGTAGTGCTGTTAGCTGGGTTGATTTCAGCAAGTTTTTGGTTAAATTTGGTTTGTTGCTATTTTGACTATTTTGGGTATTTTGGATATCATGGGTTGCATGGACGTGAGTGGTGCTGTTGGGTTTATGAGTTTTTTTTGTTTATGTGGCCCAGCTGATTGCTATCAACTATATATGGTTGCTTCAAGTCATGGATAGACATATTAATTCGAACTCCCTTGAATCTTTTGCTTCAAGTCTGTGCGTTTATTTGTTCAACTATTGTGATGCCTATTTGGATTGGATTCATACCTCAATTTTCTTGCTATTTTGTTTTGAGCTTGTTCATTTCTACAACTATTCTATTCTTATTAGTTAGTATTATCTTACTGCTTATGCTAAGATTGCATTCCTCATTATATGTTATACTTTTGCTTATCCTAGCTACTTGATGGACTATTAGAATTTTAATTTTATCTATGATATGACTTTAATTTATAATACCATTTCATAGCTGTTCTTTTTGTTTCTTGTTTCTTACTTTGTTTTGCATAACCGAGTTTGTGCTAGTTTCGTGGTTGCTAATACTTTTTGCAAGAAGATCGAGCTTAAAAGCAATCAATTAATCTTCCTTCTTTTTTGGGTGTTGGTTTTTTGGCATGCTAAAATGTACTTAGACTTCATTGTACTTGTGCTTAGTTTTTATTCTGACTAGTTTTGTAGCTCTTTCAAGCAATTGTGAGCTCGAGGTCTCCTTTAAGGACCTTGTAATTTTTATTTTAATTAATATGTAGGCCTCTCTGTGGGTTTCCCAAAAAAAAGAGCCTTAATTAATTCATTAAAATTTCATTTAAAACCCTAAAAATTTATGCAAGACCACTAATTGGCCATAATCAGACCTTTAATTAATGAAAAATAAAATCCCTATCAGAGAACCCCTAATTTCACTTCAATTTAATTTCCAAGGGAAATCAATACTTAATTAAAATAATTAATTAAAAATTCCTAAAAATTCCAAAAATTTCACAAATGCTTAGGAACATCCCTTTATGTCATTTCCAACCTTTGGGGGATCATTTCTAACCTTTGGGGGAGATCCCAAGAGGTTTGGGGTTAATTTGGATCAAAATAAAAAATTCCCTTAGTTAAAGCAATTTTAAAAAATTCAAAAAAAATGGCTAACTTTAAAAAAAATCATAAATAATTTTAGAACAATCTAGTTTAATCAAACTAAATACCATTCAACTTTAAATAAATTTAATATTTTCTTAAAATATCAAAGCCTAAAAATTTAGTCAAAGTAAAAACGTTAACCTTCCAGTCAACTATAGTTATGTACTAGGTTAAAGCTTCAAAACATCATTACTTTTAATAGAAAATCTAAATTGAGCAAACTAATAGTCTAATTACTCATCTTAGGGTCTAGTATTTGTTAAAATTTTGAAACTTTCAAAATTAACTTTAATTTAAAAAGTTAACTTTTGGCCCTTTAATTGATGTGATTAAATAACTATCACAAATTCAAAAAATCAATAATTGGTCAAAGTATCAAAAAAATTTAACTTAATTAATAAAATCAGTTAACAAATATTGTTATACATAACAAGCGCTCTAAAGATGAAGTTTTTAGGATGGACTTCTTCGGGCTGTGGGGCTAAGTGTCCTAAGGAGGTCTAGTTCCTCAAGCTTGATGGCACAACCCCACGAATGGATTTAATAGAGTGTAAAATTTTAAAATTAATTAATTTCTAACAATTTAAACAAATTAACAATTCTTAATTCAACTACATCAATCAGACTTTTAGGATGGACTACTTCGGGCTATGGGGCTAAGAGTACAAAGGAGGCCTGGTTCCTTGAGCCTGAAGGCACAATGCTATGAACCCGTTATTAGAAAATCTAAATTAATTTAATCCTAAAAATTAATAACTAATCATATTAATTAAATTTATCAATCCCTTAATTTTTAACTAATTAAATCTATTTGATTAATCCATCCTTAAAATACATCTTAAACTAAACTTTAACACATTAATACTTGGACTAAAACATAAATTAACCCTTCAAACTTCAACAAACCCAAACATTAGACAACTCTAACAAATCACCCATTCTAGGATGTACCCCAGCCACATGACCTTTAGCACTTGCTTTAGATGGTTTGCTAGGACAACCAACTCTAGTCTATGCTAGGCTGGTGTTTACTTTACCGTTGTGTGCCAGGATTTTTGAATTTTCATTGCATACTGTGATTGAAAATTAATTGATGTGTTTATTTACTTTTACTGCACTCTGCTTATGCAGGGTAATAAACGAGGGATAAATTTTATTAATTATATAACAACTACAGGTGCTTTAGCTTGCTTAGCCCTCAAATAAATAAGATCTTGGCCAGGCGTGGCTGATTTAAGCATTTTAATTTTACTATATATTTGCTTGGGATGTATTTTACTTTTAAATGCTTAACATAACCTTATAAGAGAGTCTAGATTTTTGCTTTAAGATCGATGTAATTTAATTAAGTGTTGTGTTGTGAAAGTTGGACATTTTAGTTGGGATATAGGTATCCAAAATTGGATTCCAAAGTGGAAGGGATACCCCTTAAGGGAATAGTCCTTTTTTCATTTTAAAGCCCAATTTTGGATCATTTCAATACCCAAAGGGGAAAAGAATAACCTCCCCCTTGGGGGAAGAGTTCTTTCCATTTGGGTATCCAGGTGCAACGAATCTAAGGAGTTCGAAGATGATAAGGATGAAGAGTTGAAGACAGTGAGTATCCCACTCAAAGTCACTTGCATTTATTTTAGGATTAAAGTTTATTTGTAGTTAATGGTGCCGAGCCACTTTTAATTTCTGTAATTCTCGGTTATAATAAATAGAACATTACTTTAAGAAATTAATTTAATTAATTAATGTGTTTGATTTGATTTGATTGTGTATAGGATTGCCTATTTTTTCTAATTTTTTTTTACGGTTTGCATATCACTTTTATTTTAGCTTAGACTCGATCAGAGGCTCGTGAGGGTATGTATAAAATTTTTCTACTTAAATTTAAATAAAATTTTTAGATAATATAGAAACTCTAACGATCTAAGAAGTAAGCTCGGGATCACTAGGAGTCTGCATAAAGTATATTCTTACCTTCTCCTCCTTCTTAGGCACCTTCCCGTCTGTAGGTTCTAGCAGACTACCTGGCCTTTGAGGGTGCAAATATGATAAGGGGATGTTGTACAATCTCTAGAAAAAAAAATATTTTAAAGCCTTTTTAAAAATGCTACATATTTATCTTATGCATTTAATAGAGTCAATCAACATATTGCATAAGAAACTAATTAAAAAGTATCTAAAATTTTAATTGCATTTCTTCAAGCATTTTCACCCTACATAAGTCAAGGGACCAATTAAGATCTACTTTAGATGTTGTTCCTAACTCTCAAAAAACTTTAATAACAACAACCCTGCCATTCTTTCATAAAGAAAGAACTCATGAATTTTAAATCAACTAGGTGGTTAGCTGGCTCCCCAATCTAGGTCAGGTAAGTCCAGGCATTACACTGTATTAGTTAGGTTCAAGCCACCATTGTTCGGTACCCAAAATAGATATAGGATCCAAGGCATATTTTGAATTATAACACTCCAACTTGTGGGAAAATATTTTTAAATTTCTAATAAATTAATCAACCCAAATTAAAAATTTTCTCGATCTAAACTTTAAAGCCTAACACTTAGATTAGGTTGGGACACTTCTGAACTGCTTCAGAATCTCAAAGTGTCTCCTACCTCTCCTCCTTTGGCTCCAAAAATAAGTGCTTTAATTCGATCCAATCCCAATTGAAACTCCAAATTCATCTCCTTGATATCACTCTTAGAAAATCTCTAAATAGAATTTCTGCCTTTATTTTAGTTTAGAGTATTCATAGGACACTCCAACTTCCTATGATGTAATTATCTAGGAGGGCTTGCACTCATAGGAGATTTAGAACCCTTCTCAATTTTTCAAAACTCAATTATTATTTCTTTTGGGAAACCAAATTTATAATGCTCGTTATCATCGTAATCAAATAATTGCTAACAAATAATATCTTCTTCCTTTAGGAAGACAAATCATGTGTTAACATAAATTTGAATATGAAACTAACAATTGCCCCTCTTGATTATCATAGTTTGATATTCAATTTAACCCCATTTTGACCCCACCCTCCGGGGTCATTTGAGGTTCTCCCCTAAATAAGGCTATGACATTCAAGAGAAAATTTGCAATTCAAGGTCTAAACCTGTTAGTAGATTTTATCTCTCCCTTCCGAGGTGGTATATTATCCCTAATGGTCTGTTCGATTGCATAATTAAAATTTAAATTTCATTTCCAATTTTCTCAAAGAAATTTAATTTAGATTTCTTTTGCACCTCACAAGGCGAATCACCTTTTCAACCTAAAAAAATAGCTTCATGTTCTATATTTGATAGGAAAACTCTATGGAAATAGCTTAGTGATTTCTCCTCTATTATTTCTACCCCTTGGATGATTGGTTATGATTTCAACATTGTTCTCAAGTTGATGAAAGAATTGGTTCAAAGCCTCCTAATTTTCAGGCTATGGAATATTTTAATGACATGATTTACAATTGTAATCTTCGTGACAATGGTTTTCTTGGGAATGCTTTTACATGGAATAAGGCTACTATGTGGCAAAGATTAGACCGCATTTTATTAAATGATTTTTGGAATTCTTCTTTTCCAATGACTCACATTGAACATTTAACCATAACTTTATTTGATCATTCCTCCTTACTTTTAAATATTTCTCAACAAAGTAGTAGCATTCCTACTCCCTTTATATTTCAAAACATGTGGATTTTAAATGAATCTTTTACCAGTATTATCAATAGCAATTGGCATACTCCTTTCTTTCCTCATGATAATGTTGGGGGTTTGACTAGATTATTGTTGAAGCTCAAAAAGCTTAAACAAAAATTGAACTGGTGGAATAAGTGTATTTTCAAGAATATTTTCTCTAATATTTCTCAAACTGAGGATTTGGTTAATAGTTCTGATATCAACTACAAGAATGACCCCTCTTCTGAGAATCTTATTTTGCTCAATGAAGCTAAGGCTACAATGCTTAAACTTCAAGAAAAAAAGGAAGCTTTTTGGATATAAAAGGCTTCTTCTAAATTTTTGGTTGAAGGCGATAGAAATTCCCAAATTTTTTAACAATATTGCTAACCATAAGAAAGTTGCTAGTCATATTCACAAAATTACTACTCCTAATAGTCTTTCTATTGATTGTCCTGAGTTTATTTATGAGTTTGTTATTGATTATTTTAATCAGGTTTTCAACAAAGATTTCTCCTCAGGTTTAGATATTGTTTGCTCTTGTATACCTTCTCTCATTACTGAGGAGGACAATTGGTTCTTAACTAAGATGCCTACTAAGGATGAAATTTGGTTAACTATTATAAGTGTGAATGCTGATTTTGTTGCTGTCCCTGATGGGTTTACCACAAAGTTTTTTCAGAAAGGTTAGTCCATTATTAAAGATGACCTTATGAATGCTGTGAGGGATTTCATCTTGGGCAATCCTTACCCAAGTTTCTTACTTCTACTTAGATTGCTTTAATCCTTAAGAATGATGTTTTTAATTTCTGGAATGATTATCATCATATTAGCTTGTGTTATTTTTTTCAATAAGCTTAATGCTAAATTACTTATGGAAAGAATTATTGTTTTATTACCTAAAATTATTTCCTTAAAAAAAATTGGCTTTTTTAAAGGTAGGTCTATTTTTGATAATATTTTATTGGCCCAAGAGTTAGTTCATGACTTGGAAGCTACAATTTCTGGAAGGAATATTATTTTTAAGGTTTATATATCTAAAGTTTATGATAATTTAAATTAGAATTTTCTCTACATTATGTTAAGGCTTTTTGGGTCTAATATGGATTTTGTTGAGCTTATTAAAAATAACATTGAGAACTATTTCTTTTTTGTTATTGTCAATGGTAAGTGTCATGGATTTTTTTAAATCAACCCATGGGCTCAGACGAGGGGATCCTCTATCCCCTGCTCTGTTTATTATACCTATTGAATTCCTCTCTAGAGTTCTTGACAAGTTATACTTAACTCACCCTAATTTATAGTTTAGAACTCTTGGTGGTTTCCCTATTCATTTGAGCTTTGCTGATGACTTCATTATTTTCACTAATGGCTCTATGAAAATGCTTTATATTCTTTTTAAATTTCTTGATCAATTTCAAAGAGTTAGTGGTCTTATTTTTAAGCCTCACAAGAGTTATTTTATTACTTCCAAGTCTGTTTAGAGAATCAATGTTATATATAACAAGTTTGGCTTTTCCCATAAGAGCTTAAATTTAAAGTATTTAGGCACTCCTGTTTTTAGAGGTAAGAAGTGGTCTCACGTATTTGGAGACAATTTCAATGTTATTCATAATAAAATTAGTACATGGGCTTTTAATTTCCTTTCATATGGTGGTAGGTTGGTTTTAATTATACATGTACTTTGTTCTATCACTATTTATCTCATTCATAATTTATGTCCCACGGTATATGTTTGTAGTAGAATGGAAAGGCTTTTTAGTAAATTCTTTTGGGGCACTAAGGAAAGCAAATCTTCCATCAAGTGGGCTCCTTGGACAAAGTCCTCTGGGATTATAGAGGAAGGGAATCTTGGTTTTAAAACTATGGGTGACATGGCTATATCTTTCTCTTACAAACTTTGGTTTTCTTTTAGATCCAAGAATAGTTTGTGGGCTAAATTTATGATTAATAAATATTATACTGGTCATCATCCCCTTATCTGTCACTTTAAATAGGGAGACTATTTTAATTAGAGGAGGCTATGTGCCATCAAGTGGGAGGCTAAACAATTTATCCAATGGGGCATAGGGATTGGCAACATTTTTTTTTGCAAGATAAGTGGTTGTGTAACTTTTCTATTGATAGTTTATTAATACCCATTCTTCCTCTGCTTGCAAAGTAAATTATTTTATTCATGTTGGTGTTTGAAATGTTGATTTACTTACTCATAATGTTCCTCATTTTATTGTTAGTCTTATTCTCAAGATTCCTCTCCAATTGGATAAAGAGGATTCCAATATGTTTACTAATGCCAATTATGGTAAGTTTGCTTTGAAACAAGTTTGGAACTCTATCAGGCAACCCTTCCCAAAGTCTTTACTTTACTTGGCAATTTGGCACCATGCTATTCCATCCTCTTACTCTTTTTTAGTTTGGACAATCAAGCATAATTATTTTCCAATTATGGCTCTCTTAATAATTCTAATGCGGGTTGTGGTGGTCTGATTAGGGACTCTAATGGCCATGTTATTATTGCTTTTACAGGTCCTAGTTCCTCTACCACTGTAATTATGGCTAAGATATAAGCTCTATAATATGGTTTATAATTATGTATCCCATGTATCACTCAAGTTTGGGTTGAAGTCAATGCCAAGCTTCTTATTTATTATATTAATGGTCATATGATGACCAATCCATCATTCATTTATTTGTTTAGTGATATTAAACAAAGGCTTTCTCTCACTATTACTCGTGCTTCGTGAAGGAAATGCTGCTGCTGATTGTCTAGCTAAAATTGGTTGAAATCTAAGACATTTTATTGAATTTGTTAGGTCTTCTTTACCTGATAAATTGAAGGGTTTGGTGAGATTAGACCGTTCAGGGTTACCTTATGTTTGATCCACCTAAGTTTTTTTTTCTGGTTCTAATTTTGGTGGTGTTCCTCTATTGCTGGCCTCCTTTGGTTGGTTCATTTTTTGTGTGCTTTATGGCCTATTTCATTATTCTGTTATTCTTATCTTTGATTTGTTAGTTTTTTTTCAAGTTTCTTATGGCATTATTTTATTTTGTCTGACTCTGATTTTAGTGGGTTCTAGCATATGGTTGGTTTCCCTTTTGTAGGGTTCTACTATGTCTAAGCTATATTTTCATGGCTTTGCTAATTATAGTCCATCTCAATTTGTGTTTTGGGCTGATGTTGGTGGGTGTCTGTTTGGGTATGATTTCAATTGTTTGGATTATGAATTTATTTACCTATGCTGCTTATCTTTTCCTTTTTTTATCATGAACAGGAAGGGTGGTTGTCATAATAGGTTGATGTTCATGTTTCTGAATAGCTATAATCAGTGCAGCATAGCTGCTTGGTTTTTTGAGTTAAGCTAGAGTTATATGATCTGGTTCTCTTCTTTTCTCCTCATTCCTTTCTCCTTAGTGATGTTACTACTTCTCTTTTAGAGCGGAATTTCTTTGGTTTTTGGAGATGGTGTGGCAGAGCCTGTCTGTTTGTCATTATATTTGCTTATAGTCTAATTCTACCATCTATCCAAGTTTTGTGGGTTAGAGTTCGATTAGATTTGAGCAGCAGGTGGATAATTATCTTCATGATAAAATTGATACTACACATCTGAGCCAATTTAGCCATCAAAATTGGATCTCTGGTTTTTTGGATTATTCTATTATTCAAGCTAATTGGGGTCTAATGTTTACTGTAGTTGATTCAAATATTTTACATTGTGGCGTGCAGTGCCGACTGAGAAATATTTTTATCAAGCTTTCATCTTCCTTATTCTTTAAGCTAGTTTTTTTGTGTGTCGTCCTACCTTCTTTGGGTTGCTGGGGTTGGTTTGTCTTAATAATATAACTACATTGCTCTTTTGTTGGGCCTGTCACTATCAGGTTCGTTCTCTTTAGTTTTCTTCCATCATTTTGGTTTTTTCGTGTCTTTATAATGTTGTTATGCATTCCCACATTGTGATGTATCATTGTTGTTCTATTTTGATTTCCTGGTATGTTCCCTATTCTTGTGGCCTCAGCTATTATCCCTTCATATTATCTTGACTGGTTTTCCTGTCAGGTGTAGTTGTGCTTTGGACTATTTTCTTTTGGCCTTAGTCGAGGTGCAGCCTGAGCACACCTCCTCTTCTGGTTTTTGTTTTAATTTTGTGGTCACTTATTGCCTGAACTATTTTAATTTAACTTTTAACATTTTGGATATGATTACTGATTCTATCATATACATGTTAAGCAAAGACAACAACAGCAACTACTACTACTACAATAACATTAATCCTTTGTCCTAGTATGTGGGTCAGCTACATGAATCCCTTTACTCCATTGTGTCCTATTAAAAGTCAAATTCTTATTTAAATCTAATATACCAATAACAACAACATCAAGCCTTTGTCCCACTACGTGGCATCAGCTACATGAATCCTTTTTCTCTATTCTACCCTGTTAAAAGTCAAATTCTCATTTAAGCCTAATAAAGAAAGTTCATTGTTAATATTTTTAAACCAAGTCTTTTTAGGTCTACCTCTACCTTTCTTAACATAAGTGAAATCTAATACCTCTACTTTCCTAACCGGGTCATTGGAAGGCCGCCGTTTTATGTGACCAAACCATCTAAAGTAACTCTCTCTAATCTTATCTTCCACTAGAGCTACTCTAACCTTTTCACGTATATGCTCATTTTGTATCATATCTCTAAGGGTAAATCCACTCTTCCACTTGAGCATCCCCATCTCTGCAACACTTAACTCAACCACTGAACAATGGATGACTTGAAAGTTTAGTTAAATCAAAATCAAGGTCATTGGATTACACTTTTTTATTTGGAAGGTGATTTGAATTGCTCAAAAAGTTAATTAGAGTTTAACCATTATTAACTGGGTTCAAATTTAAAGATTTGGCTAAAATTGGGTCAGAATCAAACTCTATTCTGCTCAATTCTAGTCAATTTGGGTTCAATTCAATTCAATCAAATTAATTTGGCAAAATTAAACCCAAATAGATTATTCAAGTCAAATTGGATTTATGAGGCTCATTTAGGTTGCTCGAGTACGCTTAAAGGGGAAATACCAAAACAATTGAGGTTAACAAATGGACCCCCAACTGGTGCAGTGAATAATAAGAGAACTACACATGATGGAATTTACCTCCCTATATCTAGAAAAATATAGCTCAACTCATATGCAAGAGTCCATCTCTCACCTGACCATAGGTATGCAATAGTGAGGGAAGGGTAGGGAAAGACCCAATAGTCACCCGATTATAATTCTAATAGTGAAGTGAAGAGGAAGTGAAGGCAGCCCCACTAGACCATAATCCAAACGGTAGAGTGTCTACCCGACCATAAGCTTGACAGTAGAATAAAGAAGAAACTCAACAATCACCTAACTATAAGTCTAACTATGAAGTGAAGAGGAAAGGAATCTCAAAGAAAAGCCTGATAATAGTCTCTACCCAACCATAAGCCCGATTGTAGAATATAGCAGAAACTCAACAATCACCCAAACATAAGTTTGATGGTGAAGTGAAGAAGAAAGGAAGGCACCCCTGCCCGATTGTAAGCCTGATAGCAGAGTTTCTACTCGATCATAATTCTGGTGGAAGAATAAAGTAGAACTCAATAATCACCTGACCATAAGCTTGGCGGTGAAGTGAGGAAGAAAGGAAGGCACCCATGCCTAACTGTAAGCTTGACAATAGAGTCTCTTCCCAACCATAAGCCTGGAAGTAGAACAAAGCAGACACTCAACAATCACTTGACCATAAATCTGACAATGAAGTGAAAAGGGAAGGAAGGCACCCCTATGTGATCGTAAGCTTTACTTCAAAGTATCTACCCAACCATAAGTCTAATGATAGAATGAATTAGAACTCAATAATCACCTGACTGTAAGCCTGACGGTGAAGTGAGAAAGAAAGGAAGGCACTCATGCCTGTCTGTAAGCTTGATAATGGGGTCTCTACACGGCCATAAGTCTAACAGTATAATAAAGAATAAATTAATAATCACTCGATAATAAGTCTAACATTGAAGTGAGGAAGAAAGGAAGGCACCCCTGCTGAAACATAAGCCTGACAACATGCCTCTATCGGATCACAAGCCTAATAGTAGAATAAAGTAGTAGCTCAATAATCACCTGACCATAAGTCTAATGGTGAAGTGAAGAGGAAAGGAAGACACCCCTAACCAACCATAATCCTGATAGAAGAGTCTCTAACTAACCATAAGTCTAATGATTGAATAAAGAAGAACTCAACAATCACCCTACTGTAAGCCTAATGGTATAACGAAGGAAGAAAGGAAGGCACCCCTGCTCGACCATAAGCCAGATAATAAGATCTCTACCTAACGATAAGTATGATGGTAGAACAAAGAAAAACTTAACAATCACCCGACCGTAAACCTGATAGTGAACTAAGGAAGAAAGGAAGACCCCTACTGAACCATAAGCCTGAAAATAGGATCTCTATCTGATTATAAGTTTGATTGTAAAACAAAGCATACTCAACAATATCCTAACATGCAAAAGGAAACCTAAATAATGAATAGATGGTCAAGAATACCCCCTAGGACATTGCTAGGCAATCAACCAAAAAGTTTGATGTCATCCTTACCATAGGCCTGATGATAAGATAAAATGCGAAGCTAAATAGTTGTCTATAGTAACTCTAATGATAGAACAAAGATAAAGTTTAACCCCTATTTAGTTATAAGTTTAATAACAGAGTCTCTACTCGACCAAAAACCTGACAGTAGAATAAAGGACAAACTCAATAATTACTTGACCATAAGTCTAGCGATGAAGTGAAGAAGGAAAGAACCACCTTAGCTCACCCGTAAGCCAGATAGCAGTCTCTACTTGACCGTAAGCCTGAGAATAGAATAAAGGAGAACTCAATAACCACCCAATCATAAGCCTGACGGTGAAGTGAGAATGAAAAGAACCATCTCCACTCGATCGTAATTCTGATAGCAGAGTCTCTACCCAATAATAGGTTTGATGATAAAATAAAGGAAAGCTCGACAATCACCTTATCATAGGTCTAACGATGAAGCTAAGGGAAAAGGATCTAGCAAAAGGGACTTCCTGAATACAAGAATCCACATGAAGCACATCCCATGGGTCTATCTATAGACAAGCACTGTTGTGAAGAGAATATAAATACTCCCATGCAGAATCAAGGAAGGACTATCATGATTTTAATAGGAAAAGAATATGACTTCATAATAATAGATAAGGGACCATGAGATTGAATCCAATTGGAGATGAAAAAGGGAAAATCCAAAATGAATATTTATCTAAGAAATCTCAAACTTACACTACAGTCACTACATGGCAATGGAAAGTCATTGTGGCCACGAGTGTCTAAGTACAAATAAATTTCCTAAATAATATCGAGATCATACCATACAAATTTATTAAGTAGGAAAGGATGTAATTGAATGTTGCATCTTTCCTAGAATAGGGAATGAGATATAAGAAGCAGGAAGAAGAAGTGACCCCATGATGGGGAGAAATACATTGAGGTAGTGAGGGAAACACACTTGTAACCAGGAGCGAAAGCTCTGTTAGAAGTAAGTAGTCACTACATAACTACAGAGGTAACACCCATGCTGAATAATGGGACCCTATGAGAGACATAGGCTATATCGACATAATTAAATGACCGCACTTATAGCTATGAGTGAGACTCCATTGGGGGAGAACTATGTTGTTAAGTAGACAAAGAAGTCGTTTCCCAATGGAAAACCAGAATCTATTGAGAAATGATGCTAATACCTATAGTAAGGCATGCCATAATAGTGACGAGGAACACACAACTTCTGCTATAAAAGGAAAGGAGTCCAGGGTCATGTCCTAAACAATCATAAATGCGTCAAAGGAAAAAGAGTGATAGCACTCCAAAGAAACATGAGATTCCCTAAAGGGTGAAGACGGGTTCCTCCCATGAAAGGGCAATCAGATTCCCTCAATTCAGTGTGGAGGAATATATATTCTCTTAGAGCATAGAACTGGGTTCCACATATAACAAGGGAAACTAGTTTTTCTCAAATCAGAGCTTTTCTCTTATATATATATATATATATATATATATATATATATATATATATATATATATATATATATATATATATATATATATATATATATATATTAGTTTTCTCATTATGAAATGTTTTTTTATATTGTATTCATAGTTATAGATTGGGTCTACCTCATACTGTTGAAGATAACACATAGTAGAGGGAATGTTTATTATATCTATGAATTATTTCTAGTATGAGATATTCTCTAATGACTACAACACACACACACACACATAGAAAGAGAGAGAGAAGTAGTTGTCTTAGATAACTGAGGCCTTATTCTCTATAAGAATAAAAAAAGGGGAGATAAATTTTGTATACTAGGTCTATAAAAGAATAATATATTCATTTTGATAATGCAAACCACATTAAACACATATGAATGAATTGGGGAGCATATCTACTATAAAGAAGATAATGAAGGAAACCCATATTAGGATAACTCAAAACCACAGTACCTAACCAGTATAGGATGGGTGGGGATCTGACATCACATCCCACAAGAGATAAGAGTAAATGGTTTTAGTATCCCAGACCACACTTGGGGGTGACAAGTGAAACTAGAGAGTTAGGCTTATACTAAACTAAAAGATATTAAAATTGTATGAGTATATAATAAATTGAATAAATTGTAAAACTTATATATAAAGGAATCAAGTGACTCATGCTGGGGAATGAGAAAAACCCAATGAAAGTTAAATAGATTGGTTTTGGTTATCCAGACCACACCAAAGGTGATGAGTGAAACTAAAGAAGACAAACCTCACTGGGGATAAGATAAGGGTTCCATACTATGACACCAAGATAATTCGTGTGCATGGAGATAAGCACAAATATTTCTGTGGTGTATTTTCATACAACGCTTGAGGATAATCTCATACTTTGCATGACTATCACATAGTATAGGATAAATTGCCATGGCCATGGACTACCAAAAGGTAGGAAGAATCCTATCAGGTAATATCTTTATAGAGGAATATTCATGGTTGGCAAGGGATGCCACCAGCAAAGTGAAAAACGCGAGCATATTATGTTTTCAAGTATTGATCAGTGACGATAGGCATGGGATGAACATCATTAGTATCTACTAATAAGTAAGAAACGCCTTTATATACTTACTCTACGATGAAGGGGCCTTCCCAAATAGGCTCAAACTTACCACCATGATGGCGATGTGACATGATAGGCCTACCCAGAAAGCTTGATGTTGAACAAAGAGATCATGAGCCTGGGCCATACAGGCCTGATATAACTTGAGGTTCTGATGAGCTTGTAAATGTAGCTTCTCTAAACCATTAAGTTCTTCCAACTACAGTCAGGCATTATCCTCATAAGAAAGATTATGGCTTACTACCATACATAATGAAGGGAGCTCAACCTTAAGTGGGAGGATTTCTTCAATCCCGAAGGTTAGAGCAAATGGAATGGACTGAGTAGGAGTATGATATATGGTCCTATATGCCCATAATGCTTCAGGAAACTTATTATGTCATTCTTGTTTATTTGCTATGAGTATTTTCCTATTAATTGGATCAATATTTTATTAAATGTCTCAGCCAAGCCATTAGCTCTGAGATAATAAATGGAGGAATAATGCTAATTGATGTTTTAGCGGTGGGAAATCTAGCAATTTTGGTAGTCATAAATGACAAGATTTTTTCAAAAATTATTTGATGTAGAACACCAAAATGGTAGAGCACATGATCATTAAAGAAGTGCATCACATCCTCTAGCTTGACTTCCTTAGGGGAACAGCTTCTACCCACTTAGAGAAGTAATCAATTGCAACAAAAATAAACTTATGCCTTGGAGCAAGGAGGGTCTATAGGACACACCATTCATGCCCTAACTCTTAAATGGCCAAGAGGATACGGTGGCGTATAATAGATCAAGGGGCTAATGAATAACTGCACTATGAATCTGGCATTGATGGCACTTGCTAGCATGCTCCATATAATCATGGATCATAGTCCTAACCTTCATCTTAGGTCTGGACTAATGGGCACCATAAAGGCCCTCTTGTATCTCACCCATGACCTTGTGAGCATCCTCATTGTTGAGATAACACAATAATATCTGGTCAAAAGAAGGTGTAATTCACATAAATAAAAGATAGAGCCATCTTCCTAATATAAGTAGCAAGAGAGTGATCATCTAAAAACCTACCATGCTTCAAGTAATCGATGAAAGTGGCTCTATAATCTAACCCATCCTTGACAATAAACATTATAAGGGTCTAATCAGGAGAAGATAATACTATAGGGCATAAAGCCTGATGATACTGGATAGTGATGGATACTGGGCTTCTAACTAAGTCAGCCATTTCCTTAGATAGTTTGGCAAATGCATCCACTCTTCCATTTTCAAAATAAGTCAATCTTGCTAAAGTTACTTTAGGGATAAGATGAAAGAGCTCCATTGTCTGACTATGATAAGGCAAGAGCTTGGGCTTGAGAACTTTGAAAATCCTAGTTAGTTGATTAATAATTAGTTGGGAATCTCCAAAGATCCTCACCTATAGAATATTCATCTGAATGGCCAAATCAAGTCCTAAAAGTAGAGCTTCATAATCAACTTAATTATTAGTATGAGGTTTTGAGAGACTATAGGAGTAGCGAAGGGTATGGCCTTCAGGGATAAAAAAATGATTCCCAAACCTACCCTAACTATAGGATTTTCATAAGTACCAGTTTATTTAATGGAGGATGCAACTTTAAAGTAAAACTCTAGGGTAGGGGACTCTTATTCTTCCATACTAATGACTAGTTCATTAGGTTGATCATCATTGAGTAGAGAATCTATACTGATTGGTTGAGCAATAAGAAAATCAACTAAAGACTATCCTTTGATGCCCCATGGAGGAATAAAAGTGATGTAAAATTGCAGTAAGATTATGGACCAATGTACCAAATGACTTGATATGGTCAAGTAGGTCATCAAATGTTACAATGGGTTGACTCCAAAAATGTGGCTGATCTTGTGTGAAAGCATGTAGTGCCAAGCTTCCTTATAGCAAAGATCAAAGCCGAACAATACTTTTCCATAACTGAATATTTAGTACTACAGGAATCAAACATCTGCTAAGATAGATTAAGACATCTTTCTTTCCTTCCTCATTTTATTAAGCTAAAAGTACACTAAGTGACTCATCTAGGGTTGTATTATAAAGGAGATAGGCCTAGGATCGGTGCAACTAACATAGGGAGACTCATCATGTAGTGTTTTATGTTCTTAAAGGCCTCCTGATAGTGCTTATCCTAATTAAAGTGGACATTCTTTTTTGCCAAAGCAATGAAGGGACGACAACTACTAATAAGGTTGGAGATAATTCTTCACAAGAAAGCAAGCTTAGCCTAAAAATACTTCAAATTAGTAAGACTCTTTAGAGGTTTCAAGTCCATTTGGCCTTGATCATGGTAAGATCAATCTCTATGACATGATAGTGGACAATGAAACTAAGGAATTTCCCCATAGTAGTGTTGAATACGCACTTTTGGGGATTCATCTTGAGGTTATGCTTACATAAGCATTTAAAATAATCCATAGACCTCAAAGGTGATCTCCATGGATCTTGCTTTTGACCACAAGGTTATCCATATAGCACTCAACCTACTCATGACTAAGGTCATAAAAAAATGAAATACATGGCATGCTAATAGGTGGATCTAGAATCCTTAAGGCTGAAGGCCTTAGCTTATAGTAATACACACTAAGAGGGGTGAAAAAGGTAGAAAACTTCTCATCTTCAGCGGTCATCTTTATTTAATTGTAACTAGATGAACTATTCATGAAGGAGAATATGCGTTGGTATAAAGCAATATTAACCATGAGCTCAGGAATGGGAAGAGGAAAATTGTCCTTAGGACATACCTTATTAAAATAACAGAAGTTAATGCAAACAAGAGTTTGTTCACTCTTTTTTCGGACTGGAATAATATTAATAAGCCAAGTAGCATACTTCTCTCACCATTAATGTTAGTTTCTATAAGCTTTAGAGTATCAGTGATCATCTATTATTAAATTTCCAATCTCATCCAATAAGGTGGCTATTTAACAAAGATTGCATGCTGGACTGAATAGCTAACTTATAGACTACTACCTCTAAATCTAGACTAGTCATCATATTGTAATTCTAGGTAAAATAATATCTAAACTCATATATGAGTTCAATGTATTCTCAAGCTTCGAACTTGGGTAATAAAGCATTATGAAAAATGGGTTGAGGATCTAACAAAGTGCCCAAATTAACTTCATTTAATTTATCTATAATAGAGCTAGCACCATCTACAAATTCATGTGGATCATCAAGAACCCTATCCTTAACATCATCCAGGACTTTATCATCAAAGATGGAAATAACTAGGTAAGAATGATAGACAACGTGAATGTTGGTAGAAGGATATTAATCTTAGCCTAAGCCTTGCTAAGTTTGAGGTAGATCAATTTGCAAATGTGGGTATGATGTAGAGCTTGTTCGTTAGATTGAATTGAGAGAACAACACCCCACTTATTATAGTTATCCACAAAAAAGGAAAAGTAGAGAGGAGCATGCTTGATCTCATCATCCATAGTGAATTCTATGGGATTCAGTGTGTCAGGACTCTATGGGACACCTATTCTGTGAAACAATGAGGTAGGCCCACCTGGCTGTGACAGAACATAGAAAATGTACTATTCATATATAGAGTGAATATCAGAGTGTAGTGGACTAAATACACTAGTGGAAGGTGCAGGAGGAGTCTTTTGGTTGGATCTCTTAACCCACATCCCATGCATCTAACAAGAAAGGGATTATCAACTAGTAGTCTGGCATTTAACATCTACATCATCATCTGAGCCACTATCGATGACTAGGATGCCCCAAGGTTAAAGTATATGGACTAGAATTGTCAATGTTAAAGGATGAAAAGGAAATTGAATGATGAGGGATATAAATCATCTCATCACTGGAGAAATTTGACTCGATAATCAAAGAGATAGTGTTATAACCCGGAGGAGGAAGGCTTCTAGTATTGAAGTTTTTTACAAGAGTAACCAAATCTCTACCTTGGCTTCTACCACATCTTTCCCCTCCTCTACTAGGTGGAATATCATACCTTTCTATAATTGAAAGGATGAACCAACATGACCTCTACCAAAAATATTTATCTTAATACAAACCTGTGATGGAGCCTGTACTAGCGGTTGTATAGGACCCTATGTGAATGACTGTTTAATACCATGTGTGAATGACTGTACTGGACCCTGTATAATGCTAATAGGTCTCACTAGTAATTGTGCAGTGAGAGGTCTATAAGTCTTCTAAGGAATATAATGTTCAGCGTCATCATAAATAAAAACCTCATGCAAGGTAAAAGGTTGAGTATCACTAGAAATGGAATACTCGACATCATTCCTCATCTATTTCATGCACTGGTGTAATGTAGAGGGCACCATGATGCTCATAAATCTAAGGCCTTTCTAAGAGAGCCTCATATGAGGTGTCTACCTTGATGACATAAAATTTTTCCTCAATTTGGAGCCCTCAAAATTGTAAAGGCAAGGTAACTGACCCTAAAGCATGTTAACCCTGATCATTGAAGCCCTTCAGTATGATATTATCGAAGGTAAGCTTCAAGTGACCAAGGGAGAGACTTCCTAGGGTAGCATAATTGAGGATATTAACTAAAGATCCCAAATTAATGAGGACCCTATTCAACTCATGACATTAACTTCAGCAGTGACATATAAGGGATGATTGTACTTAAAGGTCCCTAAATGAATATCCTGGTCTGAGAAGGTGAATCATGGTTTTTCTCTCAAATAGTAAGCTTCCTTAATAGACTCAGTGAAAAAAAATGCCTAATAAGACTCTAGATCTTGCAAAGCTTTCACCAAAATCTCCCTCAAGCCATAAGACATTATGAGTGCATCATGCACACTAAGAAGGGAAGAATCCTCCTCAAATGAGCCAACACATTATAATCAACATCCAATAAAGGGCCTTTTCCCCTCTCCTTGAACTTAATTAGATCCTCTTACACTGAGTTAAACTAAATAAAAGATTTATTTGGTTTAGGGGTCATGACTTTTGTTGACTCTATAGGAACTGACTAGTGGGGTGTCTTCAGACTTATCTCCAAAGTCTAAGTAATAGCCACCTTCAAGAAAAAAATAGGTTCTTCTTCATATTCAAATTCTTCCTCATATGATGGATTATCATCATTATCAAAGATATGTAAAACTTGAAGTGAATAAATGCTAAGAAGAGTAAAAACTAGGAGGAAATGAACTAAAAGTAGCCAGAATCTTCTTCTTTCATTACTTTATCATCAATATGAGGGGGTTGAAATCTTTCAACATAAGTACTAGAAGAGATCTCATCTTCCCTTATGAAGTTATAATAAATTTCTCTCTCTCATACATTTTCTTGGTACATGAAAGTAAAGAAATGTTCTCAGTAAGCACTATAATAAAAGAAGAAAAAGAAATAGGTATAGTAGTTGAACTGATAACTGCTGAATTGGCTTGTGCAGGCCTCCTCTCAGCTATCTTCAAAATATATAATTCATGTATGATCTTAACCATTATCTTATGAGAGAGTGCAAGGTGCCACTCTGCCCTAGAACTAAGGGGTGCTCTATTATCACTACTCTGACCATCATGCAAAATGTCACTATGATTGGAGTCTATAATCCTTGAATAATCTGAACTGCCTTGTCTCGAGGCTGTACTATATCACTATCCTGTAAGATAATAACACCACTAGCCATGATACTATCTATCTTATCCTTGAACATAAAATAATCCTCAAGGACATGCCCAATGTGCTAACGAAAAAGGAAATATAATGGATGCATTGTTTTGTCCCTCATCTTCATTTTATTATTGAATAAAAATTTAAGAATATTTTTCTTAATAAGGAATTTAAAGATTTTTTACAGACTTTCCCTCTTAAAGTAATATTTCTTACTAAGCTTCTCCTATAAAAACTGTCGACTCTCTAGAGTCCCTATAGGGGGTCTAGGCTATTGCTAAACCTATGGTTATCACTGAAAATGTATCAGTGGTTGTACTGGTGTTTATGACTATATCTATGGCCATGGCAGTACCTATAGCCATGGCAGTGACTGTTGTGGTGCTGAACGGACCATGGTATTCTAAACCCTATCCTAAGACTCAAAGGTACTTTACACGTCCATCTTCCTAAGAGGTAGTCCCCTAAAACTATTTCCTTGAGGTTGACGTGGAGGTTGAATCCTAATCTTAGGAGGGACATCATTAGACACGCCATCCTGTAATTTGGTGACCATGGTTAATAACTTATAAAAGGGTTCAAATACTAAAACCATTTAAGTGTGGTGTGATAGGAGCATCAATATTCTTAAGTAAGATCTCAACTATATATTGCTCCTATAATTGAGGCTTACACTAAAGGTTATGATTTCCTATACCTAATTGAATAGTTAGGTAAGGACTCATGGGCTACTGCCTGGTCACTACTATCTCATCAACTTTAGCCCATTACTCAGTACTAATAAAAATCTAAATTAATATCTACTCAAGCTCTATATAATATGCACACTAAATCATTAGGGAGATCGATACCAATTAAACGCCACCCCAATCAAGCTACTGACAAACAACCTGAGCATGAGTGCATCGTTCCCTCTAATATTATAACATATGGCTCGATACTGAGCCAAGTGCTTCGTCAGGTTTTGTAACCCATCAAACTATCAAAAATGAGGAGGGCTAAAATTGGCGGGGTACTATACTCGCTTATACTCTATTGGGTAGGAACGATCTCTACTATTTAAATCTCTAGACTTTCTAAAGGAAATGGCTTGCTCAACCTTCTATGAGATTATGTCATAAATATGGCTGGGAGATAATTGTATTAACTGATCTTATATTAAAGTACTGAAGGCCATGACTAGTTGTGCTACTAGAACTACCCTCTAGACCCTATCTACCATCATAGGCTCCGTCACTAAAATAAGTGATACTACCAGCTCACCCTAGACATCACAGGAGTGCTTATATATATAACCTAGGGTATAGCCCCCAACATTGTCAACTAAGAAGTCATCACTATCGTGGTTCTAGCTATCTCAACCATTTTAGTCTATAATTATAACACTATAGCATCTATGTCAATAGATTAATGAGGACATCCCTGTACTTAAGTGGAAGGCACATCAGTCTCTCCCCATTACTCCATCTCATCATTTGGCTATACCTGTCCATTAAATATACCCTTCCTCATAACAACACACACAGTGGACATGGATATCCTTATCTAATGCTTCTCCTAGCAAGTCATCCTTAGAGAAGGTCTAATAAAGAGCCTCAATATACATACCCATAGGAGAAGAGATCTTATGGAGATCAGGAGTGGGAACTGACTCCAATCAAGCAGGAGAACTAATCAATTGAATAACATCCTCATCATCACTTGAGTATCGCAAATCATTGGGACTACTATCAACCCTTATAGAGGGACTGTATCCAACTTTTGAACTATAGTAACTTCCTAAACTATCTCGATAAGTTGGCTTGTCTTCGTTCGGCTCCATACCCATCTGCTGCAATAGGACCAATATGAATATCAAATTGTAGGGGATGAATCACAATAAAGAAACTAAGATGAGGTTGGGTTGACTGTATGTGAAGTTTATGATGATGTGGTCATTATCTAACTGTAGACATCTTCCCAAAGCCTGACTGTAGTAACTACCCTATAACACTGATGGCCTGGTAATTGTCCTCTCTGCCATCTATAGATCTGTTGGGCTAACTATCACTGAAATTGTATATAGGCCTAAGATATTTTTCAAAGTAACCTCTCCTCACTAATAAGAACCCAACCTAGTATTGAACAAATAATGCTTATAATCCTCTAAGTGAGGGCTATAGCAGCACTGCTCTTAGGGACTCTAGCGCATAAAAGAGCAGTGAAGAGAAGAGAGGCCACCATAATGCAAATAATATGCTCCTCATCATAATTATATACCAATAGAGAGAATCATCCTCCCTTAATAGCATGGACCTTTTGAGCAGCCATGATCTTAGGGTACGATGAAGCTGGTGGTTAGCATTACTCCCACTACAAGGTGACCACCCTTAGTTGTACGGACTCCCGTTGAGAAATAGAATATGCCATATATTGCACTATTATCACTAACACTACCAAACATAATCTCCTAATCCTATTCTTCTAGGCCTTTCTCCTAAGGTCAGATATGAAGGAAGATACAACTATAGAATGACCTGATCGAAAACTGTAGAGACATGCGTTACTAGAGGGGTAAATGTAGAGGCTAGTCTGATAGTCTCAAGGTGAGAGATCCACATAAAAATAAAAACCCGACGAGTTGATGAACGGGAAGGAAGCTCAACCTTGGAACCCCACTTCCTCGAGGATTAAGGAGGAGGGGAGACCTGATTATAAGAAACCTTCACTAGAGTAGGGCGCAAAGAAACTATTGACTACCTTCATTAAGGGGCCAGAGTGGTCTGGACTACTAGAAACTTAGGGGCACATTTGCTGTGCACAAACTAGAATAGGATGAGCATGTGCTTGGGCTGGCTGCTAGATAGCTAGATGATTGAAAGGATGTATGGTTGCACAGCCTCTACTCTATAGGGGAGAAAAGATAGAAGCCTCTTTGGAGGTTAGCCCGCTAAGGGTGACATATACCAAATCAATAAAAGAACATAAAGTGATGCCCCCTCAGGGAGGTTGGACAATAGGGAGTTTGATAGGGTCGCCTAGGAGTCCAGACTAAAAGAAAAGATAATTAAAGGATTGAGCACACCGTGATAATGTCACCTAAGAATGAAATAATTTGTACAATACAAAACCATGAGAGAACTTAGAGAAGAGGGTAGAAGACTTGAGGAGACTGGGAAAAAGAAGAACCTAACTAATGAGTACCAAACCAAGAGTACACATAGAAGATAATAATACAGCATCTAAAAATTAAGAGAGAAATATGTCCCACCATGGTCGCTAAAAATCTGTGGGTCTCCAAAAGGATGCTACTAATGTGGGATAGAATGTAATGAGTATGATCGTACTATCCTGTAGGATAAAAATTGACATAGACCTTTACACTCTACTCAACTAGGCCAATAAAAAAGCAGATAAAATCATATATATGATTATCTATGGAGAATAATGTCTTTTCCCAATATATCTCGATGGATAAAAATATATATGTCTCGATAATCATGAGATTTCTCCCATTCAATATATCAATTTGAGTGGAGTTTATTTGATGTGGTTGTAAGTTTCTCATGGGCTCAAGCTTCTATGGTTAACTACATCTTAGGCCTTAGCCTTGGAATACTCTCAATTATGGATGCTATTTTATTCTCTTCTTGGTTTGGTGTATAGTGGAATTCGTAGGTTATTCTAATCTAGGGAAGATTAGCTCAATGGGATATCCAACACATAAAGATCATATAGTCACTTAGTCAATATGAAGGAAAGAAATTAAGATAGGAGAAATTACCCATCAACATTTAAGAGAGAAAGATGGAAGGGATGTCATTAATAAGGCTCAAAATGATATACTCATACTACGAACCATTGATCCTAGATCTATAGGAGATGTACCATACCCTTGGTACTAACGCCCCTCCCCTAAATAATGTAAGATAGTGAGGGGACTTATAACTTAAATCCTACCAAGGACCTAAGTAGCCCCGACCCAAATTTACCACCCTGCTCAAAAAGGGGTACCAGCTAAAACTACACCTTGCATCTTTAATGCATACAGTCCAATTTTATGCAAA